>CM076574.1:515443647-515941172 GCA_034641835.2 Pinus albicaulis | reverse complement strand
GAAAATTGTTACAACCTCCAGGTTATGAAGTTGAAGGACAAGAAGATAAAGTTTACATATTTAAGAAAGTGCTCTATGGACTGAAGCAAACACCTAGAGCATGGTATAGAAGAATCGATAGTTATATGATCAATAATGGATTTTGCAGAAGCAGCATTGAGCCTACCTTGTACACAAAGTTAAATGAGCATGGACAAATTTTGATAGTTTGCTTATATGTTGATGATATGATTTTTACAGGTGATCTTGAAATAGATGAATTTAAAGCAGCCATGATAAAATAATTTGAGATGAAAGATCTAGGTCTCATGAAATATTTTCTTGTCATTGAAGTTGAGCAATCTAAAAAAGGCATTTTTATTTGTCAAAATAAGTATGCAACAGATTTGCTGAAAAGATTCAGGATGGATAATTCCAAACCTGTACCTACACCAGTTGCAACGTGTACAAATTTAAGTAAGGATGATGAAGGGGAAGATGTCAATGCAACTCTATTCAAAAGATTGGTTGGCAGCCTCATGTATCTCACAACGACAAGACCAGATATTATGCAGCGAGTGAGTCTGATTTCCAGATTCATGGAGACTCCAAAAGAAACACATTGGAGTGTTGGAAAAATAATTCTTAGATACATAGTAGGAACCAGAGATTATGGCATAATGTATGCAAGTACAAAAAATAAAGAATTGATTGGATATACAGATAGTGATTTTGCAGGAAGTTTGGATGATCGGAAGAGGACATCTGGTTATGTTTTCCATCTCGGTTCAAGAGTGATAGCATGGGAATATAAGAAGAAACCTATTGTTACACTATCATCAGCAGAAGCAGAATATGTAGCAGCAACTTCAGCAACATGTCAAGCAGTATGGTTAAGAAGAGTATTGGATGGACTCAAGAAGAAACAGAAAGGATCAACAGCGATATGCTGTGACAACACATTAGCTAATTCACTATCCAAGAATAGTGTGTTTCATCAAAAGAGCAACCATATTGATACTAGATATCACTTTATTCGAGAACTTGTGAGAAATGGAGAAGTTCACTTGAAGCCTTGTAGAACAAGTGATAAATTGGCTGATATCCTTACAAAGCCATTAGCAGTAGATTTTTTTGAGTTTCAAAAAAGAAACTTGGGAGTTTTAAGCATAGCTGAGACATAGACCAACATGCATGTTTGAGTTTTCATGAGTTATGTTTTAGTTTAGCGATCGTAATTAAGGGAGAGTGTTAAAATATATAATTACTTCCTCATGCAGAAGTTAGACAAATAGTTAAGTGGAATTAGTTGATTTGAGTTACAGTTAGATTTTGTGAGTGAGTTAGACAATTATTTAAGTGAGTTGATTAAGTTCAGTTATATGTGAGAGTGTGTGCATGTCAATTAGATTAAATAACCTTCACGGGTTCATTGTTTTAAGAGATTTTTATGATTCAGAGTTTTAGATTAATTGAAGAGCCACAACTCATTGTTATTGTGTGAAATATTTGTGTTATTCTGTGATTGAATCCTCTGCCTTTCCAACATGATCGATAAATGATCACTACATTACATTGGGTACACCACACAATATATGATAGGGCTCATGTACTCAAATTCATGGATCTGCAACTAGAACTCTCTCTAGCAATTTCTTCAAACATGTGTAAGGGATCGAACAATGAACACCTCTCCAGATAGTGATTAAATTCATGCATCTAGAACTAAAACACTCTCTAGCAATTTCTTCAAACATGTGTAAGGGATCGAACAATGAACACTGCTCCCGATAGTGATTAAACACGGTCTGCGATAAACAAAAAATTTTTTCCTCCCCCAACAACGATTAAACTCAAAATAACTTTAATCACTGCACAAATTCACCCAGCTCTCACAAAAAGTTCCACCTCTCCAACAACTCACCCAGCTCTCAACTGATGCTTTGATACCAAGTAAAAAATCAAAAGAAGAACCAATACAAAATGAAATGTACATCTATCAGGGGAGACCTGTTCAATATGGGGAATGGATGCACTAAATATACATTTTATTCATCAACAAGAATGACTATACATTTATACGATTACAAATATTTTGGGAATTTGAAAAAGTAACTAATAAATAAGATCTGAATTGTAAATACTAATCCTAAATAAGACAACCTGATATCTGACACTCTAAAACCAGTGACCCATAATGAATTAATTTAGACCTAACCATATTTCTCTATTATTTCCACTTACAAGTTCCATATTAATTGAGTTATGATTTGGCTGGCATTTGATATTGATAAGTCAAGATATTTGCACATAATATTGTAAGAAAGACTAATACTAGTTAAACATCTCCATAATAATTCAATATATTACCATACAAGTCACTAAAAATGAATTAATCTAGAACTAACTAGATTTTTCTAATATCTACAAGTATAACTTCCATATACAATGAGTTATAATTTTGGGGCCTTTAATATTAATAAGCCAAAATATTGACTTATAATATTATAACAAAAATTATTTACCAATTAAGCCTAACAATAACAATTATATATTATTATATATTTAAAAATTTTAAATATATATATATTTAACTTATATATAAATTCTTTTAAAAATTAACAATACAGTAACTTAAAATATAATCATAATTTAGATTATTTCAATAATGTTTTGTTTCTTTTTTTTAATAATGTTAGCAATGCCTGTTCTGATACCTATGGATGTTTAATGCACCAAAACTATAGAGTTTCTTACTCATAATATGTTCTAGAAAATAAAGTGAATTCGAAATCACACTGAAATTCAAGGTCAATCCCAAACTCCCATTGGGAATTACGCATTTTTTATTTATCAAAGGGTTTACTCTAACCTCCATCTTAACTTTGATGAATATAATACCTATGCAATGTCAAACTCCTTAAATTCTATCTTCAATGGGTTTGGAATTTTATTCAACTAACATAACTCTATGTTCATTGAATTTGTAAATTTATTCAATTAAATTTCAACTCCATAGGGCGTAGGCAAAGTATCTCTTCTCTTCACATCCATACTTCCCCTTTACTATTTTATTTTTAAAGAAAGTTTTTCCAAGTTCTGATCATAAATACTTCTATATTCAATATTATCTTATTTCTTGGTTTTTCTTAAAAAAAAATATCAATTTTAAAAAATTGAAATTATATTTGGATTTACTAGATCAATATAATAGAGTTAAGAATATGTGATTTTGGTTCATAATCTATTAAAGAGTATTCTTTTTCTTTTTCTTTTTTTTTTTAGCATTTTTCTCTTCAAACTTTTTGAACATAGCAATAAAATCTTAAATCAAATTAAATATCTTTTTTCTAGGTCTTATAGACCAAAGATTGGTCTAAGTAGACATTAACCACCACCACCATCATCATCATTATATGTCTATACGTTTTATGTGTTTTAATATTTTTTATACTTTCAAAATATTCAACACTCCAAAGAATATTATGTAATAATAATAATCTAAAATTCCATTTCTATTGTGGAAAATATCTAAAATTTTAAAGAAATTTTACTTAGATTAATAAGTAAAATAAAGTTATAAATTTATGTCATCTATTTTAAATATACTCTAAAGAATATTATGTAATAATAATAATATAAAATTTCATTTCTATTGTGGAAAATATCTAAAATGTTAAAGTAAATTTACTTAGATTAACTAATAAAATAGTGTTGTAACTTTAATTCATATATATCTTTAATAAATTTTAAAATAATAATTATCATTTTTATTATTTTAAAATAATAATAATAAAACAATATGGAAATAAATATCAATATTATTTCATTAATTTGAATATTCAAATAATTTTTCTATATTAATAAAATAATATAATGTATTTTTACTCTATTATAAATATTAATTATAGTGTCAAGATTCCATAGTATTATTTTTTTATAGCACACAAATTATACATTTATATTCTTATCTATTTGTATATTTTTCAGAGATCATAAAAGATCAATTCTTATTATTTATAAATAAGTAGAAAAAACACTAAAAACTATTCTCTTAATTACTCCTAACACTATATTAAAATATACTTTGTCTTTACAATAAAGGTAATTAGCAATTGCATCATATGTTGCAAAATAAACGCCTTAAAGAAATAGAATAGGAAAGAATAGCCTAAAATAAATAAGATGTTACATAGAATGAGCCATCGTGAAGGAATGAAAGCCAAATTTTGCTTCCATGGAAGCACGTAGTGGATGTTTCAAAGATATTGATGATAAGAATTATCAACCAGAAAGATACATTTATTAAACTTTGAAGCCTCTTCTTGATTGAAAAAATACTTACGATTGAAAAAATACTAAACTGATAAGACATAGCATATTTCTTGGCACAATATGACAGCTTCCAACAAGTCGAAATGAAACAAATGAAGTAAATACTATGAGATGGTTGTCAATGCATTTAAGTAATTAAAATAGAGCTAGGATGTTTTGAAGACTACTTCATTGAAAATTAGAAGCATCTTCATGCCTGTTCACATCAACATAAAACTGAAATGAGTAGCATATATCATTGCAGACATCGTTACAATTTTTCATGGATTAGGTGGTATGTATTAGCAATAAAGGATATTAAATTTTGTTATAAGTAATGCAACTGCTACACAAATATTCATAGTCCTTAATGATATGCTCAAATTTCTTTCACAATACTAAGCAAGTGTCTAAAGAAGCGATCATCACTTCCAAAATCACATATCTAAACATACAATTTATAAAAAATGAATTTGTTTCTATTGAAACATACAAGTTGTAAAAATTGAATTTGTTTCATACATTTTAATAGAATCATGTGGTGAGATATATGATATAGTTCTTTAACTCTAAAGCCTTTTCTTGATTGAAAACATACTAAACTCACAATATATAGCTAAACAGAATATATATATATATATATATATATATTAATTTAATTTAATTTAAAATTAAAAAATTAATTTATTTCAATACATTAAATAAATAATTATTAATTTAACAAATAATTATATCAAGAAAAGGCAAGGACCATGTTATCGTGAAATCTTACTGCAATACTGCTTCCTTAAGCCTTACAAATTATGAGGCCTATGTTGAAGTTAAGTTAAAGACCTTGTCTGATCATGCTAACATGAATGCCTCATGAATAAAGAAAAGATTTTGATTTTCTACCTTCAAAATCAAAGGTATTTTTGGTGTAGTTCCTCCATATTTAATCTTGACCACTTCCTATTCAGTCACCTATGTATTATTTTCTTCATGATCTTTGAAAATATTCAAAAGATCACATTGTGCTTTATTAGTGATCTCCCTGGTGTCTACCATGTTCTTGTTTTTTTAGTGTCACTGATATGAATTTGGTTTCTTTTGTTCTTTGTGAAAATTGTAAAAAGGTTTTGACGATTTGGCTTTCATCGCTTCAAGAGAAGTAAAAATAAGGCTATTCAGAAAATAACTCCAACACCGAGAGAGATTCAGTAACATTTATGGAGTTGGTGAACATGCCTTGTTCTCTGGTGTTGCCTACTCAACATAGCTTTCTTGACCTTGTGTAGAAGAAATGAATTTGTATTTGTCTTATATTACATTAAAAATGAAATTTGCAAAATTCACGGCAGACTTTCCATCACATTTGTAGAGAAAATTATAACATAGTATCACACTTTTCTTATGACAACTAAATGCTCCTATATGCATCAACGATGGATTTCATCACTTAAGAGCAGTAGAAACAATGGTGTTGGCTACTCAACATAGCTTTCTTGATCTTGTATAGAATAAATGATTTTTTATTTAGCTTATATTACACTAACAATGAAATTGCCAAAATTCATAGCAGAATTTCCATCACATTTATAGAGAAAATTATAACACAGTATCACACTTTTCTTATGAGAGCTAAATGCTCATATATGCATCAACAATGGATTTCATCAATTAAGAGTGCCAGGGTGAAAATGTGAGTTTGAGTTACGCTTTTTGCCCCTTTTTTTCAGAAAAAACTTTCATTTTTTCTGTTCTTAAACTTTCTGCAAGCCAAAACAATTTTTCAGTTTAGAATTTCATTTTGCGATAAAAATAAAATTTGTTATAAATTTATTAGCTTTCTATTACTTATTTTTTGGAATTTTTTAATACACATTTGATATGTCAACTTAGCATTTTTTTTAGTGTGTATTTTTTAACAATCAAAGGATTCATAAGAAGTCATGCTAATATGCAATGTTCTATTCTTTGAAACTTTGTGTTTTTTAGAAAACAAATGTGTTACAACAATCTAGACAGAGTCTAGTTTGGTTTTTTCATATTTACAAAGCCAACGGATGCATATCATAATTACTAAATTTTTCTGAACTGATCCAATATGAAAAAACTGCATATTTTGAATATGTTTTGTGACGCAAGAAATTTCTTAACATATAAGTTATAAACTAAAAATATAAAAAATTCCTATTAGAGATGACAGACCAATTTAATGCACCATAATTTTCTAATTTTTTTTAGAATGTATTTTTGAATATACAAAATTATGATTTCACTGAATCATAATGACCTTCAGAAATCGTTTGCACATGTTTTATTACAAAATTAATTAAAATAAGTAAATATTTATGAAATTCCATAAAATTTATATTTCCTGAAGGTAGATTGAATTCCAAAAATGTTGGTCTTGGTTCTGACACTTAATTTAGAATGTTTCATGGAGTTTAATTGGTCCAAATTTGAAGATATGTATTCAGAGCTTGGCTCTACATAATTTCTTACGTGTTAGTCTGGTCGAAATCTTAAAAAAAATTCATCCGAATAGTTTTTTGCACTGATGGCCTGTCAAGTCTAATGAAATAAAAGTTTGGCCAAATTTTTTATAAAATTTTGGTCGAACTTTTACCAATTTTTGGTTGGCTGGAAAATACCACAAAACCCCTCCAAAAAATCATTTCACGGAAATATAAATTGTTGCAGAAGAATTCATTATTTTCGCACATTTGGTCTGATTTTACAAAGGTCTTGGTATGATTTTGCAAAGAATTGTTTTGGTTTTAAGGACTTTTCTTGGAGGTACATTTAAAGGAAATTTTTGCAAACGATTGTTTTGGGTTTAATGGCATTACTTGGAGGTACATTGAAAGAACATTTATTGAAGGTATGTGATACATTTTTTGGATGTTTTGTGGGCTTCATTTTTTTTTAAAGTATGGATCTGGGATTAATTTTCATTGTTTTTTAAGGTATGGATTTGGACTTAATTTTCAAAGGAATCTTCTTAGGCTTAATTTCAAAATGACTCTTTTTAGACTTAATATTCGAAGGACATTTTTTTGACATTTTTTTGAAGCATTTTTTAAAGTGATATTTTTTTAGAGGCTTTTTTTAAGTCTTTTTTAAAGTGACATTTTTTAGGAAGTTGGAATTAATTTTCAATGGACATTTTTTGGAGCCATTTTTTGAAGTGACTTTTTTTTAGAGTAAGTGTTTTGGGTTGAAGTAAATCTTTTATAATGATTTTTTAAAATGAGTTTTTGTCTAACTTTTTAAATGAAATTTTTTTGTAGGACTTGGAAGGAAATATTTTGAACTTCGTTTCATTTTTATAAGACATTTTTTTCTTGAATTTTTTAAAGTAAGTGTTTTGGATTGGAGTATGTATTTTTTGCAAAATTTTTAAAATGAGTTTTCTTTTAAATTAAATCTTTTGTGATGTTTTTTTTAATTGAGTTTTTGTCTAAATTTTTGAAGGAATTTTTTTGAACTTCATACTCTATTATCATGGGAAATCGAAGGAATTGTACGAGAAAATATGATCGAAAAAGAGACCCTGAGGAACGTAGAGAAGAGACGAGACAATCTCACAAAAGAAAGATAGAAGCACTCTCAAATATTGAAGGGGAAAATCAACCTCAACTAGAAGTTGAAGCAGGCATGTAAATGTAAATATTATGAGTTTGATATATTTAAAATTTTCCTAGTGTAAAATGTGAAGCTTAATTTTTATTTGATGAACTAATTTGAAAAATATTTTGCAATGTAAACAGAGAGAGATATTCCTTAAAACATTGATGATGAGATACAAAATTTTGAAAGAGAAAGTGAAAGAGATATTGAACCAATGATTGAAGATGGTGAAAATGTTGAAAGAAATTCAAGTGAAGAAATTGAATCATGGTATGTATATACACACACACACACATATACATATATATATATATATATTAATTTGTACACGTATTCTTTGAGGTATACATATTTATTAATTTAGTTATTTATTGAATATGTAAACTTATTATGTACTATTCATTCGAATATGTAGAGATGAAATCAATGTCGATGATGAGATGTTAGAAAATGTTGACGCTCACACATATGGAGATAAAAGAGCTAACCATATTATACGATATCATGTTAACCACATTTTTGATACGTAATTCATAAAGGAAAATGTGACAGTTCAAGCCCACATGTTGGAAGGTCCCCTATCATTAAGTAAATTAAAAGAAGCGATGACATTATTGGGTATTCGAAAACTAACCAAAGATAAAAAAATGAAGGAAAATGTGATAAAAATATAAATAGTGCTATAAATTCAATTAGAATATCTAGACAGAAAAATGTTTTAGTTATACGTAGAGAAATAAATATGGTAGTGGTTTCATCAATTACTAAAGAGATTCGCTTGGTAAAATCTATGGCACGAGCATTAGGAACCTCACCAAAAACATTGCCAAATCATAAAAAATTTCAGTTGCAAATAGATGTAAATGATGAACTCGGTTGTTGGAGAGCTATTTTTAGGAAACCATATAAAGATACTTGAATATTGGAAGAAAAATTCGCGTGTTTCTCCAACTGGAAAGCATGTTATGCGAAGAAGAATAACAAGAAATCAGTATGAAGAACATGGAAAAAATTTCTTCGAAACCACTCAGATAGAGTTGTTCAACAAGTTCAAAGAAGAGAATTGTGAAACTCATGTCTCAATCAGTGATTTTGTTCAACAAAACCATGGTATGTAAAACCTATCACCGTACGCGAGACTTGTTGTTGTCATTATCATGTGGAATTTGAGTTATATTATGAAACATTCCTTAACTTTGGTAGAACATTTTGGAAGGATTCACCTCCTCCTTCCACTATCTATGATCTCATATCTCAAATTCTATGTCAAAGACAAAGAAATGAACTATTTTATGAAAAGAAATGTGTTGGTGGTAAAAAATGAGATGATTGTGGAAATTTGACTAAATTTAAAAACAAATATTGTACTAATGTAAATGATCAATTATTTTCTAACATGAAAGTGAGATGGAAGAGATACGAATATATCCATACATCGATTCAAGGTGCTAATAGTGCTAAAAGAATTGAATTACGAGAAGTAGAAATTCTTGTAATAGACTTTTTGAGAAATTTTGAGGGAGAAATTTCTAAATACACCAAGAATTCCCATAGAGCTCGATGGAAAGACTTGTAATTCAAAAATTCCCATGAATTTTTTCCACAAGGGACCATTTTTTCAATAATTGATTTTACAGAAAACTAAACATTTTTTCCACAAAATGAAATTTAGAGTGAATACTATCATTCTGACCAATTATCCATGCTCGTCCATATTATATACAGACATGCTAAAAAAAACATCAATCATATAGAAATCACAAGTGAAAATAAACATGTTATGAAAAAATATCACTTTTATATCAGTGACAATCATACACATGATACATATTTTGTACAAAATTATTTTGGAAAGATTTATGACTCCTTGAAAATTAATTTACTAACATTCAATGAGAATTGGATATGGTAGATGGATGTGCATTTCAATTCAAATTTGCACTATCATTCTTTTGGTTATGTTGTCTTCATAAGAAAACCTGCATTAAACGTTGTTGGAATTTCATTGAGACTGGCCATGGAAAAGGAGAACATGATGATGCAGGGGAATGCATAAAATGAGCACTTCAAAGATATCAAATGAAACCCTCTGCAAGCCGACTTGTGGACGATAAAGAATTTTTTCAATGGTGCATCTCTGCTCTAAGCCATGATACTAACCAATCAAGGGAAGTGCGAAGGTACATTCAATTTAATTTTTATTGGATATCTAATATTAAAAAGTGTACATTTATCACAATGATTATATTTGATGGTATTTTGATATCATATTTAAATATTTCTTTGAATTTTCCATATAAAGTTTTTTCTGGCATATTGGGATCGAATATTTATATAGATCAATTGGAAATGATGTTGAAACAATAAAAGGTACTCAAAAATTGCATTCAATTAAAACAAAGTCTTCCATCAATTTGTTTGCATTAGATTAAAGAAAATATTCTTGTTTTTTTCATGCTTGCATAGACAACACAAAATCCAATGACGTTGGTGAAAACAAAATGTATGTAAAATATTGGAAACATATACAGCTAAATACAAAGGAAAAAATGTTCGTTGAAATGTTTGAAAAAATGCAATCAGAGGAGACTACAATATCATCTGATGGTGATCGAGTTTCTGATCTTGTTAGAGAAGGTAAAATTTGAATTGATCTTAAATGATAAAGATCTAGAAATAAATTCAAATACATAAGTTTTTTAAGTTTGTTTTATTGTGCAGGCGATGTTTTTGCTATAATTTCACCTACTGAAAACGATGAAAATGTGAAGTATTATTTGATGCATTGCACTGAATGAAAAATGAAATTATTAGAAAACTATAATGATGACGGGTTTCCATATGAAAGGGTATCTATTATACTGAAAGGTTAATTTTTCAGACAAACTAATCAAAGTGGGGATTATGTTTACTTTGAAGAGTATGAACCTGATGTCATAAGTTGTCAATATAGTAACTTCATGTTTGCAACAAACATAAAGTTGATAGAGGTTCAATCAAAGAAAAAAATGAAAATTAAGAAATGGAAAATGTCAAAATTTGATCATGAACGGATCATTGAGGATGGCATTCCATTGGAATTTTTTGATTGAACTGCCCAACGATTTATTCTCTTTGGATTCATGGTTTAGAACTTCTAGAACTCAACTAAAAATTGAGCTGCCTTGTTATGTTATATATGCAAGTGTTTGCACATGTACAAATTGTTTTGGTACATGCACATTAGTATCAACTGAAAGTATATTTTATATACATGCATTGATGAAAAATGTTTCATGCATTGGATATATATATATATATATATATATATATATATATGTTCTAGAATGAAATTAATTGTTTAAGTATTTTTAGTATGTCCATTTATGAAAAATGTTTCACGTACTGAACATATATGTTCTAGAATGAAATTAACTTAAAGTAGTTTTTCTATGTGCATTAATGAAAAATATTGCACGTACTAGATATATACACGGACATAATGTGAGAATTTTTTCTCGTGGGATTTTATGGTAAAAGGTATCCAAATGTAAATAAATCATCCACAATATAGTTTTGTACGGAGATTCCTTTCAGACAAGAGACTCGGAGCACTTCTCTGACTTTTGGTGGGATTTTAAAGACATCTCTATTCCTGACAGAAAATAGTACAAAATTTGTCTCTTCAATGGTCATATACGTTCTAGGAAATTAACTGAAAGTAGCTTTTCTATGTGCACTAATGAAAAATGTTGCATGTACTAGATATATATATGAACTCTAGAATGCCCTCACTCGTTCGTGTTTCCCATGTGCATTGATGAAAAGTAGCTAAATTCTGTTGGCATTGTTGAAAAATATGTTGATATTTTGAATATATATGTTAGAAAGAAATTAACTATTCAAGTAAACTTTTCTATGTGCATTGATTGAAAATGTTGCGTAGTGGCAAAAAGTAGCTTTTCTATGTGCACTAATGAAAAATGTTGCATGTACTAGATATATATAGATTATAGATTGCATTTTTAAAATTTATAATTGTTTTGAACACATCTAAGAAGACCTATATTCTTATGATTATATATATATATATATATATATATATATATACTATTGTACTTCAATCATTTTAACCTATATATTCAAACATGTGTAAAACCATTTCTACATGTACATATATTCATTTGATTTTTTTTTTGTTTCGTAAAGGACAACTTGAATTTAAAAAAAAAAACATAATATAATAATCACATGCCAATTGTAGTTCAACCATCCAAAACATGGGTGTTAAAAAATTTTAGATTATATCAAAACATAACTTCACATGCCATGCCAATTGTAGTTCAACTATCCAATAAAAACATTTAACATTAAACACATGCCAAATGCAGTTCTTGACCATCCAAAAATTAAGTTTTAAAAACAAAACAAATCATAACACAACATTACTCCACATGTCAAATGTATTTCAACTATCCAAAACTTGAGCTATAAAAACAAAACATTATATATCACAAGTATCTAAAATTTTTAAAAACAAAACATTATAGGTCACAAGTATCAAGTATCAAGTAAAATTACTTCACATACCAAATCTAGTTCAACCATAACACTTTGAAAACATTTTTTTTTAACACAAAATTACTTCACATCACATGTCAAATGTAGTTCAACCATCCAAACATGAGTTTTAAAAACAAAAAAATTATATATAACACTGTAACATTAATTCAATGCAAAATGTACTTCAACCATCCAAAACATAAGTTCTAAAAACATTATATATCACATTCACATTTACCAAATGTATTTAACATAAAATATGTCCAGAATTTGCAGATCTTACAAGTATCAAGTATCAAGTAATATATGACTGCATCTAGATATATATAAAAAAGTAAATTTAAGACTAGAAATCTATTGAAAATATTATTTTGCATGTGTGCATGTGCATCATCCATCAAATAGTCCATGTGCCTCATCCATCAAATACAGATCGATGTAATGTGTTTCCTAGCAAACTCTCAATCCGCGAGCTATCATGTGAAGCATGGGGAAGCTATAGACAATGTGTACAAACGTTAAAATTTCATATTTTAAAATTGAGTGAGAATATATAGAACTTCATGTAAAAAACAAAAAAAACAAAAAACAAAAATCATGCAATACCTTATGAGGTTCCCTCTCCATTTGTTTCTCGTCTGCTACAACTTCCCACATGGGAACATCTCCAACAGTAAATTGTACAATATACATGTACAATTATATATATATATATATATATATATATTAAAAAAATTAAAATGAAAATGCATGTATATATAAACTTATTTTCAATGATATTAAAAAAAAATTTAGGCAACTTGTTCAAATGGTTGAAATTGTGTGGATGCTCCTATCGCCATTGCTAGAGTCCATGGAGAAAATAAATCCTCTATACAAACCTAAACTTCAAAGAATTTAAAAGTATAAAATAACTCAAGATCAAGATCTCAATTTATAATAAAAATTTTAAACTTCAATTTATAAATTATAACTTAAAACATATATATTTAAGTGAAAAAAATTATACTTCTACAAGTGGATTTGGCACGTCTCCTAAGAAAGGCTCCAAAAGAAAATATGCAAAAACCTAAAATTCAAAAAATTTAAAATAACTCAAAATGTCTAGATCTCAATTTATAATAAAAATTTTAAGCTTCAATTCATAACTTATAATTTAAAAACATACATATATTTAAGTGAATAATTGAATACTTGTGCTCTCGGATTTGGCACATCTCCTAAGAGTGGGTCAGAAAGAAAATATCCAAAAACCTAAAATTCAAAAAAATTAAAATAACTCAAGATATAGATATATCTCATTTTTTAATGGAACTTTTTGAGGTGGAATATATAACTTAAAAACATAAATTTTGAAAGTGAAAAATTGTCCATACTTGTTGTTTTGGATCTGGCACATCTCCTAAGGATGTAGAAGGTACATATCCCAAGGAAAAAGAAGATACTGCCATCCCAAAAACATCGGACAGAATCAGAATCTGTTAAGGAATTTTATTATATATATGTACATGTACATGTGTACAAAATTATTTATTTTAAAAATATCACTTAAAGAACACTGACATTTGCCAACATATCTTGATGGTGAGACCCATCCTTATTGTTTGAACCAGAGGCTCCGAACATGAGATTAACATTTTCGTCATTCATAAAGTGTGACAACTGCAAATGTTGTTAACATATATAATGATATATTTTTGTTAGATTATTGTATACAAATAAATGTATGTACATATATGTATTTATTACAAATTGTACATGTGTTAAAATAATTGAACCTTAACCATTAACACATATCGTTCCCATTCCCTCTTTCTCATGAACAATTAGCTCATGCCAACCATTGCAACAATTCTTTGCATATGTTTTGAGATCTTCAACACTCATGTTGTCAATATCTTCATCTATATAATACAGAAAATTGGCGTGTACATTCTCACATGCTATTCGTCGATTCAGAAAAACATTTACTCCACCCAATCCACTGTAAACATTGTTGATGGTGGCATTCCTTGCTTCTTGACTAATTTGACAAGCGGATTCCATCTTTGACTGTAAAGTTTCAACATGAAAAAATCAGCTAACCAATGGTGGCTCAGTACGAGGCAACTCAGCATCACACCTAGCTCCCCTACGGTCACAAAATTGACCTTTCCAAAGACCAAAAAATTCAGAGGGAAGGTCATTGTAATTGGGTTTCATTTGAAAAAATAATTATGCATAAAATAATTTAGAAAAATAAAGTGGAACCGCGTCGTTCCATGGGAGTCTTCCATAAGCTGCAAGGTGTCTATCATACAAATAGTGAGCTATATCAGGGTGCTTGAAATATTTCACCTTCAACATCTTTATTTTTGGCCCTTCTTTGAAGTTAAACATAGAATTTTCCATTTTTTTTGTAACCCGTTCTTTAACAACCTCCCATTTATCGGGACCCATCACTATTTCCTTTCTATTTCTCTTGACATCCACAAAAGTATACGTGGTTGGACCAAGCTTTTGGTACACATCTACTAGTTGACCTAAAGAATGTGCAACTATTTCCAAGCTTTGTCGACTCTCAGCAGGTAGAGTCAAAGACACTAGATCTCTCTGCAATTTTTCATGAAGATGTTGACACCTTTGTAAGATGCGTTGCTGCAATTTTCTTTCCCAAAATATATCGGAAATGTCAGTCAGATAAGTCGCGATGGGTGGACAACCTTTTTCTTGAATGAAGCATTCTGCCATACATATTTTTTTACCAACATTTGGAGTTTTTTCAGCCTCTGCATCAAAATATAAAATTTTGTATATTAGAAAAAGCACATCTAAACAAATTTGTAAAAATTTAATGAAAAAAATATTCAAATTGATGGCAACATCGATGTGGTTGGCTAGCATCTTGCCCACCCTGAAACTATTGAGAACCAGAATAATCCTACTGAGAACCAACATGACCATCTGTTCATTGGCCTCCGAGGGAATAAATATCACAACCTTCATGCAACCTACTAGCACTTATTGATGGACCTCTAAGCGTATTTCAACCACCACCAACATCTTGATACGAGAGAGAAGCTTCATAAAAAAATAGAAATTTATAACCAATTGAAAAATACACTCATACATATAAATAAACGTACATATTCAATGATTAAATTTTGTGAACCATACCATCACTGGGTGAACCATGGGCATCATCCATTGATGGAGTGGAGACCCTTATCCTCTTAGCTCCTAAAAAGTAAAAAATGAAACTTATTAACAACTAATTTAACTCACAAAGTTGATAAAAAATCAATTCCATATGTACACACATGTATGTATATCTATGGAGATTTAATATTATATTTAAATAACATGAACATCCCTCAATCCCTGATCCCCTTCTCTCGTAGATATATGGTATTTTGTTGATCTTCTTTGTTCATCCTCCATGATATATATAACTACGATGGACATTTAGAATTATTTTTTTAAATGGCTAATTTAAAATAAATTCAAAATAAATTTCAGAAAATTAATGTAATTTAGTGTACACAAATTATGTAAAACACAACTTTCAAAGCACTAATTGATGTGTGAAACTCAAATTAAGAAAAAAAAAATTATAAAAATGTTAAGTTCGCCAAATTTCACTTTACATGGTCGGAGAACACTTGGTATAAAATTGAAAAAAACACATTGTCATTAAAAAATAAGTGAAACTCCATTTAAAAAAAATTTGCTGAAGTCCCCGCATTTTAATTTTATAAAAATGTGAAATTCACCACTTGTTGCAAATGTGAAGTTCACCAAGCTGCACTTTACATGGTGTGGTGGGAGCACACTCGGTATATAATTGAAAAAAGCACATGGTCATTAAAAAAGACGCATTGATAAGTACAAAACACACACATATCCAAGATATGTTACAATGTCCATCAATAAATTTTGAAGGAGAGAATATCAACACTAATTCATCTTTGAGAGATGAATATTGAATTTTTGAAGAAGAGCGTCTAAAAAATAATTCATCTTTGAGACATGAATCTTGAATTTTTGAAGAAGAGCGTCTCCAAACTAATTCATCTTTGAGAGATGAATATTGCATTGGCATTTCCCCATATAATTCAAATTCATCTATTAATTCATATTTGATAGATGAATACTGAATTGGCATTGCCCCACCCAATATATCAGAAGAAATTTTATTGACATTTGTACAATGCCTTATACTAAAAAATTGAAAGTGGCTAACAATATTGTTTGCAATTCCATGCAGTTCCTTTAGCCTCTCATTCTTATCTTGGTGCACACCATTCATCTAGTTGCCACAAGTTTAGAATTGGTGAAAAATACAATTCCAATTGATCCATACTCCATAGTAGTTCCCAAGCCTTCTATTAATCTAATATAATATGCCTTGTTGTTTGTTGTTCTTCCCGGTATATTCATTTTCTTTTGGATGACTTGCTAGTTAGAATATTAGAAAAACATATGTAATCACTGCTTTTCCTGGATTGGGATAGCAAGAAAAATCTATGCATAATTTCCATCATGCATATTTAATGGTTTTTTATCCCTAAAAAAAAAAATTCAATAAAAATATATTTAAATTGACATTTATTGCAAATGCATGGGAGAAATGACACATGTGCATGAGATAAATTACATGTGCATGGTTTATCTTAAAGTTTGACTTAAAAAGTTTATGGTAGAATTCACATCTAGAATCAATGGGAGGAAGCCTTTAGTTTGTCAGAGAAATGAATTTTATGCACTTAGTTTGTGGGAGAAATGACACATGTACACAATTTTGTTATAGATATTGACTGTGGGGGCATTTACTGTATCTGTCACCTTTGATAAAAGATGAGATCCAGAGGCTACCTGGCCCTTTACAGACTTTTCCTTTAGAACTTGTAGAAGTTAACACTCAATAGATACACTAAACTCCTATGGAATTTCAAAATTCTATGAGAGTTCAGCCACTTTAGGTTCAATTTTTAGGCCTTAAAGATTGAGATAAATGACATTTACATGGTTTCAAAAATTATTTTATGCACTTACAAAAAACATTCTTTAAAGTTAGTGGAAGAAAGCCAACATTACATGTATGCTTTAAAAAAATTTCCTAAGAATTTATGGGATAAATGAAACATGTACACCATTTTCCTTAAAGTGGTGGTGTTTTATGGATATTAAAATGGAGAACTTCTATTTAGATCTATTCGAGAGATTTGCTGTGGAGGAATTAAAAGGGATTTTTCTAGAAGGATGGAATAAGTTGGAAAGAAGGGAAAATATCACAATTATATGTTAATGTGCATGTGTTTTGCATTGAATAATTTTCATTTTATTAAGAGTCTTTTTTAAAAAAACTAACTATATACGGTTAAAACCTAGATGTTTTGTATCAAATTACTGTTTGTTTCAATGAGAAACTTTTATGGCTAATGTTTTTTTTTTGAAATGTGATGGACCCCATTAAAATAGGAGATATATCGAAATGATTCCTATGGTTTAATAAAACAGTTGAGTGGTTTAAATATATAGATGCATAAATTCAATGAGCATAGTTTTGAGATATACAACTCCAAAATGCAATATTTTTTGGTGAAAAAATATCAATGGATCACTATGGATATACCTGCTTCACTAAAAGAGATTTTTCTAGAAGGATGCCCAATAAGTTGGAAAGAAGCAAAAATATCACAATTATATGTTAATGTATGTGTTTTACATTGAATATTTTTCATTTTATTGAGAATCTATTTGAAACAATTAACTTTATAAGGTTAAAACCTATGTTTTGTATCAAATCGCTTTTTGTTTCAATGGAAAACTTTTATGGCTAATGTGTCTTTATTGAAATGCAATAGACCCGATTAAAATGAGAGATATATATAAATGATTCCTATGGTGTAATAAAATAGTTGAGTAGTTTAAAGATATAGATGCATAAATTCTCCTAGCCCAGCTAGGAAGGGAAAGAGCATTAGATTTTGATTCTAAGGAATGAAAGTATGGTATCTAAAAAATAGACACCAGTGCTACAGTTTCATATTAAAATGCTTAATAAACTAATTTTCATTGCTACGATTTCATGTCAAAAAGCTTAATAAACGAAGCACTTAATTTTCACTTCTATTTTTTCATATCAACCAAGGCTCAAACACCAGTGCTATTGTTTCATATTAAAAGGCTTGATAAAAAAAAATTCACTGCTGCTATTTCATATGAAAAAGCTTAATAAACTAAGCACTTAATTCTCACTACTACTGTTTCATATCAACTCAAGCTCACAAGCTCACAATTATACATCAAACTTCAACACTTGCATTATATAAGAACTTTCTTAAAGACTCAAGACTCATAATCTTGGAGTGAGTGATACTTTAATCAGAGAGAGGATCAGCTTCGAGAGAGAGGGAGATAAAGAGTTATATCAGCCAGAAGGGAAAGAGCATTACATTCTGATTCTAACAAATGAAGGTATGGTATCTAAAAAAACAGACACGAGTGCTACTATTTTATATTAAAAGGCTTAAAAAACTAATTTTCAGTGCTACTATTCCATATCATAAATATGAACAAACTAACCACTTAATTTTCACTACTACTGTTTCATGTCAACTCAAGCTCAGACACCCGTGGTACTGTTTCATATTTAAAGTCTTAATAAACTTATTTTCACTGCAACTATTTCATATCAAAATGCTTCATAAACTAAGCACTTAATTTTCACTGCTACTATTTAATATCAACTCAAGCTTAGAGGATTACAATTATACATCAAACTTCAACACTTGAATTATATAAGAACTTTCTTACAAAATAAAGACTCCGACTCTTGGATTGACTAATATTAAGTATGGTAGCTAAACAAGCAAACACTAGTGCTACTGTTTCATACTAAAAGTCTTAATAAACTAATTTTCACTGCTACTGTTTCATATCAACTCAAGCTCACAGGTTCACATTTATACATCAAACTTTAACACTTGCATTATATAATAACTTTCTTATAGACTGAAGACGCAAACTCTTGGAGTGACTGATACTTTAATCACAGAGAGGATCAGCTTCGAGAGAGAGGGAATAACATAAATTGTTATCAGTTATACTTTACTATTGCATAAACTGTTATAATCCATAAGCAGGGTATAACATGCCATTTAGATGGAAATAATATATTTTGAGAGATTGTGTAATGCTGCAGATTGAAATTTTTTATGCTCAACATGTTCACTATTATTAAATGAATGGACAAGGAGTGTTGGTATCTTTCAATAAGCTCTATACAACCCTATCTAACAAGGAGTAACCATTGCACATAATCTTCTTCTACTACGATAATTTTACTTCCTGAGCTTGATACAATAAGTAAACCCATTAAAGCTTTGAACATAACTAATTGTTATAACTCCAATAAACAGGGAATGTGATATGCCTCATTTACCTAATCATGATATGCATGATCCAAGATAGTACCCATGTTGATGAACACAAAGGTGATAGAGTTTGAATAGAACGTATAGAATAAGTAGATACATCCATATATAATAAGTAATCAACTACATATATTGGAATAGAACACATATCACACTATTTGAGCAAGAGGTGACGCTTAACTATGATAATCATCATATTCATAATATTTCTTTAACGTCTCTGTGATTTGATTGGCGAGTGAAGAGAATCTGAAAACTTGGTTTTGGCTAAGGATTGCTCGTCATGGAAGCCAACGATGATATGTCCTCATGTGCCATGTGTCCTAATTCTGTATAAAATATTTGCAGGGATAACTGGTTCATTCATACTATTGGGCAATAGCACCTATTATGGTTTCATGGGTAGTAGTGTGGTGATGTTGTGAAGGCCTACCTACTAGTTAATTATTTAGTTTATAATGACCATAATTTTTTAAACACATGTAATATTAAGATTCATTCATCACAATTTAAAATATAACAATTAAAAATAATTAATTATGCATAATTATTTTTTCTTTAAAATTTACAAAATTTGCGGGTCGTTCAGTTTATAATCACTATAAATCTTCAAAAACGTGTAATATTTTCATCACAATTTAAAATACAAAAATTGTACGTAAATTTTTTAGGCCAAATCACATTGCACATTTTGAATTTTCAAAACATTTAGTTTATAATTGCCATAATTTTTTTTACACATAACATTAAGATTAATTCATCCCAATTTAAAATATAATTAATTACCCATAATTATTTACACTTCAGTTTGATTCTCCTTTGAAATTTACAAATTTTTCGGCTCTGTTGTATAGATATGCAGATACCAGGGAAAATTTTAAGGAAGGAAAATTATCTTGAAGTTTAAAAAATTGGCGAATCTCACCAGTCCTTGATATGCAAACTATAATTTTTTTATTGGTGTATTTGTAAAAATATTCAAATTTATAATGATATTATATATACTCTCTATACAATGTTGAAGATTTTTAATGTAAAATAATTTTATATTGTAAAATTTGGGCAAATCCTTTTTATAAAAAAATGGAAATTGGAGAATCTTTTTTTGGAAAAATCACGAAAAATTAGCCCACCTGCGAATATTAGCCCCTAAAATTTTCCATGCCAGATACTTACCTATAAATTCGTAGAAATTCATCACAGCATAACTCAAAATAAAAAAATGCACAACAGAGCAGCAACATAGCACAACAGAGCTCACCAAAGCATAACACAACGTAACAGAGCACAACAGAACAACAAAATCCATAGAACGTGACATAGAATCATAAAAGAAATGAACAAAAATAATATGCGTGAGAGAGATGTGAACAAGAAACCTATGAAAGTTCGCAGGTGATATATTTATAAAATAAAAGTTCGGCCGAACTAACAGTTCGAGCAAACTTTTGTTGCCGATTTTTCCATCTCTAGCCAAAAATATATTTTCCCATGTCGTCAGTACGTCGTCAATGTAAACGGAAAAATGAGTTTGGCTGAACAAATTTCGAAAGTTCGGCTGAACTATTCAGAAAAAAAAATTTCCGCTCCCGATTCTCACAAAAGTGTAACGCAACTTCACATTTTCACCCAGCAGTAAAATCAAGTTTATTGCGAAGAAAACTCCAACACATTTGTAGAGAAAATTATAACACAGTATCACTCTTTTCTTATCAGAGCTAAATGCTCCTATATGAAACAACTATGGATTTTATCACTTAAGAGCAGTAAAAACAAGTTTTTTGAGAAAAAAATCCAACACATTTGTAGAGAAAATTATAACACATTATCACACTTTTCTTATCAGAGCTAAATGATCTTACGTACCACAATGATGGCTTTCATCAAGGGAAAAAAAAACAAGTTTAGTGAGAAAACAACTCTAGCACTGAGAGAGATTTGGAAGCAAATGTTGAATTGGTTAACATGTCTTGCTCTATGGTGTTGGATGTTGGGCATAGATTTCTTGATATTGTATACAAGAATGTAAATTTTCATGTAGCTTATACTACATTAACCATGACATTGTCAACATTTAGGGAACACTTTCCATCACATTTGTAGATAAAATTACAATAGTGTATCACATTTTTCTTATCATATCTAAATGTTCGTATATGAAAAAACTACCTTGTCCGTCGTAGTTTAAATTTGTGCAAGGAGGAGGAGAGGAGGAGTGTCAAGGCACAAGCTAGAATCAGAAGATAAAGAAGAATATTCTTTGGGACTTGAGAGAGATTCATTCTCTGCACATCTAGTGTAAAGCTTAATAAAACAAAACTCACAATATACTTTAAATTTTCGAAATAAATATCTTAAAAATTAGAATATGAATTTAATACATTTTACTCAATTACACATTTAACAATATTCATTTAAGAAAATATAAATACAAATTACTATTTTAAATAAAACTATTCTAAATAAAAAAATTACAAAGAATAACATTAATTACCATGTCCCTCATGTACATTCCTCTTATTAATTATGTTTGTAACTTATTCTTAATCACAGAGTGTCAATTTATTAAAACTATAACCTACAATTCTCACTTTTTATAGCTTTGCTGGAAGGATAGAGTATCTAAATTCCGTTACCCTTTAAGAAGCATCCTCAATTACTGTACCACCCACCTATACATCCAATCTAAAAATCTTAGGTTATTCTAAATTGATCAAGAGCATAGAATTTTTAGGGTGGTGTTTTATGTGCACTAAAATTCCCATGAGGTTCATTACTATGTATGTGATTCATTACAACCTTTGGTATATTTTTTAGGTTCTTATATTACTAGTATAGTCCCTTATTGTTGTTAGTGTAACCCCCTTATTGTTATTGTTGTACCCTTGTAACCCCCATATTATTGTTATTGTACCCTTACATCATTATTGTTAGGTCGGCTTGGATTACATTGTGGCCCCATGGAATCCTATAAATAGAGAGGAGGTTTTGTCATTTGTATCATCCAAGAATTATTCATTCATGTAATGTATTGGAGGTTTCCACCTTGAATTTGCTTATTTATAAGGCGTTGATATCTCTTTTCTTCTCTTTTGGATCTGGTTTCACAACATTTGGTATCAGAGCTTTGGATTCTAGGGTTTCACTTCCCCAAACTGGTCATCGTGGCATTTTTGCTATAATTGTTTTTTTGCGAAGGTTCACAGGCTGAAATTTTTAGAGTACAAAGATGAAATACTAAGTAAGATCGTCACAACATTTCAGAGTTGGATTCAAAATATTTTTAGAGATATGATCTGTAGAAGTTAGGTCTTTTTGTAGGCTCTTGAATTTAACCTAAGCAGGTCATCATGTAATTTTTTCTATAAATTATTTTCTACAAAGTTTCAGAAGCTGAAAGTTTTATGGAGCGAAGAAGAAATCCTGTGGGAGATTGTTGCAAAATTTTAGAGCTTGGTTAGAAATATTTTCGGAGATAGGGTTTGTGGAAGATAGGTCTGTTTTAGGCTCTCGAATTTCATCTCAAAGAGGTGATCATGGGAAAATCTTCATAACTCTCTCTCTGAGCATCAGATTGGAATTATGCAAAAAGTGGCCACAAGCACATGGATTGTAGCTTTCTCTATATCAATTTTAGATCTGAAGGAGGAAAAAACGACGCGGAAAGTCGTACAATTTCCCTCTATTGAACCAGTCCAGAATTAGGTCATTATAGGAGATTGGACATAACTTTGTCTTCAAGAATCCAAATCAGGTCAAAAGTGTTGCATTCAAAAGAAGATTTAGAGGGCTAATCCAGAGCCAAATTTCAGATATTGAAGATCTGAAATCAGATAGATAATTTAGTTTCAATATTGAGCTCCTCAAAATCAAGAAAAAGGTGTGTATTTTTTTTTTCAAATTGGATAAGTCTTGTTCGAAAAATCAGTTCTAGGTGATTCCAAAGGCCTATTGAGCATAGATATTAGTATTGGGTTCTAAAATTCCTCCTAAAAATAATTCAACGCCCATTAAGCCTTCATAAGGCTCTACTATGACTCTTGAAGATGAAGAAATGCAACATGAGATATCAAAAGTCCATGAGCAATTGCACCAAATTTCGCTATCGCAAAGAGCAACAAAAAATGAAATGGAAGTTTTGAAGAAAGGCGTGGAAACTAACATGGATGGTTTGAATAAAGGCATGGAAGCTAAGAAGAATGGTTTTGAAGCTAAGATGGATGTCTTCGAAGTTGGCATGGAAGCTAAGATGGATGACATGGAAGCTAAGATTGATGAAAAAATGGAAAACATGAAGAATGATCTAAAAGTAGACATCGAAGGTTTGGAAAATTTGATACAAGAAAGGTTTCCTAATGGAAAACATATAGTAGAGGAAATTCATGATGAGAAAAAAATAAATGTTAATCGTGATTTCATAAACTCTAATTTTGGATTAAAGAACCACCATATTCCAAAGATGTATATGAGGAAGTTTGATGGCAAGGATCCCGTAACATGGATACTACAAATGGAGAAATATTTTGATCTCAATAATGTGCAAAACACATAAAAGGTACGCATTGCAACTTTACATTAAGAACAAAATACATTTGTATGGTATCGATGGCTTTTCTCCCATAAAAAAATTGTCACTTGGTCAATTTTTACGGAGGAAATGATAGCACATTATGACAATATAAAGAGCAACACCTTCTTTAGCTAATTGATCAATCTAAAACAAAAGGGTTTAGTTGCAAAGCACATTGAGGACTTCCAAAAATTTAATATAAGGGTAACCGATATTCCAGAGGAACACAGGATTGATCTCTTCATAGGGACTTTAAAGGATAACATCCAAGATGAATTTTGCATTTGGGAACTGGATTCATTAGAGAAGGCATTCAGGTTGGCAAGAAAAATTGAATGTAAAATTATGGGGAAAAGGAAGCCTACCACTCACATCTATAAAGATGAAAATGTTGCTACTCCTAAACTTCCACAACCTACGAGGTTGACACCACAAAAATTGGAAGAAAAAAGAGAAAAATGGCTTTTCTACAGTTGTGATAGAAAATACACTAAATGCCATAAGTGTGTTGAGAAGAAATTATTTTACATAGATTTTGAAGAGGAGGAAGAAAATGAACAATAAAATTTAAAAGAAGAGGATATACACCAGGAAGCAACCCTAGAAGAAGAAGAAGAAATGAGTCTAACCATATCATGTAATGCATTTATAGGAATTACCACTCCTCAAACTCTCAAGGTAGAAGGACATATCAAGAAGAAAAAGGTAATAGTGTTGATTTGTTCAGGTAGTACCCATAATTTTATTCATTTTAAGATAGCCAAGGAATATAATTGTTTCCTATACCTAGCACCAGAATGTCAAGTGATGGTTGCAAATGGAGGAACTATAAATTGCTCTGGAAAATGCCATAATATCAAGCTATCCAGGGGAGAATATGTATTTAATATTCTAATGATTTCCATCCCGATGGGAGGTGTTGATGTCGTACTAGTAGTACAATGGTTACAATCTTTGGGGATGGTACATTTTAATTTTCAAGAACTTTTCTTGAATTTTTTTTTTAGAAGTAAAGGAAATTGAATTACGGGGTATCATAGGGAAGCCAGGAAAGATAATAAGCTCTAATTTCATGACAAACCTTATGAAGAAAGAAAACGAGAAAATTGCACAATTATGCTCACTAGAAGTTCCAACATCAAAATCATCTATTTCTCTAGATCTCCAAAGTGTCTTAGATAATCATTCCAATGTGTTTGATACTCCCAAAGGACTCCCACCTATTCTTGATCATGATCATGATATTCATTTGATTCCAGGAAGTGTTCTTCAAAACGTCCGACCTTACAAATATCCTTATGTCCAAAAGAGTGAAATTGAGCGTATGATTGTAGAAATTTTAGACGCTGGTATAATTCAACCTAGTCAAAGTTCTTTCTCTGATCCAGTAGTATTGGTGCAAAAGAAGGATGGATCATGGTGCATGTGTTTGGATTATATGGAGCTCAATAAGCTCACTATTAAAGATAAATTTCCCATTCCTGTGATTGATTAATTATTGGATGAATTACATGGAGCAATTTATTTTACCAAGTTGGATCATCATTCAGGATATCATCAAATTAGAATGAAGACTAAATATATTCCGAAAATAGCATTTTGAACTCATGAGGGTCATTATGAATTTTTGGTCATGCCTTTTGGCCTTACCAATGAACCTTCTACATTTCAGGGGTTGATGAATTCCATTTTCAAACCCTTCCTTAGAAAATTTGTGCTAGTATTTTTTGATGATATACTAATCTATAACAGGTCTTGGAAGGACCATATTCAACATCTTCACAAGGTGCTCAATCTATTGGAGGAGAAACAATTATATGCAAGAACATCCAAATGTTTCTTTGGAGTAGAAGAGGTGGAATATCAGGGTCATATTGTATCGCACGAGGGTGTTAAGGTAGACCCTAACAAAATTAAAGCTATTAAGGAATGGAAAGTCCACACAACCATAAAGAAGTTGTGTAGATTTTTCAGGTTAACAGGGTATTATCACAAGTTTGTTAAGAATTATGGGAGAATAGTAGCACCTCTAACAAAATTATTGAAAAAATATGTATTTTCATGGACTCTTGAAGCAACTAAGGCATTTGAACATCTTAAAGAGGAAATGTGCCTAGCACCAGTCTTAGCTACGCCAGACTTTAGAAAACCCTTTATTGTGGAATGTGATGCCTCAGGAAATGGAATTGGTGTTGTTATAATGCAAGAAGGAAGACCCATTACTTTTGAAAGTCGTTCAATCAAAGGAAAGTATTTAAAAAAGGCTATTTATGAGAAGGAAATGTTGGCAATACTATATGCACCAAAGAAATGGATACCTTACCTAATGGGAAGACAGTTAAAGGTAAAAACTGATCATGATAGTCTTAAACACTTTTTGGAACAAAGACTATCTTCGAAAGAGCAACAAAAATGGGTCACAAAGATGTTGGGTTATGACTTTGAAATCATCTACAAAAAAGGGATGCTAAATGTTGTTGCAGATGCACTCTTAAGAAAGGATGAAGAGGTGGACGCATTGCTTTGTGCTATTTCCATTATCCAACCAAATTGGATAACTGAAGCAAGGGATGAATGGAAAAGGGACAAAGTGGTGGACACTCATTCAAAAGTTGCAGCAAGATCCTAGTACATCTCATACATTTAGTTGGAAAAATGATTCCTTATGGTACAAATATCGCTTATATATTTGCAAGAATTCCCAACTAAAACAAAAGATTCTTTTGGAATTGCACACTTCTCCTTTAGGAGGACACTCAGGATTTTTGAAAACTTACCACAGGTTGAAGAAATAATTTATTTGGGATGGAATTAAATCTAATATTCAAAATTTTGTGCAAAATGTTTGGTTTGCCAGCAAAATAAAGTTGAGACAATTAAGACCCCGGGTCTTCTACAACCTTTATCCATTCCAACTCAATGTTGGTAGGAGATTTCAATGGATTTTATAAAAGGTTTACCTATGTCCGAAGGAAGGAGTGTCATCATGGTGGTAGTTGATAGACTAACCAAGTATGCACACTTTTGTGCATTATATCATCCATTTAAAGTAAGTACCATTGCGACTGCATTTATGGAAACAATTCAAAAGCTACATGGAAACCCAAAGATTATTGTAAGTGACAGAGATCCCATTTTTACAGGAAATTTTTGGATGAAATTATTTTCTTGTTTGGGTACTCAACTAGCTCATAGCTCATCTTATCATCCTCAACCCAATGGTCAAACAAAGATAGAAAATAAATTTTTGAAAGGCTATCTTCGTTGTTTTATATCTGATAAGCAAGAAAAATGGGTCAAGTGGTTACCTCTCACTGAATGGTGGTACAACACTTACTTCCATAATGCATAAAAAATGACCCCATTTATGGCACTTTATGGATATCATCCACCATCCATAAGATCTTATTTAAGGGAAAATTCTAGGGTTCAGGAAGTGGAGGATCACATCGCGCATCAACAAGAAGTTCTCAAACTCTTAAAGGATAACCTAAATTTGGCACAAAATCGAATGAAAAAATAGGTAGATAAAAATTGCAATGAGAGAAATTTTGATGTGGGAGACTAGGAATTTTTATGGCTACAACCATACAAACAAATGTCCCTCGAGAAAGCTAAGAAGGATAATAAATTATCACCAAAGTTCTATGGTCCTTACAAGGTGTTGCAAACGATTGGTACTATGGCATACAAATTGGAGCTTCCTACTTATTTGCGAGTGCATCCAATTTTCCATGTTTCATGCTTAAAAAAGGTTATAGGGGACAAACTTCCATTTCAAACAATATTTCCAGAACTTGATGAGGAAGGGAAAAACATATTGGAACCTAAAGCAATCACAGAAACAAGAACTCAAGAGCTACGAAATCGATCAATTTTAGAGTATCTCGTGAAATGGAAGAACTTACCCACTGAAGATTCTACACGAGAGGATGAGAATTTTATACAGAAGCACTTGGAGCTACTCAAGCGTTGAGGAGAACACTTTTTTGAAGGAGAGGAGCATGTTAGGTCCTTATATTACTAGTATAGTCCCTTATTGTTGTTAACATAACCCCCTTATTGTTATTGTTGTACCCATGTAACCCCCATATTGTTATTATTTTTCCCTTACATTA
This sequence comes from Pinus albicaulis, assembly GCA_034641835.2. Lineage (NCBI taxonomy): Eukaryota > Viridiplantae > Streptophyta > Pinopsida > Pinales > Pinaceae > Pinus > Pinus albicaulis. The sequence goes on along the minus strand of CM076574.1, from coordinate 515,912,616 downwards.
TTATTGTTAGGTCGGTTAGGATTATATTGTGGCCCCACTAGGATTACATTATGGCCCCATGGAATCCTATATATAGAGAGGAGGTTTTTTCATTTGTATCAATCAAGAATTGTTCATTCATGTAATGTATTGAAGGTTTCCCCCTCGAAGTGGCTTATTTATAAGCCATTGATATCACTTTTCTTCTCTTTTGGAGCTGGTTTAAAAACAATATTCTATGATTTTTTGTGATTTTTTACTTATGGATACAACTTAGTTTTGGTTGTCACCTAGTTATCATGATTTCAAACTTTGTTATCATCTCAGATCCTTATAGCATTAGATATATTCTGTGAGCTAATGTGATGTTTTGTTTGTCACAGTGATTCAAAAATCAATTATTATACCACAAGATTGACTTTTTCATTACCTGTTTTGTTTATGAACCCTTTAAAAAAACCACAGGAACATTTGATTTTACACTCTGATATCCCCAGCAGGGGTGGAATTTTTAAAAATTGGAGAGTAAATTGAGTGGTTATTGTTAGAAATTTATGTATAAGATGGAAAATTTGGATGGTTTGTAGACAATATGGATGCCATAACATATACCTATTTTGAATTTTTTAGTGTCCCTCGCCACCATTTCAACTGAGAACATCAATACATCACTATGAGAATGATAACTTGTGACATTGCTTGCCATTTTATTTGATTGTGGATCAAGTTATAAACTAATAACTTCTGAAATATGTTTCCATTTTCTTTGATTCTGGATCAGGTTATAAAGTAGAATATACAATCTCTTCAAGAGACTCTACAAGAAATTTTGGATGGAGGGAAATTTTTTTATAAAACTTGTACAAAAAAACCCTTGGGGTTGTCTCAACTTACTCTATTGTTAATCACATAGTGTCAATTTTGTAAAACTATAATCTACAACAAGGACTGAATGGGCTTTCTCTTTTGTAAGTTTTGTTTGGAATTGAAAAATAAAAAAAAATTATCAAAGCTAAAATTATGTAGTGAAAAACTTTGTTTAAAATTTCTGTCACACCTCCCATTTACACAAAAAAAAAAAAAAATTCTTCTCCAAGCATTTCATGCTTTTAAGCATAGGTTTACCATGAAATCCTAATTCTCTAAACATGATTCATTTCGTCATAACACCATAACTCCAAGAAACTCTCTACTAACTTCCTCTTGTCTTATGTTATTCTAACTCCAAGTATGGAGTGAATTTATATCATTTTATTTTCTATGAAGGTCACCTATAGCACCTATAGTTAAAATTTACTTGGATGTTTATTAGCTCTTGGCCATCCGGTCCTTTAGCATGCATTATATACGATGGGTTTTGAGTTGGTTATGCCTATGAGCATTTTGGACCCCTTCCAAATCTACATATCCTCGATTTACCCATTACATATATGTATATACCTTTGGTAGTGATTATAATTGAATTCAATGTATATATTATTATATGACCGGCTCTTCTATGCGTTGGGCGGTCAGATGAGGTGACTTCATAATTGTTTTCACATCTGCATTGATATGATAGCATATCATTGTACATGAGATTTCAGATCACTTTTGTTTAATGAGAAACTTGAATACGTTATCGATTTATACGTAGAGTGTGTAGTTCAACTCGATTTGAGGTACTGTGTTAATTGTGATGGGGTAAGTCTTCTCCGCGTCAGACTTTATGATACGTATGGTTGCGTTGTATGATTTATAATGGGTTTCATCCCATTCTCCCCTTCACGTGGTAGATCCACGTCGAGCTGGCAATACCATTCGAGCTTACTCGGCTTACAATGGCGCTCTTATGTATACAAACAGGACGCATGAAATTTATTTCGTATGTTGACACCATTAATGTGTATACGACTGGTTTAATTGCACCCGCCAACCCTTCAATCAGTGGCTCTCCTCTTGTGATGTTGCCAAGTGGACGGTGGCGATCCTTTCGTATTAGGTTTTCTGGGTCTGTTGAATAAATTATATAAGTCTTTGATATTGTGCAGAGATAGTTTTCTGCGTCCATAACTTGTTTGTGTATCTCTTCACCTGCAAGGTTTTTACTCTTCAGGGGGTTTACCGACCTCAGTTCACGAAGGCGAATTATGGCTTGCCTACTCCACTGCGACGCTACCAGGTAATCATTTATACATTCGTTTTTTTTCATCTTATGATTAGAGATCAGTTTGTCGCTTAGAACTTGCCATACTTCGTCTCTGAGGAAGTCTTCGAACGTTAATGAAATGAATGCGTTTCGTTCTGGAGATTTTGGTTATGTCCTCTGTGAAAATTTTTCGTTGTATTCCCTCTCCGATTTCTTGTCGACATTACCCATCTGTCGATTCCATTGACTAATTTATTTTGTTATTGCTGCGTAGAGTCGAAATCTACTTGCTTCACCTTGCTTCAGGAGAACGATAGTCCTTCACTCGGACTTCGTGAGGTTTGATTTTCCTCCTGTAAGGTTCGATTTTCCTCCTGTATGTACATATATTTTTGTTTCCTTCTATTATTATCCTATAGGGTTTCAATTTAATCGATACTCTGCTTACAATTGTTGATTTCAGAGAGCTCGTAGGAACCAAGAATCTTGGTTCACAGGTAATGCCTTATTTATTTATTTATTTTTGAGAAATTTCTCCATTCGAACGTTTTTCTAGCAATGGCGCTATTAACTAACTTCTATCTTGACTTTTTTTTTCCACAGGTAACGCAGATTCCTTCGTATGCCTTTGAGAGCAGTTATGAGCCCTTTCATTTCTCTGGGTGTTAACCTCATCTCCCTTGGCGTTTCAGGTTGGTATATGCCTCTGGGGATACTATCACCCTCTCGTTGCATTTTTCCGTCTGATGTAGAATCATTTCTCTCTTAGGAATTTACACAGTGTTCGTTGAAGGACGAGACTCTGTCAGCGTCAGATTGTTAATATGTTCCATTCGTAGGCTGGCACTGTTTTTAAAATTTTAATTGGGACTAGGGTTTCGGTTCTTAGACCCTAGCCTTATAGGTTCAAACTCTTATAGAGTGTATTGTGACTTTTGTATATATAATCACTTATATTTTTATGTTTCCATAATTCCAATGAAGCTACAGCTCAATTTTGGATGGAATGCCTCCTGCTTCCTCGCACGGAGTGATTCGTGTATATGATTTAACACCATACAATTTTTCTTCGTTTACTTTGCTTATAATAGCAGTGACGGTATCTGATATAATTCTCTGTAGAGCTAATATTGTTCAATTGTACAAGATTTCTCAGATATTTATGTTCTGCATGACTTGTATAAGAGACTCTCAATACTTCTGGAGAGTTATATTTCATTTTAATTTTTCTTTTGATGTACCTGTATATTGATTTCTGTAGGTAGATAATTCTAGTTATCATGAGCTAGCTCTCTCTCCCTCTACTCATGTTTAAACTGAAATTACTTTACTAAGGTCTGTCTATACATATGATTGCATGCATAGATTTGTGTGTCCATTCTCCTGTATATATATAATTAATATGTATGAAATACCAGGACTATATTCTAGTAGGTTTCCATGCTCTTCTTGTTTTCCATGTTATATGTCTCTATTTGGATCTTCTTTTCATTTTCTTATAGCTATTCACATCCCTTGCATACATAGATCTCTGGTTCTAGATATTTCTGAAGAACTGGTCATGTTTTGGGATTCATTTCCTTGCTACTTAATTACTTGTTACAGCATGAAGGTTTTCTACTCTTCCATTTAATCTTGATTAAGGAAATAGTAGTTATATTAACTGTTAATGTGTATAACTGTGGAAAATCTTATACCTCTCTGCTCTTTACTTAATAATTAATTCTGCACTCTATGCATTTACTTTCTCACTGCTCCATTTTTCACAGAAACATATTAAAGTTACAAATTTGTGCTTCATGAGATATTAGAAATCTCCAATTTTTACCTTAAGGATTTATTTAGAGACTTGGGAGAAATTCTCTTTAATTTACCTACTGATGTTCACAATTAGGTGCTAATAGAACAGAAGAAATTTACAGTAAATTATCTGTAGAGGATATGTATCCCCAGATTTAAACCAACCTTGGTTTAGACTTTCTGTTGGATTCTACTCTACAAAATTTTTCTCTACAACCATACAGAATTATAAGGGTGAATTCCTTATGATTAATTCTTTTAAATGTAGTACTAATAAATCTAATACCCTATAAAACAATTTTTATATGTAGCCAATTCATACCACAATAAGTAAAAACACCATTCAGCTTAGAGACATACCACTCATGCAACCGACCAACCTCCCAACCTTAGAGTCCTTCTATCTCCCAGAACTCACCCCCGAGCTAAGATCACCTCCTAGAATAGACCAGCCCCCAATCTGTTTAGGAGCAGCTTATTTAAGCTATTTTTCCCCAAAGCCTGTTTCTAATTATGCGTCCAGAATATCAGGATGCTTTTCTTCCTGTTTGCCTAGGCTTCCCATTTTTGGGATTCTTTAAAGTTGCTTTTATGCTTTCCTCAGCTTTTCCAGCTTTTTACCTCTTCCCAACTACTTTCCTCATCATTGGGGAAATTTGGATTCTTCCTCAAAAATCTAAATTAGAATAATTTCTTCCAAGGATTTTTGAAAGATTCTGGGGATTAGTTGCCTTATCCATCCTCATGGATTTAGCAAGTGATCTCATAAATCTCATTTTGGTCAATCTGCACACAATCATTTTATTCATTTCCTCAATTAAATATTTAATTACATTCACAAAATATTTATCCTTTTGGGTCCACTCCCCTTAGGATTAAAGTTCAAATGTCTAGCTTTGAAATTCAAACACATGAATTGGGGGTGTTACAATTTTAGACTAAGAAGTTGGCTAAGTTTGACATCATATAACATGAAAATTGTTTATGATTATAAGGTAAAAAACATTTAAGATTTTCTTAGCTAAAATTAGGTAATTAAAGATATGTATATTTTTTTTTGAGTGGAATAAATTTCATATTCATAAAAAAAATCCTAAACATTATGTATGTAATTTGAAACTGTTATGTAGTTACAAACTATTACAGTTAATTAATTAAAGGAATAAAATAGTTGTAACCAAAATAATATACAGCAAGAAGAACTATGGATATTTGGATGTATTATTGAAATAATAATGGTTACAAACATTTAAAAATAATTTTATTAAATAATTAGATCGATCTATATTGTTTATGAGAGGCATCAATTCTCTTTTCACTCTAAAAGAGGTTTTTGCATACCAAGTCATTTGATCCCTCTTGGCTCTTGGTAGATCCAGAGTTAAGATTTATCTAGGCCATCTTAATTTCCCCCTTTGGGTCAATACCATGGGTTTTTTTATAATTTATTATTATTTTATTTTATTATTGTTATTTTCCATAGGAACATTTGATTTTATAGTGTGATCTCCCTAGCATGGGTGGGAGTTTCAAAAATTGGAGAGTAAATTGAGTGGTTATTGTTAGAAATTGTTGTATAAAATGGGAAATTTAGAGGTTTTGTAGAAAATATGGATGTCATAACACATATCTATTTTGAATTTTTTCGTGTCTCTTACAACCATGCATTTGATAGGATCCATTTCAATTGAGAAAGTCAATACATCACTTTGCATATAATAGGATCCATTTCAACTAATAATATCAATACATCACTGTGTCAATGATAACTTGTGACATCCCTAGCCATTTTCTTTGATTGTGGATCAAGTTATAAAATAATAGCTTGTGAAATCCCTAGCCATTTTATTTTATTTTGGATAAGGTTATAAACTAGAATATACTCTCTTCTCGAAATAGAGTAGAATATATATTGGATGGATGGAAAGGTTATGGTACAACTTGTACAAAAAACCCCTTAAGTTTGTCTCAAGTTACTCTATAGTTAATCATATAGTGTCAATTTTATAAAACTATAGGACATAAAAAGGGGAAAGATATTATGCATAGAACACAATGGCATCACGATGAAGCTATGGTCACTATTGAAGAAGAAGGGTATTTCCAACAAGATGGAAAAATGTAGTGGAAGATGAAAGCAATTTCTTTCATATTTTTTATGATATTTTATTATGGGGATGCTATGTCTAGAGATAGTAATGATGATCTCAAAGCTTGAAAATAATTTATGATTATAAAGTAAAAAAAATTTAGGATTTTCTTAGCTAAAATTAGGTAATTAAGGATATGTATATATATATTTTTTAACAGAAAAAATTTGATATTCATTAACAAAAAAAATTCCTAAAGAGTATGTATGTAGTTACAAACTATTACGGTTAAGTAATTAAAGGTAATTTTTTTGTTATTTAAGAAATGAGAATTATGAGCATTCATCATTGTTGTCAAGGTAAATCATGTGCTATGAAATGATTTGGAAATTTAGAAAAGATCACATATTTTTAAAAAAATTAGTATTAATTTAATGTTTTATATATTAAGAAATACTACTCATGAATAATAAAAAAGTTGTAACATAAATAATATATAAAAAGGAGTGTATTTTTGGAATAATAAAATAGTTGTAACAAAAATAAAATAGAGAAAGAAAAGCTATCTATATTTGGATGTATGAAAATTCATATAAATTTTATTAAGTAAAAGTTTAAAAGAATAATGGTTATAAACATTTAAAAATATTTTTATTAAATAATTAGTTTAGATCTACATTATTTATGAGAGGGATCAATTCTCTTTTCATTCTAAAATAGGTTTGCATACCAAGATGTTTGATCCCTCTTAGCTCTTGAATTATCTAGGCCATCTTAATTTACCCCTTTAAATAAACTACATTCCACATGAATATCATGGGTCAATACCATGGGGTTTTTTTACAGTTTATTATTATTTTATTTTATTATTTTTATTTTCCATAGGAAAATTTGATTTTATAGTGTGATCGCCCCAGCATGGGTGGGGGTTTCAAAAGATGGAGAGTAAATTGAGCGGTCATTGTTAGAAATTGTTGTATAAAATGGGAAATTTTGATGGTTTGTAGAGAATATGGATGTCATAAGAGATATCTATTTTAAATTTTTTAGTATATCTAACAACCATGCATCTAATAGGATCCATTTCAATTGAGAATGTAAATACATCACTGTGCATATAATAGGTTCCATTTCAACTGAGAATATCAATACATCACTGTGTGAATGATAACTTGTGGCATCCCTAGCCATTTTCTTTGATTGTGGATCAAGTTATAAACTAATAAATTGTGAAATCCCTAGCCATTTTCTTTGATTGTGGATCAGGTTATAAATGAGAATATACTCTCTCGCTTCAGAAGACTCTAGAATATATATTGGATGGATAAAAGGTTATGGTTAAAATTGTATAAAAGAACCCCTTAGGGTTGTCTCAAATTATTCGATTGCTATTCATATAGTGTTAATTTTATAAAACTATAGGAATTAAAAATGGGAAAGATGTTATGCATAGAACACATTGGCCCCATGATGAATTTGTAGTGTCTATACGATGAAGCTGTGGTAGCTATCAAAGAAGAAGGGTATTTTTATTTTTGTGTAATTTTTCATTGTCAAAATATTAAACATGGCATATAAAAGATAAAATAACAACATTTCTAGATAAATTATCCTATACGCAATAACAAGGGATTTCATCAAGGGAAGAACAAACAATTTTAGTGAGAAAACAACTCTAGCACTGAGATTTGGAAGAAACTGTTGAATTGGTGAACATGTCTTGCTCTATGGTGTTGGATATTGGACATAGATTTCTTGATATTGTATACAAGAATGTAAATTTACATGTTGCTTATACTAGATTAACCATGAAATTTTCAACATTTAGGGCACACTTGCCATCACATTTGTAGATAAAATTAAAATAGAGTATCGCATTTTTTTTATCATATCTAAATTTTCCTATATGAAAAAACTACCTTGTGCCTCATAGTTTAAATTTGTGCAAGGAGGAGGAGAGGTGTTTCAAGGTGTAAGCTAGAATAGGAAGAGAAATAAGAATCTTCTTTGGGATTTTAGATAGATTCATTCTCTGCACATCTAGAGTAAAGCTTAATAAAACAAAACTCCATGGTATTGGATATTGGGCATATATTTCTTGATATTGTATAGAAGAATGTAAATTTTCATGTAGCTTATACTACATTAACCATGAAATTGTCAACATTTAGGTCACACTTGCCATCACATTTGTAGAGAAAATTACAATAAAGTATCACATTTTTCTTATCATATCTAAATGTTCCTATATGGAAAAGATACCTTGTGCCTCAGTTTAAATTTGTGCAAGGAGGGGGAGAGGAGGAGTGTCAAGGTGCAAGCTAGAATAAGAAGAGAAAGAAAGATATTCTTTGAAACTTGAGATATATTCATTCTCTACACATCTAGAGTAAAACTTAATAAAATAAAACTTAGCATACTTTGAATTTTTGAAATAAATATCTTAAAAATTATAATATCAATTTAATACATTTTACTCGATTACACATTTAAAAATATTCATTTAAAAAAATACAAATACAAATTACTATTTTAAATACAACTATTCTAAATAAAAAAAAGTACAAAGAATAACATTAATTACCATGTCCCTCATGTACGTTCCTCTTATTACTTATGTTTGTAACTTATTCCTAATCACATAGTGCCAATTTATTAAAACTATAATCTACAAGTCTCACTTTTTATAGCTTTGGTGGAACGATAGAGTATCTAAATTCCCTTACCCTTTAAGAAGCATCCTCAATTACTGTACCACCCACCTAGACATCCAATTTAGAAATCTTAGGTTATTCTAAATTTATCAAGAGCATAGAATTTTTAGGGTGGTGTTTTATGTGCACTATATTCCCATGAGGTCCATCACTATGTATGTGATTCATTGCAAACTTGGATATATTCTGAGTTGTTGTGTTTTTTTGCTTGTGGCTACAACTTAGTTTTGGTTGTCACCTAGTTATCATGATTCAAAACTTTGTTATCATCTCATATCCTTTTAGAATTAGATATATTCTTTGAGCTAATGTCATGTTTTTTTTGTCACAATGATTCAAAAATCAATTATTATACCACAAGATTGACTTTCTCATTATCTGTTTTGTTTATGAACCCTTTAAAAAAAGCATAGGACTTAATTTTATAAAACTATATTACTTAGAAAGGGGAAAGATCTTATGCATAGAACACAGTGGCCTCACGATGAAGTTGTGGTCTCTATACTATGAAGCTGTGGTCTGTATCGAAGAAGAAGGGTATTTTTATTTTTGTGTAATTTGACATTGTCAAAATGTTAAACATGGCATAACAACATTTATATCATAATTTTTGTTGGAGAGAATTGTGACATAAAAATATAATTTTTAAATACATAAATATTTATTTTCCTTTTTATTGTGTTTTTTATCCATGCAATTTAGATTAGTTGGTTTGTGTGGAGTTTCATTTTAAGATATAAATTTTATTTAAACTAAACAAATTTTTAATAACATCGTTTTAATTAAAAGTCACCAAAACCTAATTACTTATTAAAAAGAAAAAATACTAACATTATAAAAACCATATATAAAACTATTTACTTGTGGATCTCATAGCCTAAAAATTTTCAATAGTCTAACATTTGATCCAATAGCTCAAACATGGACACATTGGCAGCTAGGGGAGTTGTTGTCAAATAAGAATGCCTTAAGGCATAAAAATAAATAAATAAATAATTGTAATTATTTTAATTCACTAAACTTATATATTCAATTAAAATTTAGTTATTTTTTTAAATAATTTACCACTAAATAATTAAAAAAATAATTTTAATTATATATATATATATATAATATTCGATTAAAATTCCATTATTTTTTAATAATTTAACACTACGTAATTAAAAATTTAATGTAATGTATATTTATCTTCTAAATATTAAATATTTTGGTAATACTTTTTTTTTATTTAAAAAAAAATATGGAGTATTTTTTAATATGTTATTTATAAGATATGTGATTAATATTTAAATAAACTCTTTTTAAATGTCATATATATATATATATATATATATATATATATATATATATATATATATATATATATATATATATATATATATATATATATATATATATATATATATATATCTATATCTATATCTATATATATATATATATATATATATATATATATATATATATATATATATATATATATATATATATATATATATATATATATCTATATCTATATATATATATATATATATATATATGAACAATTTTCATTTTTATATATAGTTCATTTTTCATTTTCATAAAATATATTTTTATCTTAATATATTATCAAAATTTTGTTAATAGGTTTAATTTTAATTGTGTTTTTTTTTCTGAATAAGGCTAATTCTATTTATATAACATAATGGTACAAAATTGCCACAGCTTCAGCTATGTGAGCCTGAAAGTTGGGCTTGATAGTCATGAAATATGTAATTCTGGACTGTCGTGCAAGGGGAAACCAGTCCCTTAGGAATAATTCTTGCCGCCAACACAGGGGAAATCGGCACAATGTTCATATAGTTTAACAAAAATAAACATGTGAAAATTGCATTCAGCTCTTTCAACAGAAGAGAGTTTAACAGAAAAGAAAAAAACATCCCAAGAAACTTGGGCTGCAGTACCGAGGTTTGCCGAAGATTGCGGTGTTCACTTATCATGAGTAGGAGAAGAAGGTTCCTCCATGATGCGACACTTGTACTCATCACTACTGTAGTCATTTCCTTCAGTGGACGCACAGGCAGATTTGTCAGCTTCCTCCTGCATTTGTTCTTTATTATGATCAGCATGAGAAATTTCCAGCGGCACCCCAGAGTCCATCGTTGCATTGTTGTCTAGATGGGGTTGAATACTGGGGGCAGAGGAGGGGTTGGGGCTAACTGTTTCCTCCTTGAGGGTGATGGTGAAAAATGAAATGATTACTGGCCTATCCAAGGAGAACTCAAAGTGAAATTCCACTCTTTGAGAGGATTGGTAAAGGGGCAAGCGAGCCGATGCTGGGGAAGCAGGGGAGACGACATGATGGGTGAAAGGGTGCAGGGGAGGCTCGACGTGAGGAGGTGGGGAGGCTTGAGGAAAGTGCACATTCCCTGCTTGGCAGGCTCTGCCTCTAAGACTATGAGTTTCCGGGTACTGTCCCCAGGAGATGTCCTTAGAGGAGGAGTCGGTGCAGGTGGATGGCCAAGAGCGGGTCACACAGCCCCTGCTGCTACCACGTCGGCACCTAATTTTGTGACGGAGCAGCGGCATGGTTGCAGGGGAAGGTTTACAGAGCCGAGTGTGGGAGGGCAAGAGAAATGCAGAGGCGACAGGAAGGACACAGTGAGCTCAACACAGGATTGAGAATTCATGCAGCAAAAGTCAATCTGAGAAAAATGGTAATCCGACAGAGTCTCGAGGCAGTAGAGAAGCATATAGTGGCATCCAGTTTGCGTGAGAGCACTCGGCTCAGCACAGGCGAGAGGGCAAGAGTTTCTCTGCGGGGTATGAGAGCTGCAAGCAGAGTGAGAACAAGTCGAATTATAGTGTGCAAACGCCATAGAAAACCAAGTAGGCAGAGTGAAATGGCAAAGGAGCAAGGTGTATCTGCTAATGGATTGTAGGGTGGCTAGAGTAAATTCAGAGTAAATGTTGTTGCAGGTGGCCATATGGCCAACCCACGCAAGCTCCATCAGGAGTCGCTAAGGGACGGACGTCCCATCCAACTTAATTAGCATCCGCATCCGAAATAATTTTAATTGTGTTAAGGGGTGCTTTCTAACTTAATATGACATGGAAAATATATAATGAAAAAATAAACATTTTAAATTGGTTAAATAAAATAAATCAATAAATATTAATATATAAACATTTTGAATTGGTTAAATAAACAAAAAGATAAATAAATAAATAAAATTTAATAGTTCATAGTTTATGAAACATGTTTTATAGAATACATGGTTATTCTCAATGGTATTTTTATTGATGAAGCATATTTAAAGGTGTACAGAAATCCATTACAGATAAATAAGATTACATTGGAGACATCATCAATAAATTAATGAAGTGAAACTGAACTAACTCATTTTGAACTATGACACCTCAATTGACGTTGATGACACCTAGCAAACAAGAACTGGAACCAAGAATTATTTTCTCCAACTCTTTGTTAGCCTCTCTCAAATAACAATAATAAATTAATTAATTAAATATTCCAAGTTAAGAATATGTGCCTAACTCTTGGGTTGTTCCTCAAATATCGGAGTTTTTTTAGTAACTCCTATCTTGGTGGGCTCTTGGTGAGAAATTATCTCAACAAAAGGAGTCTAAGATAGTACACACTATCTTAGACATTGTATCTCATCTATTTAAATTGTAAACTAAATTCTTTTAATAAGAGAGAATGATTAGAATGCCATTAGGCTGAAGCCTCTTTTCTGTCATGGTTTTGTCTAATTCTGTATCTATGTTTTCTACAATATGTTTTTGAGTTAATTTCATTTCTAATACTCTCTTCATAATCACAATAAAAAAAATTAAACTGAGATACCAGTCTATGTCTCCGCTATGCTTACAATTTAAAAAAAATTGGCACATGAACCAGATTTCCTCTTATTTCTCTTTTCTTCCTATATACTTAAATTGATTCAACTTATTCTTTTTGATATTGTTGGAAATATGATGCAATGTGTTGTCCTTGATGGCAACCCACTTGATGAAGATGATGAGAACCTACTTGATGAAGTTATTCTTGACTTGATGGACTTGTTAATGATGTAAATCTGATGAGATATGATGTGTCTATAGAGCAACTCAGTTGTAATGATGAAAGGAATTTCAGTATGTGCTAGAAAAATGATGAAAAGTGTGTGTCTCAAGGAATACGTGGGTTTGTCTAGGGGAAGTAGCGTATGCACGCGGAAAAGTACATGCCAAGTTGCATATGCTTAATTGCGCTCTAAATTAATAAAACTAGGGGTTTCTACCATGGTATTGACCAATTTTATTGAGCGCTGGATTGTATATTTGGTCCCGTCCAGGAATACCATTGGAAGTGGTGTGGTTTTGGCTCATGGTATTGAAAAAGGGTAAACCTATATAAGGAGAATAAATTCATTGTGTAAGGGTGTGCATGTGTCTGGGCTTTAATGAATACTTCACTCTGAAGTATATCTGCATGGTTGAACTCTGCTCTTAATTGATAGATCTGATTCCATGATGCTTCTATAAACATAGTGAAGGTTAAAGATCTCTAGATCTAGATATGGTGAATCTCTTGAATGATCTGAAAAGAAGTGATGAAGACCTGGCGCAAATCTACTGAAGAACCTGAAGAAATCTGGGTAAGTTCATAGATCTGATCCGTTGAGAAAAGTTTATCTTTTATAGATCTATACGGAGGTTCAGTTCGTGAAAAGTGCATGTATACGCGGATCTATTTCAGCAAAGTCGCGTATGGATAGTTAGGGTTATTCTGGTAAATGCACATATGTATATGCGAGTTAGCTTTATGAAAAGCGCGTATATACGCGGGTCTAATTGAATAAAAGCGCATATGATATCTGATCTAATGGTTGCTCAAGGTTGAATGTGTTTCTGCATATTGATTCTGAAGTCTGGGTTAACTCTGATATTCTCGTTACAATGGTTTCACAGTTCTGTTTGAAGCTTTGGGCTAAGTATGTTTGTTGATAAGTGAAGGGTTGTATTGGAGCTGCTCGATCCAGTTTGAAAATTGATGAAACGGGGTCTGCAATGGATCTGAGGGTTGAAGCCTTCAGTCTGAAAGTAGAAGCTTTATGCCAGCAGAGGCTGGTGCTAAGATCAGGGGGTAGTAGCTCCCTTCCAGGTGAGGCTGGTAAACGAGAGCAGGGGGTTGTTGCTCCCTTCCAGGTGAGGCTGGTAAACGAGAGAAGGTTGTAGCCTTCTGCAGGTGGGTTCTTGCGTGCTGGTATGAGTCTGCGCCAGTACATGATTGTAAGAAGTTTTTCTTTATAATAAATATTGAAGACTGAGACGACTGCAACGGTGGTTTTCTCCCGAATTGGGTTTCCACCTAAAAATCCTTGTGTTCATGTGTGTTGACTATGTGTGATGATTATTCTGTTCTTTCTGCACCTTTTTACTCCTTTCTGAAATATCTGATGAATGAATAATGCAATGATCTGAGTTAAGAATTGAATGCATAATTAAATCTATGAGCATACGCGAGTTCTATAAAGGATATCCGCGTATATACGCTAGTTGACTTCAGCAAAGTAGCGTATGGGTTCTTAGAAAGAAAAAGTAAAGATTTTGTTGTCTACATAAAATACTGATTCACCCCCCCCTCTCATTATTTTTCCCAACAATTGGTATCAGAGCAAGTCCTTCTAAAAAAGGCTTACCCGCTAGAAGGAAGATAAAGCAAGATGAGAAATCAAGATGGAACAACATCTATCAAGCCTCCACTCTTTAACCGAAGCAATTTAATCTTCTGGAAAATAAGGATGGGATCCTATCTTCCGTCTATGGGAGCTGATATATGGGCCATTGTTGAACAAGGATATCAATATCCAACCGCAGTACCAACAGATCCAACTGAAAAGAAGAATTATGAAACAAATGCAAAGGCGGTCAATGCACTATTGGGAAGTCTAACTGAATCAAAATTTGTCAAGGTTATGTAGCTGAATACAACAAAGGAAATATGGGACAAAATCATCCTAAGTTATGAAGGTGATGCAAAGGTAAAAAGTGCAAAACTCCAAACTCTCATAATTGAATATGAAAATTTGAGAATGCATAATGATGAGAGTATTGCTAGTTTCTTTTTACGTCTTGATGATATTGTAAATAGTATGAGAAACCTAGGAGAAACAATAGCAGAATCTACTTTGGTTGAGAAAATCTTAAGATCGCTAACAACAAAATTTGAATCAAAAGTCTCTGCTCTTGAAGAAAAACAGGATCTTCAAACTCTTACTATGGTGCAACTTCATGGCATACTGACTGCATATGAAATGAGGAGAGGACCATCTGAAGTCAAAGAGGCTATTTTTAAAGCTTCTACAAAAGGGAAAGAAGTTCAAAAAGAAGGATCAGGATATATATCAGAAGAAGATGAGGCAAACTTTGTGAGAAGACTCCAACTAGGAACCGGAAGATTCAAAGGTAAGCTTCCTTTCAAATTTTTTGATTGTGGAAGAGTTGGTCATTATGCTGCAAAGTGTCCTTATAAAGAAACATCTGCTAAAGGGAAATAAGTAGCAAGAATGAGTAAGAACTGATCTAGCACTAAGAAAAGTTATTATACTAATGAAGACAGTGATGGGTTATCTGATAGTGAGAAAGAATGTGAACAAGATCTTAGACTTTTCATGGCATTTGAAAATGATTCTAGAGAAGATAAGGATGTTTTTATGGATGATCTAGATGACAATGATATTCTTGATCAAAACAATCAACTCAAAATATGCTTGGAAGAAAGTAAAATAATCATAGAGACTCTGAAAAGGCAGAATGAAGAACCGAAGAAACATCATGAGAATTTAGAATGTGAAGTAGTAAGTCTAAGAAAAGAACTTGAGAAAGTAAAGACTCTGAATCTTAGATTTGCTAAAGGATCTGAAACCTTAGATGAAATTATCAAGGTTCAACGTTCTCCTCTTATAAAGACAGGTCTTGGATATACCGGAGAATCTTCTCATGCTTCAGCACCAAATTATCTAAAAGCAGCTACAACTGGTTTACTACATTCAGCCACTCAGCAAAGGAATAAATAATCTTTACAGGTAAAGCATGATCATCACAACTCAAGGAACACTAATAGGGATATCTCTCAAAGGAGCAACAACCAGCAGGTAAATTCAAATCGAAGATTTCATGATCGCAGAAATTTCTACTTCAATGGACAATGTTTCTCATGTCATAATTTTGGTCATAAAGTTGTTCAATGTGTTGCATATAAAACCATCATGACAAGAGAAGCAAGAAAGAAGAGGATGAATATTGAACCAAAGAAGAATACCTATAACAACTTTTCTCCTCTTCAAAATGAAGTTGAATGTGCTTATTGCAATAACTTTGGTCATGAAGAATCTGAATGCAGGAGCAAGGTCCAGCCAAAAGAACATGTTCCCTCAAGCTCTAAAGTATGGAAAAAGAAAGAAATACCGGTTGAAAACTGTGGGATAGCGTTATTTGCAGAAGGTGAAGAAAATCAATGGTACATTGATAGTGGGTGCTCAAGACACATGACAGGTGACAAAAGCAAACTTCTTGCATATAATGCTCTAGAAAAGGAAAAGAAAGTTACTTTTGGAAATGATACTCCTGCTGTAATTAAAGGAAAAGGGTCAGTGTTTCTAAAAGAAAGGGTGAAGGCTAATGATGTCATGTATGTGGATGGATTAAGGCATAACCTGTTAAGTGTAAGTCAAATGTGTGATCAAGGAACATAAGTGGTCTTTAGTTCAAAAGAATGTGTGGTTCGTGATCTTGATACAGGTAAAATTATTATAAAAGGGAAAGAAATCCAAGCAACCTGTATGTACTGAACGACAAAGATCAATGTTACTTGAGTAAATATTATTTAGAAAATTACATGTAGACAGAAGGATAAAGACATCAAGCTTCTCTCAATCAACAGCAGAAGACTGCTATAGTCTGTGGTTCTGTATACTTAATGCAGGTATCAAAAATCTTGCCAATTCGACCGACAGACCAGAGGTTAATAATGCCAAAGAAGGATCATCAGTGTAAGCCTCTTGAACCTATTCATCAAGGTTATGTGGACCTGGCTAGAAAAAGTCACCACGCGGGGAAGAATACTTTATCTTATTTATTGATGATTTCTCTAGAAATGCTGGATCAATGATTAAATAGAAGATGAAGTGTATTTGAGAAATTTCAGATCTTCAAGGCTCTGGTTAAAAATGAATTAGATCTAAAACTCAAATGTCTTAGATCTGATCGAGGAGGAGAATATACTTCAGATGAATTCCTTGAATTTTGTGAACAACATGGCATAAAAAGATAGTTCTCTGTAGCTGGCACTCCACAACAAAATGGCGTAGTAGAAAGAATGAATAGAACAGTTCAACAAATGGCTAGAGCTATGTTTGATGATTCTGGAACACCTGACACATTTTGGGGAGAAGCAGCACATACAGCGGTAAACATTCTCAACAAGGCACATGTTCGTGTAAATAGTGACAAAACTCCATATGAACTCTGGTATGGTAATTCTCCCTCTGTGAAGCATTTTAGAGTTTTTGGAAGTAAATGCTTTATTAAAAATAATGATGAAAAGCTTGGCAAGTTTGAACCTAGATCAGATGAAGGGATACTTCTTGGTTACTCATCTACAAGCAGAGCATACAAATGTTACAATAAAAGGCTTTGAAAGATTGTTGAATGTATTGATGTTGTTATTGATGAGTCTCCTGCAGCTCCTAAAGAAGAAAAACAAACAACAACTGTAGACGATGATGACATATGTCCTTCTGCTTCAAACAACAATAATATAGACGGTGAACGAAATGAAGAACATGAAGATGATTTATCTGAAAAGGATCCTTCCAGATATGTTCAAAAGAATCATCCAGAATCTCAAATTTTGGGAGATAAGGCATCAGGTGTACAAACGAGAAGGACTCTTGTGGGATCCTCTAGCTATCTAGCATTTCTGTCCACTATTGAACCACACAATGTCAATCAAGCCAGGAAAGATGAATGTTGGGTTCAAGCCATGAATGAAGAGCTTGATCAAATTGAAAAGAATCACACTTGGGAATTAGTACCAAGACCTCATAACAAAAATGTCATTGGAACTAAATGGATATTCAAAAAAAAGTTAAATGAGAATGGGGATGTTATAAGAAACAAAGCTAGACTGGTTTGCAAGGGGTATACTCAACAAGAAGGTATATACTTTGAAGAAACTTTTGCTCCTGTAGCTAGACTTGAAGCCATAAGAATGTTTCTTGCTTTTTCAAGTTTTCAACAAATCAAAGTTTATCAAATGGATGTTAAATCTTCTTTTCTTAATGGTGATCTAGAAGAAGAAGTATATATAGAACAACCAGAAGGATTCATTTTGGGAAATGATGAAAATCTTGTTTGTAGACTTAAAAAGGCTCTATATGGTCTCAAACAAGCTCCAAGGGCATGGTATTATCGTCTTGACAAATATCTTCATCAACAAGGATTTTCAAAGGGGTCTGCTGATAGCAATTTATACACAAAATTTGAAAATGATAAACTATTGATTGTGGTTGTATATGTTGATGATATCATTTTTGGGAGTAACGAAGAATCTATGAGTCAAAAATTTGCTTCTGTCATGCAGCAAGAATTTGAAATGTCCTTACTGGGGGAACTAACATTCTTTCTTGGCTTGCAAGTGCATCAAACTGCAGATGGTATATTCCTATCACAAGCAAAATATCTTAAGCAAATTCTGAAGAAGTATGGCATGGAAGAATGCAAACTTGTAAGTACACCAATGATAACCGGATGCAATCTCAGTTCTCATGATGATTCTCCCACGGTGAATCAACCAGAATACAGATCAATGATAGGAAGTCTACTTTATCTCACTGGAACTAGACCAGACATTATGCATGCAGTTGGGATTGTTGGATGATTCCAAGCCAATCCAAAAGAGTCTCACCTTCAGGCTGTTAAAAGAATTTTCAAATATCTTCAAGGAAATCAAGACCTTGGTCTATGGTATCCAAAGAATGCTGATCTTACTCTTCATGCTTACACTGATGCAGATTGGGCTGGAAGTGTTGATGATCAGAAAAGCACTAGTGGTGGTGCATTCTATATGGGACCCCGGTTAGTATCTTGGTTCAGCAAGAAGAAAAATTCTATTGCCTTATCTACAGCAGAAGCAGAATATGTGGCTGCCGCATCTTGTTGCACTCAACTCCTTTGGATGATGCAAACTTTACAAGATTTTCAAATCAAATGTTCACCTCCTATTTCCATTATGTGTGATAATACAAGTGCCATCAGTATCTCAAAGAATCCTGTTATGCATTCCAAGACCAAGCACATTCCCATCAAGTATCATTTCCTACATGAACAAGTGCTTGAACAAAAGGTTAAGTTGGAGTATGTTCCCTCCAAAGAACAAGTTGCTGATATATTTACCAAACCTCTGCCCAAGGAAGCGTTTAAATATCTCAGACAGAAGCTGGGAGTAGTCTCTGCCATGCAGAGGATCAGATCTCATTAAAATTCTGAAGATTAATTTGGATACGCGGGTTTCCTGAAAGACAGTCATGTATATACGCAAGTTCATATATAGAAAACCGCGTATGGTTGGTTGCTAACAAATTTTAATTGGGGTCAGCATTTTTCAGCATAGCTGTAGTGCTGTTTGGTATCTCTAGTGATGTTTCAGCTCTTCTATTTCTATTTCATTCTCTGATATTGGTTGAAGATGCCTTAATGATTTGCTGTTGAAAGTGTTCAGGATGCACAAGCTAAGGAGGAGCTTTGGTCTTTTGGAAAGGATGCATTGGATGCAAAGTTTCAGGAGGAGAATTAGTCTTACTGAGTATGATGCATTGTTGGCATTATGTTGGTTCTGAAATTTGATCTCTCTTGAGGTCCTTCTGATATTGGTCATGAAAAGTCATATTTGTAATTTGATGAAAAGGTCATGTTGAGACCTATGATGCAATTTTTGTAATATTCAGTCATGAAAGGACTTGAGTCAAATTTGTAAACCCACTTGGTTGGGTAGTTGAGTCAAAATATGTAAACCCACTTGGTTGGGTACTTGAGTCTCATATGTAAATCCACTTGGTTGGATCTTTGATGTAATTATGAGTCCTTGGTGATAGGAAGGAGAGTCATGTACTTCATTGAAAATATGTTTGAACATTCAGCATGAACTCAGGGGGAGCATGGTAAATTCAATTTACATCAGATCTAGAGCGCTCTTCATTCTACATGAGGAGAAAAACCTTGTGTTGGTTTTGATCCACCCTTTGCCCTTGATGTCAAAGGGGGAGAGTGACATGGTGTTTGAATAAGGGGAGAATAATGGTTATGCTTAATGTATCTATCTATTGTGGTGATCAAACACCAACGTGGTTGCCATCAAGTCCAAAGAGGGAGATTGTTGGCAATATGATGCAATGTGTTGTCCTTGATGGCAACCCACTTGATGAAGATGATGGCAACCTACTTGATGAAGTTATTCTTGACTTGATGGACTTGGTAATGATGTAAATCTGATGAGATATGATGTGTCTACAGAGGAAGTCAGTTGTAATGATGAAAGGAATTTCAGTATGTGCTAGAACAATGATGAAAAGTGTGTGTCTCAAGGAATACGCGGGTTTGTCTAGGGGAAGTAGCGTATGCACGCGGAAAAGTACGTGCCAAGTCGCGTATGCTTAATTGCGCTCTAAATTAATAAAACCAGGGGTTTCTACCATGGTATTGACCCATTGTATTGAGCGCTGGATTGTATATTTGGTCCCGTCCAGGAATACCATCGGAAGTGGTGTGGTTTTGGCTCATGGTATTGAAAAAGGGTAAACCTATATAAGGAGAAGAAATTCATTGTGCAAGGGTGTGCATGTGTCTAGGCTTTAATGAATACTTCACTCTGAAGTATATCTGCATGGTTGAACTCTCCTCTTAATTGATAGATCTGATTCTATGATGCTTCTATAAACATGGTGAAGGTTAAAGATCTCTAGATCTAGAAATGGTGAATCTCTTGAATGATCTGAAAAGAAGTGATGAAGACCTGGCGCAAATCTGCTGAAGAACCTGAAGAAATCTGGGTAAGTTCATAGATCTGATCTGTTGAGCAAAGTTTATCTTTTATAGATCTATACGCAGGTTCAGTTCCTGAAAAGCGCGTGTATACGCGGATCTGTTTCAACAAAGTCGCGTATGGACAGTTAGGGTTATTCTAGTAAATGCACAGATGTATACGCGAGTTAGCTTTATGAAAAGAGCGTATATACGTGGGTCTCATTGAATAAAAGCGCATATGATATCTGATTTAATGGTTGCTCAAGGTTGAATGTGTTTCTGCATATTGATTCTGAAGTCTGGGTTAACTCTGATATTCTTGTTACAATGGTTTCACAGTTATGTTTGAAGCTTTGGGCTAAGTATGTTTGTTTATAAGTGAAAGGTTGTATTGGAGCTGCTTGATCCAGTTTGAAAATTGATGAAACATGGTCTGCAGTGGATCTGAGGGTTGAAGCCTTCAGTCTGAAAGTAGAAGCTTTATGCCAGCAGAGGCTGGTGCTAAGATCACGGGGTAGTATCTCCCTTCCAGGTGAGGCTGGTAAACGAGAGCAGGGGATTGTTGCTCCCTTCCAGGTGAGGCTGGTAAACGAGAGAAGGTTGTAGCCTTCTGCAGGTGGGTGGTTGTGTGCTGGTATGAGTTTGCGCCAGTACATGATTGTAAGAAGTTTTTCTTTATAATAAATATTGAAGAATAAGACGATGGCAGTGGTGGTTTTCTCCCGAATTGGGTTTCCACCTAAAAATCCTTGTGTTCATGTGTGTTGACTATGTGTGATGATTATTCTGTTCTTTCTGCACCTGTTTACTCCTTTCTGAAATATCTGATGAATGAATAATGCAATGATCTGAACTAAGAATTGAATGGATAATTAAATCTCTGAGCATACGCGAGTTCTGTAAAGGATATCCGCGTATATACTCTAGTTTGCTTCAGCAAAGTAGCGTATGGGTTCTTAGAAAGAAAAAGTAAATATTTTATTGTCTGCATAAAATACTGATTCACCCCCCCTTGTCAGTATTTTTCCCAACAGATATATGCTTCAAATTTTAGTTGTTGGTGTTGAATTATTTGTTGCAGAACATAACTCCAACCACCAATTATTATTTTCTAGGTGTCATAATTTTTGATCTAGGTGTCATAGTTAGGTTTCCGTCAGTTTAGTCTAGTGGAATTTCACATTAGTCATTTATTGATGATGTCTCCTATTTAATCTCATTTAACTATTTGGGAATATTGAGAAGAGTAATTCAATCCACATATTTCAGTTTATAACATAGTACCATATCCGAGTATGCATAAGACTCCTTGATAGAGTAGCAAAGAGAAGAGGCGAGGTTTCATAAAACTCCAAGGAAAGAAACATTTCAATTTTTTTGGTGCTCACACAAAAGTAACTGAGTGCATGAAGAGCCCGAGGATGAGACGAGCTCTAGTATAAGATGATCATATGAGAGGAGCTAGAATTTTTCACCTCTGGAAAATGGAAAGTATGAAAAAATACGCCAAAATTAATAAATAAAAAATGGTTGGAAACTCTCACAGTCCTTTAGTTCATACAGGTGACAAAAGTTTCACATCTATTCAATATCAGGAAGCATGAAAACACTGAAAAAATCACATTGAAAATCTATAGAACAACACACACAGTGACCACCCAAATACAATGGAGCACACAAAAAGGTTCTTAAATGAGAATTGGTTTTCAAGTCCGCAACATGGAGGATTCTAGGAATTAAGAAATGATGAAGAACGAAGTCGACTCGGAGGACTGCAAAGGTAAATCATAAAACATGTATGAGTTAGTTTTAAATTTCTTTAGATGAATGTAGATTAGTGCATCTATTCTTTTAAATGCTATGTAACATTATAAAATGGGGTTTCTCATTTATTTAGAAAAGGAACTTTGACCCTATTATGATTTTTTTTTATAAAAGGGCTTATTTAAAATCTCTTTTCAAAGAGCTCTATTTGATTTATTTTTTTCAAAACGATGTTAGTAAAAATTAAAAGGGTTTGCGAAAAGCTTTGCAGGAGTTCTTTGCTTTCGATAAAGCTTTAAATTCTTCCATTCCTTTAATATGAGGATCAAAGTGTTTTAGCCCAATGCCATTTTGGAAAAAAATTGAAAAAAATTGTATTAAAGGAGAATGCATTCGAGATTCTTGAGCCATCATTGCTGCATGCTTCCACTATGAGACAGGCCAAAATCCTGAGCCACAGTTGAAAATCAAATTTTTTGAATTTGTGCAGCACATAAGCCAATGTAAAGATGTTTTTTAATGCATGAATTTGTTATGTCTATAAGATTGTTTTCTTGTTGAGCCATAGTAAGTTAATGCCCAACAAATAGGAAAATACAATACTATTCTCTTGTTGAGCCATAGTCAACCAATGCCCAACAAATGGGAAAATACAGAAGCCTAAAACATTTAAAGGAACAACAAGATCCATTTTTGAATCTATTTGAATGACTTGGAAGATAAAAAGAAAACTAATTCTTTCACATGTGAATGCATAAATAAATGTTTGGATGGGAACAAATATCCTTTCATTGTAGATGCAAAGACAACCAAGGAGGCCTAGGGTACAATAGAGAGGAATTTTCGTGTAAGGAGGAGTATTCAAGTTAAATATGAAGTTGGATCTATAGCAGAAAATTTACATCGAGATTAAGGTTTTGGTGAATCCCACTTCAAAGTAGATGAAAATGATGATGGTATGTTACGAGTACTAGACAAAGAGCATACAGATGCTCCTTAATCCCACTATGTAGAAGCAGAAGTGAATGATAATCAAGCGAATCCAACAACAAATCTTATTGATGAAACTCAAGCTCCCATTGGAGCAACCACTAGTATGATGAATGCAGCAATTAAAATTGTTTATACTAGTTTTGATAAATAACAGTTAGCCAAATATGAATGGTTTTAGATGATGGAACAGAAACATCATATGAACATGATTCTACTCGGTGAGAGAATAAAACTTTGGTTTGAAAACTAAGTGGAATATAACTTCTTTGAAGCAACAAAGGTTAGTAAATAAGTGGAAGTGATAAAGGAAGAGGAAAAAGTAAAAAAGGAGAAAATAAAAGAAAAAATATATATAATTATACATATGTTCTTAAAATTACCATTGGTTTCGAGTGTCCACATAAACATGAGGATTATGAAGAGGAATTGAAGTTCCTTTAAGCATGGATTGCAACGCAATGTTTTGATAAATTCTGCATAGAAGTTGCAAAAATCAATGTTGAAGAGAATATGGATGATGAAGACATTAATGAATTTCTCATGTATTGGTGTCCTAAAGAGGAAATTGTGTTATGGAGTTATTTTGCAGAAAAATATTGGTCATGAAAAGCACATTACAAAAACTGACATCTGGCAGAAGTCCACATACAAGCCCATTTTAGAAAAAGTAGAGGACATACATGGACAACCTAGAACAATGGAAGAGTTTCACTAACAATTGAAATTTGAAGCCTACAACAAAGAGATAAAGTTGAAACAATTTAGAGGACACATGATTTGGAAGAAAAGTAAAAGAAAAATAAATATGGTTCATATATATATATATATATATATAATTTGGAAAAATATTCTATTGAAGGATAATCCATTTAAGATTCTTCACCCACTATTTCTGCATGTCGCCATCGTGAGCAAGAGAAAAATCCAAAACTAAAACTGATTTTGGAATTTTTTTAAAGTTGTGTAACAAATAAGCCACCATAAAGATGTTTCTATTGTAGGAATATGTCTTGTTTACAAGATTTTTTAGTTGTTGATCCACATTCTACCAATGCTCAACAAATGGGAAAATCAAAGAGGCTTACATAGTAAGGAAAGAACAAGAGATATTTCAAATCTATTTGAATTACTCAAAAGAGAAAAGGAAAAATAATTATTTCACATTGAAATGCATAAAGGAATGAATAGATGCAAATAGTATTCCTCTCATTACAGATGCAAATCAAACCAAAGAGGCATGTGATACCCTTGAGAGGAGTTTTGGTGTAAGGGGGGATATTTAAGTTGAATATTAAGGTGGATCTATAGCAGAAAATTTACAATGAGATAAATATTTTGGTGAATCCCACTTCAAACTCGATGACAATGATAATGGTGTGTTACTAGAGGTATAAAAAAAACATACAAATGCTCCTGAATCCCACTGTGCACAACCATAAGTGGATGATAATATACTATATATGAAAAGAAGGCTTATTGCTAACTCTAAGCTCCCATTGGAACAACCACCAGTATGATGAATCCAACAATTAAAATCATTTATTCTAGTTTTGATAAAGAATAGTTAGCGAACGATGAAGGGTTTTAGATGACGTAGAACAAACTTCATATCAACATGATGGTATTGAGTGAGTGAATCCCACTTTTGTTTGAAAACCAAGTGCAAGATAAACTCTTTGAAGTAGCTGAAATTATTAAATAAGTGGAAGCGACATAGGTAGAGAAATAAGTGCAAGAAGAGGAACGAAAAGAAAAAAATCAATATAGTTCTCCAGATGTTGTTAAACTTAACATTGATTTACAGTGTACAGGTAAACATGGAAATTATTAAGAAGAATTAAATTTCCCTAAAGCATGGATGGAAAAACAATGTTTCAATAAAGTTTGCATAGAAGTTGAATAAATAAATGTTGAAGACAACACGGATGATGAAAACATTAACGAAATTCTCATGTAATGTATTCTTGAAGAGATGAAATTGTATTGTGGACTTATCGTGTAGAAAAATATTGATGATGAAGAGCGCACTATAGAAAATACAGGTGGCATGAATCCACATACAAGCCTACTCTTGAACAAGTAGAGGAAATACATAGATAGCTTCGAAGAATGGAAGAGTTGCACTAGCAATTGAAATTTGAACCCTATATAAAAAAATAAAGTTGAAGAAATTGAGAGGATAGAGGATTTAGAAGAAAAGAAAAAGAAAAGGAAATTTGGTTCAGATCAATTTTTTTTATAATTGTAACTGTAACTGAGAATTAGATGAATAAGAAGCTTATTTTAAATTTGTTCAGTTGTAATTTACGGAGAGTGTTGGAGAAAATAATTTCAACCAGTAGTTATTTTATGCTAAGTGTTATAACTGTCAATTGAGGTGTCTTAGTTCAATTTCATCTAGTTCAGTTTAGTTGAGTTTCACTTGAGTCATTTATTGATGATACCTATGATGTAATATTAATTTAATTATTTGGGAATATCGAGAAGAGTACTACGCTCCACATCTTTCAGTTTCTGACAACTTCCACTTCAAATTTCTTAACAATATCATTCTTCAACTCAGGTTTTACCCTCAAATCCTTTGAAAATATATTTTTCATTCAAATCCTAAGACATTGATTTAAGTCGATACCGCTGGATCTAAGGGTATCTTTTTTATATTTCCTCCTAGTGTATGCTTGACTGTTCTAAATTTAATAAACTACATCTTTTGCTTCTAGTCCTTCATCTTCTTTAAGTATATTGGTAATATCATTTAGGTGAGGCTGACTTGGATTAGAAAGGGCTTGCTTTAACTTCCAAAATCTCTTTACGTCTTTTTCCTAGGCCCAATGGGACCATTTATCCTCTTCCTCTCTTTCCATGAAGCCTACATATTTTGGAGAGTTGTTGTTGCAGGTAATAATGACTATAGCTATGCTGGAATTTAAATTATTGTTGTCTCTCTCTATGGATAAGTTCACATTCATCTATATCCTAATATATATAAGTTTAACTTGGCAACCCAAAATCCATACTTCGTAGAAAATGAATACCTAAGGAAGAAATATAGCACATTTAAAGCGTCGTAGATAACTCTATGGAGGGAAGGAAAAATATTGTGTGATGTTGATTGGAAAAAAATTTATTGTTGAGTAAATATAAATAGCTTCAAAAGATTTTTTTGAAAACATCAAAGAAGGACGTCAAATAATAATCTTCCATGATTACCGACAATGATATTCCACATGATCTATAGTGTATAAATTCGTCTATTTTTCATTTTGAAGGGTATATATTTTTGAAATTATGGTCAAATGTCCTCTAGCTTGTTATATATACTTATATTAATATGTTTAGAATATTAATATTAATACATTAATATATTAGGGCGAATAAATATTATATAATATAATTCCTAAATATTGAGTTTCAAAATAATGGATATTAATATTATATTATATTAACTTAGTATTAAAATACTATAATATTAA
This sequence comes from Pinus albicaulis, assembly GCA_034641835.2. Lineage (NCBI taxonomy): Eukaryota > Viridiplantae > Streptophyta > Pinopsida > Pinales > Pinaceae > Pinus > Pinus albicaulis. Next base: position 515,885,609 of record CM076574.1, on the reverse strand, counting down.
TCACAATATAAAATATTATATAATATTTAATATAATACTATAATGTATTCATATATTATTATTGGTATAAGAGTCAATAATACTATTATTATGACAATAAATTACAATAATAAGTATATCCATTGTAAGTATTATTGTATTATAACGTACATATTTTGCTAATTACATAAAGTTTCAATTCTCAATCATATGGATGGAGGGGGAAAGAGATAAAAAATATGGACAAAGAAAGTGGGAAAGGCAGAGATAGTGAGAGAGTGAGATGGAGGGGGAGGGAGGGTGGTGGATAAGGAGAGAGAGAGTCATATAGTGGTATATATGGAGGGATGTGTGTGTGTGAGAGAGAGAGAGAGAGAGATAGAGAGAGAGGTGAAGGAATAGAGATATGGGGAAGCTAAAAAATGGAAGAGGGGGGAGAGAGTGAGGGAGGGTAATAAAAATACATAGAGAGATAGAGGTGGAGAGAGAGAGAGAGTAATAATGTTTAGATGGAAAAAGAGTGAGGGGGAAAAGAAGAGATGGAAGAAAGTGATAAAGAAGGAAATGAGAGAGTAAGGGGGAGAGAAGGGGAAAAAAGAGAGAGAGTGAGACAAAGATGAACATCGAGAGAGGAGGAGAGAGAGTGGCATATAGTGATAGTGTATGAGGGACAAGAGAGAGAGAGGAAGTAAGAGAGAATGAGAAAGGAAGGGAAGAAGAAGTACATATAGAGATAATTATGTGGATAGAGAGAGGGAGTAACAAGGTAAAGATGTAGAGAAAGTGAGGGAGAGAGGCAACCAGAATAGAATTGGGAGGGAAGGACACATAGAGAGAGAGAGATAAAAGGGGAAGGGAGATAGATAAGAAGAGGGAGGGAGAAATAGATAGATAGATATGGATTTAGAGTGTGTGTGTTTGGGGGGTGAGTTAGAGAGTCAAAGGAGAGACATAGGAAGATAGAGATATCAAGGGAGGAGTGATAGAGTGTGTGTGTGTCCTTGGGAGGGTGAGATAAAGAGACAAAGAAGGAGACATAGAGGGAGACACACACACACACACACACACACACATAGATATATATATGGATTTGAGAGAGGGAATAAAAGAGAGACAAAGTGAGGGAGGGAGAGAGAGAGATGTGGCAAAGAGGAAAGGGGGAGAGTGAGATGGGGTGTGAAACAAAAGGAGAGAGATGGAGAGAAATATTAAACACAAATATGGAGGGAGAGAGAGGGAAGAACAAAGAGATGCACAAAGACAAATACATATATTATATATTATTATATAATATTTAACATTATTAACCATAGAGGCAGAGGAGACAAGGCCTTTACAAAAGGTAAAAAACAGTCATATTTAGAAAGACATTATTATTTTGGTTTTTCACTTAAATAGATGTATTGATCTAAATCTAGATGTTCATCTCTAATTTGTTTTTATTACTTGCACTGGATGTATTGGTTTTAGTGTAGTTGTCTATTTCTAATCCTAGTTGAATAGTCTCACTAGATCCATTGATTTCAGTATAGATGTTCATTTCTAATCCCATTTGATTGTTTATACTAGATGCATTCATTTTAGTGTAGATGTTGATTTCTAATCATATTTGATTGCGTGTAATATATGTATTTATTTTTGTGTAGAGGTTCATTCCTAATCCTATTTTATTACTTACACTACATGCCTTAGTTGCCTTAGTTTCAGTGTAGATGTTAATTTTTGTTTTGATGTAATTATATGTATGATGTAAATTAATTTCATAGAAATTATATTAATAAGTGCATTAATTTCATCCTAAGTAGAAAATAAAATTATTTGCGATGTGCATTAATTCTTTGTAATAATAATTAAGCCATAAATATAATACTTCAATTTTCATCTTAAATAAAATTTTCACTTACCCGAAATGTTTGATCCTTAAAATTATAAAATACCATTGAAAATTACATGGGGTTTAACATTCAATAAGTCACAAAGATTCATTTTGGAGAAACAACTACCATTGAAAATTACTTGGGTTTTGACTTGAATAAGTCACAATGATTCATTTTCGAGAAACAACTACCATTGAAAATTACTTGGGTTTTGACACTCAATAAGTCACAATGATTCCCTCGGATGCAGGTGCAAGCCAGTAAGAAGGAGGGCCATAGGGCTGCCATGTGGTGGGACACTTGGCCTCCCCATGTGACTGCGCATGGAGGCCAACCCAACGTTAACTGCTCATGTGAGGTGGTATTAAATTTGACCTTCGACACCTTCACTTCAACGTACCCTGTTCGTAGAGCATTAAGGTCACTCGTCTTGGAATCCACAGCTATTATGCAAGCTATCTCTGCTCATCCTCCCTCTATTCTTCCCCCTCTCCTGCTCTCTGTGCACGTCTTTATCTCTTCCCCTCTGTATCAGGTGCTAATTCCTATATCGATTATCCTTAGCCTTCCCTCCAGTGGTAACTCTTCGCTTGCGATGTCAAAGAATCCCTCCTGGTCCTTCACTTCTGCTCCTACAATTATGCCTCGGCGTCATCATATGAGATGCAGAAGAGCAAGAGGGTGTGGCCTCCTATCCAGACCTACCTTGATGCATTGCTTGAGCCGACATTTGAATCTTTTGATGGGCTCGGTAGAGAAAAATAAGAATGATCTTATCAATCTGTCTGGCGAGCTATCCTTGCAGCTTCCCGCTCCCCCTTTGGTATATTCTAGCTCCCGTAACAGGAAGCGGCCATGTAAATCAACCATTCTGCCTGAGCCTTCTTTCATCCCTTGTAAGTTGAAGGCTCTCTAGTGCAGAGTGCCTCCAACAACAACCAAGACACCAACAGTAACACAAGCAACAGTGATGGAAGCAGCTTTGGATATAAGTTAGGAAACAAGAATGAGCACATTGGTCTGCTAGTTGCCTTATCTGAGAAGCTCAATTCTCCTACGTCGACTCGGCCCCAGACCTCATGCCACGTGCTGAGCGAGGAGAATGATGATGCGTTCTATGTGTACAGGATTGAAGAAGAAGATTGTCGACAAAAAGAATGAAGGTCCTCCATAATTTCATTTTCAAGGTGTCCTCTTGTCATTTTAGTTTTTTAACGTTCTCTTGTTTGTTCATTTTTTCTGCTATCTAACTTTAGTTTAATGTTGGTTACTGTGCTTGCTAGTTTCCCTCTACGGGTAGCATGTTCTCTGTGGTTTTTGGGGACTGGTTTCTGCATTCGGGGTAGTCCAATATCTATTTTCAAACTGGTGATACTTCCCTCAGGTTTTGACTTGCCAAGTCTAGAGGAAGAGAATTGTAAGTTCGTGTTTTATATGATATAATAGAATTAGTCAAACATAGAAAAAAAAGTCACAATGATTCACTTTGATGAAATTACTATTAATATTGGAGAGCACGAGAGACAAGTTATCACATTTACTACAATAAATCACCTTAATGATTCGAATGATCTATGATTTCAACTGCAATTTTCAGTCAATGAAGCTATGATATATCACGTGCATTCGTGACATATTAAACAATAAGTCCTTAATTTGAATGCATGTTAAAAAATACATATAAAATCACATTGTTTAACCCCCTACCAATACAAACACAATACACCTTCCCAATTTAAAACAATCCTCCTCTTACTAGATATTATAGGTATCAATTTTTTCATTCACATTTTTTACACCCACCTATATTCAATACCCTTAAGTTCACTACATATTGAAAAATATCTATAAAATCACATTCTTCCCCCTACCAATATGAACCCAATACACCTTCCCAATTTACAAAAACACACATTCCTAATTTAAAAATCTCATTTTACTACATATTGCAGGTATCCTTTTTTTCATTGAAGTTTTTGACACCCACTTATATTCAATACCCTTAATTTGACTACATATTGAAAAATACCTATGAAATCACATTCTTTAATTCCCTACCAATATGAACCCATTACACCTTCTATGGTATTATTTCTCCCCTAGTAAAGCCCATGTGGTTAAAATAAAAACAATAGAAGAAAGTGGTATTAGAATGACCATAACGAATATTGTTTTCTTGCAATTGACTACATTCTTATTATTCACATTTTCTATGATTCAACATTGTAACATTGTCACTTTGCATTCAATTTTTGTGTTATCATTTTTCATCATTCCAGTTATTATCAGTCTCTATTATCTCAATAAAATGAGGTGACTAGGCAATTTTAAGATCAAAATGACTAATGTTTGAGATAATGCCTCCATTATTGTGCTTACTTAGTTTAGATTGGGTTGTTGAGGAAGTTGAGAGATTCTCTCAACTTCTCTCTCTAAGATTAGCATTAGTTTAACTATATATATTTGATGTATCTCTCATTATTGAATATAGAAATTAATTGTATTGTGTGTAAATCTTGTGTGTCTCTGCTCTCTCACAATCTCTGATATGGTATCGGAGCCAAGCTGAGCTTAATCCCTCACGGAAGTGCTCAGGAAGATGAAGAGGAAAATGTGAGAGCAATTTTTCTGTGTTGGTTATTTTATTTATTTTTTGTTGTGTGATTATGATCCATTAGCTATCTTAAAAGAGAAAACCGGAGTGCAAACACTGCCTGCAAAGGCGTGTTTCTGTTTAATGAGATGCGTTGCATTTCTGTTTAATGAGTTTTGTTAAAGATCTGAGGTGCGGCATTTGCCGAGCCCCCTTAATATAGAAGCTCTGAGTACCTGCGTCGAGGCCTATGGCAGTATTGCACTGCAACACAGCATTTGAGCGGCTGCATAAAACGGGTTTCTCTGGCAATGCGCTCTCCAATTGCGTCTAATCTATTTCTGCCTTGTACTGCAATTGTGTCTAACGCGTTTCTCCACGCTCTGCTCAAGACCATCAGAAGCGGACGGGTGTGCCATGGTAGGAGGGGGATTATTTGTTCTTTCACAATGTAATCCACGGCTACGCTATTCTCTGTGATGGAGGTAAGGCCTGTCCCTGTACCAGCAGTTGCGCCTCCTAAAATTCCCATTTTGCAGAGGAGGAATTTGCCACCACTTCATCCTCTGAATATTTCAAAAGAACGCCCATCCAGATCAAGAAGCCCCCGGTTTTTTTTTGCATGGGATAACCAGAAATTTTATTTAGCACCATTTCGCTCAACGATGAGGCCCGATTTTAACTCGACTGTATTGAGCAGTAAATCTCAAATGTCTTTCAGTTTCGTTTCTCTTCTGCTATTTTCTTCAAAGCGTCGCTTTACTATCTCGTCCGGTCAAATTTGAAGTTGAGTGCCATATTTTTCATTTTTTGAAAGGTAGGAGTTGATTACATCAGCACAATGGAAACGAGATCTTATAGTCAGACTGAAAAGCTGGAAAAGCACTAAAATGATGATTAGATGTATAAAATTTCATAATATTTGCAGTGGTGCTTTATTAATGCACGCGTAGAGGCTGTGCATCAAAAACAGAATTCATTTGACAGTGATGGAATGCTGCGGAGGAAAATGCCAAGTCGAGGGACAGTGGAGTTATTAAGGGGAAGAAAATTGAATCATTTCTTCTAAATTGCGTGTTCAAAGATAGCTGTGACTGATCTTAGGGTTTATTGTGTGAAATTTAAGCTTATATTTATTGTTATGAGATTTGTGTATTAGAGAACCAATTATTGAACAAATTAGCATTATTTAAATTAGTCGTTCTTCACGTCCTACAGGGACGAGAGAACAATTGACTAATTTGATTGTGTGAATTTGTTATACGCTGATCTTGTTGTGCTACGGGCCAAGGAGCATCAGTTACAGGTTACAAGCAGGTCAAGTTGTTAGATTAGCTCTTGAACACATTCAGTATTCAGACCATTTGCCTAGCCACTGATGGATAGTCGAAAGCGAAATATCCGACAGATGGTGATTGGTCCATAGGATGGTTCATCACTTGTCAGCTCTATCGCGGAAGCCCCGACGAGCCGAGTTGTCAATACTGTTAATCTTGCAAAGTTCATTATTGCTGGTTAGAAACAAATGTATTTTAAATGGATTGAATGGTAGCTCGAAAATGGTGGAGAAAAGAGCGTTTCCTATGAGATCTCAGAGTGGGTACAAATGTTAATGAAGACTAGGGCAGACAAATGTTTGTATTAAATTAGTATGTTCTCTATTTTTGTAATGTAGGCATTAAAGGGGGGTGTTTGAGATAATGCCTCCATTATTGTGCTTACTTAGTTTAGATTGGGTTGTTGAGGAAGTTGAGAGATTCTCTCAACTTCTCTCTCTAAGATTAGCATTAGTTTAACTATATATATTTGATGTATCTCTCATTATTGAATATAGAAATTAATTGTATTGTGTGTAAATCTTGTGCGTTTCTGCTCTCTCACAATCTATGATAACTAATTAGTCTAATAAATGTTTATCATATTTAAAAGCTTATTTAAAATGGTCACAGTAATTAAATGTTCAACAAATTTTAGCATATTTAAAATGATCAGAGTAATTAAATGTTCAACAAATTTTAGCATATTTAAAATGATCAGAATAATTAAATGTTCAACAAATTTTGAGTGAAAGTTCATCATGGTCCCAAATATATCAAACAAAAAGAGGGATCCTATCACTTGTGGCACAAACCTTTCCACAAATTTTTCACTAAAAAAAGAGGTTCTCACCTTGATCGATGTGATCGATGTGATCCCTCTAGCCCATTAAGAAAATCTAGAATTGTTTATAAAAATTGATAATAGTGCTTCCTTTTTCAATCCAAATAAATCGAATAAACATATTATTTATAAATTTTAACAAATTTTAAGAAATGCAAAACCATTAGTTTAGATTTATTCATATAATTCTCTCCAATTCTGTTTTTTCAAAATTTTCCATTACATATATAAATTGGATACAATTTTAACCCAAAAATATTTTCGTCTATTCCATATTTTACCTTCTAAATTACATGGATATGTTTTGAGGAGAAGTGCTGTCAGGGCTTGGAATTTTGGTTCTTTACTAAAAAGTCTTCATTATCAGGCATTTGTTGTTGACTAATTGCTGCTATATTAACTTCCGTTATTTCGAAGATGGGTAAGATTAGGTATGGTTCAAAACGAGTGCGACACCGGAGAAATAGTTATTTGATTTCCACTAAATAGTCTTTGCTTGTTGTTGACTAATTGCTATTATGATAGCTTTGGCTATTTCGAAGATGGGTAAAATTAGGTATGGTTCAGAAGGAGAAACATCGCAGAAATAGTTATTTAATTTACATTAAATAGTCTTCGTTATACCGTATTCGTTCTTGACTTATTGCTTCTATATTAATATTCATTATTTCATAGATAGGTATAAAGGATTTAGATGGGATAAATAGTTTTTTGATTCCGTGGTGCAAACATATGGCTCGCATTAAAAATAGAAGTTGTTGTCAAAGTTGTTGGTATTTTATTTAGAAAATTCAAAATGGTTAATTAGGCGGTTGGTTTCAAACTGACGTGTTTTCTTATTTCTTTTCGTGCAATCGACGTCTTGTGGAATACGAACCATTTTCTGTTAATGTCAACATCCACAATCACTGTTTTCGGAAACTGAAGTGTTATAAACTCATAAAAGTCAAAATGGTGTCCAAAGGAAAAGTTTGAAATTCAAGTAGAAAACGCTTCTACTGCTTACCGAGTAGAAAGAATATCAGTAAATGATGTAGGGTCAGGGTTTTAGTTCGTTCGTCCACACCCCCTCAAAAGCAGCTCGGGAATAATAGCCACCCTCAAAGGCAGCAAAGGGGAATTGAACCTGGGTCCATGCTTTGATACCATGTAGAGGTTTGCCATTACACCAAAACTCACAAGTGTTGGTAAACTTTGAAACCCGTAACTAGGATTCCCAGGGTGGAAATTATGGATTCTATAGAGGTGTGCTGATTACTCCAACAATCCACAATCTGCCCTCTAAAAAACCACATAAACAGAAACAGAAAATGACGTGGGCATAATGACTGAACTAGATAAGCATTAAGAGATTATAATCTTTGTGTACGAATGCCACCAGAGTAATGGAGAACACGATGTCGGCATTTGTCCTGTGATTAGAATGAGATTTTTCAATTAGAAACAATGGACTGAAGGTATGGAGATCAGTTTCCATATGTTACCTTATGCATTGCAATAACATTTCTCTTATTATTCATTTTGCTTAAAACGGCATTGTATTGATAAAATAGTATTTACCTCTTTCTCTGAAAAAGAAAATAGTACTTAACTAAAATACTGCATTGTGCTGATAAATTGAATTTAATGTAATTTAGAAGTGAGAATTTAAAAACGTAAAGGTGAAATATATGTGTTTTTAAATATTCTCTCCTCATTTACGTTTTGTGGCATCTTCATTAAATCGTAAATATACTTACTGAGAGTAGCTAGGTAAATAATCATATATAGTCGTATCTTTATTAAATCCTAAATATTTTAAATTGCTAATTGGGCTTCATATAATATTATACATGAATGTCTATTTTATTTTAATTGGATTAACAACATTGGTTATTCTGAGCCAATTAATTATAAGAAGGTAGAAAATGCTAAATGAAAATTTCACCTAATGACTAATTAGCCTCTCAATAATCAATACCTCAGAGAAGACATTGTTGTTTGAAGTAAGATAGTACACTTATAACGAAAAAGACATTGTTGTTGAGATAAGGCAGGAAAAATGCTTAAGTTTGTTGGGTAGTGGAATTTATGTTCAGACTTTGAGTCGGTAAAAGTTTTGAGCAAGCCCTGGTTAGGTGAGATAAGTAGTGGTAGGCTTAGTTTGTTCTCCATCTAAGAAAGATTATATGGTAGGGAAATTGATTCGAGGGGAGCACTGGTTGTGTTACTATGCTCATTGGTTGGGTTGGAAGGAGTGTTCTCCCTTTCCTAGTAATTTCCTGTGGCAATTTAACTAGTTTTGGATAAATAATTATTTCCGAGTCATTTTCTTCAAATGGTTTCTGTAAGTCAATTATGCAAATTAGTTCTTTAGACTTTCCTATGGAAATATCGTAAATGATGTGAACTTAGATCTCAGTAAGCTAGTGTGTTTATGAAAGTCGTTGGCTCTATTATGCAGTTAATTAGCGAAATAATATTACAGAACTTAAACATCTACGGACTAAATTATTCCCCTTGGCCTGGCTGGATGGTACCAACACCTAGGGAACAATTCATAAATAAATCTTAATCTGCAAATTATATTATTGATAAAATAGATTACACACATTTATACAAGAATTAGTCTCAAGATAGGAAATCTATCATGGACGTACAATAAGTTGGTTGAGGGAATATCTCAACCTCCAACCAAATAAGGAAACTAGTTTTAGCTAACCTAGGAAATAGGAACAGACTCTATTCATAGAGAGTCACAACTGGACAAGTAGGAATTACACATTCTAACACACCACCTTAATGACTACTTGTCTCGATATCACTTCGCAAAATCTAGTTGTGATCAAACATAACAAAGAATATGTCGACGTCCATATAAAGGAGCAACCATCCACCGGAATCCATGGGTACCAACCGCTGCAACCGCTGGTCTTGTAGGATGTCCTTCGTATACATGGTTCTGTCAACCATTATCACTGCATACATGTACCTGTATCTACATATCCCCCTCCAACGTGGGTTTTATCGGATGACCCGTAACCATGCTCTTCTTTCATCGCGGTTTTATCGGATGACCCGTAACCATGCTCTTCCTTCAGTGGCAAACACTGACACATAACTGTTTCCAGTCTGCTTCACTATTATACGTGGTTTCTAGCTGACCACAAACTGACACTGCAAAATGGTTTCTGGCTGACCATGAACCTGTAGTTACAAAGTGGTTTTGAGATTACCACGAACTTTTACAGGGATACACATGCCTTTATAAGGCTTACATACTCCATCTCTTGGAGTTACCAGGTACATAAAATGACCACTACAAAACCATCCTAGACTTGCTTACAATTTAAAATGTGTGACTCATAATACAACATGTTATGTCTATTCGAAGAAACTCATAAAAAAAACTCACACAAAACAAACTTTCCCTTTTGTTGTCCATCATCCTTTAAATGTGTCTTTTTCTTTACTCCATCCTTGAAATTGTATTCCACTGCTTCAATTAATTTCTTCTAAAAGCATATCCAAGCTTGGCACCTTCATCTTGAATCTTTCCATCTTCAATGCGTTGTTGTTAGAGTGATCGGCTCCACCACCGATTCATCAGCAAGCGTCCTTCCAGATCGGCTCCACCACTGATTCATCAGCAAGCCTGTCCTCCTGTAGAATCCATACGAAATACTCGTCCAGTGCGTCGATTAATTCATGAACGCCTGTATTTGTGAACGCTTCTCTAGAGCACACTGCTTACAACAAACCGATCCATGCTGCCAATGAATTTCGGATTTCAACAGAGGTGCGCATATAGATGGACAGACCACAAACACTAAAAACAATACAAATACACTCACCAATATTCCTCGGCCCAGGAGGGGCCAAGGCCAGGCAACAAACTGGCTCCGATACCAAAATAAATCTTAATCTGCAAACTATATTATTGATAAAATAGATTACACACATTTAGACAAGAATTAGTCTCAAGATAGGAAATCTATCATGGACGTACAATAAGTTGGTTGAGGGAATATCTCAACCTCACACCAAATAAGGAAACTAGTTTTAGCTAACCTAGGAAATAGGAACAGACTCTATTCATAGAGAGTCACAACTAGACAAGTAGGAATTACACATTCTAACATTCATAGTTCTTATTAGCAATCTGAATACCTGTCTTCAACTTCCAGTACTAATTATTAAATATTGACATATTCTAATGAATAAATTAAAGAAAAGAATCATACAGTGGCCTTATTAATTCATTCTAGGTGTATAACATGTTTATAATCAGACTCGTATAATAGGTTCCATAAAGGACTACATAAAAAGGGGTGTTTTCTATGTTAAGAAATATATTCGTTCAGTTCCGCGCCAAGGTCGACAGCGGTTAGCCAACCCAAAACATTCCCAACTTTGAAGGGAATAATTAATTGTCAAAGATCAATCAATGTGGATAACAGAAAAGCCTGGAAAAAACGTCCTCTGCTATAATAATTTACAGTGCAAATAAATATTCCCATTTTCCAATAAATCTTACAGTCCAAGAAGGTGCACGATAATGGAAACTCTTCCAAGATTTATTACTTTCAACGAAACTGACAGAGAAAGTCTGCATAACTCTGTAACAAAATATATATATATATATATATATATATATATATATATAAACTGTTGAATGAGGGTTTTCGAAGGAACCCAAAGTAAATTAAACCAATCTCCGACCTTAACGGAGAGCACTCATCTGGCTTAAACGAATTCAAGCCGGAAGACCATGTCCAGAAGTTGTTTCAGAGAAGCTTCAAAACGAATAAGTTTTAAATTTTCGAGATAGTCAATATAAACCTTATACAATTTCCAGTCATTGGAACAATATATATCTCCACACCAAATTCTAATACCAATCAAATATTTTTGGTAAATGTTGAGAATCATGATATGGTTTGGTCGTCGAAAGGAGACCTGTGACATTGAAATAAAAACAAGGAATTAATAAAGGAACTTGGTAAAGTGATGTGGTTATGCTCACAAAATCCAGTTGGGAATCAAAATTAGAAGTGGCAAGGAAGCTAGGGTTAGTAAGAGTCATTGAAGGAAGAAAGAACAATTAATAATTGCAACAATTACAAGAATGGTTGATCGAGTACCGTTAGGGTAAATAATGGTCGAAGTCTCTAGAACGCTTTGTAAAGGAGATCAATAAATCAGAATATCCTACTAAAAAAATTTAAGATAATAATCCAAAGTTGATGAAAAATTACTTGCACACAATACCTAACTAAGAAGCATTGAACACCACCAACAACCCTTGTTGTAGCTAGCATAGTGCAACCAAGGAGAAACAAATACTCAACTTGAAGAACTCTGTGGGGTAATTACCAGCAACTATAATCAGTTCGCAGCAGATTGGAAGGATTAATAACATTCGCTCTACGGAAAGAACTGAGTCGAGGACTACCAACAAAGGTACGAGTTGTAGAGTCGTTCCTCCATTTCGTGATGGTTCGAATGACTTGGAGGAAGTGAGAGAGAAAGCGGTAGTTACCCATAACCAACTCGAAGGATCCAATATTGTCCAATAAAAAACCCCATGATCTTGAAAGGGGAGGTCATGACAAATCTGACCATCATAGTTAACTTCCATATCATAAGTGTGCGTGACGACTGACCTCAGAGAAGTTCCTTATGGAAACTCATTTAATAAACATTAATCAACGAAACCTAATAATTAAGGGAAGTTGAGAACCATAATATAACATCCAGTGATTCATTAATAATCCTTCATCACATGGGATTGTACATATATATTTAAAATACCTGATCATACTTCAGACTATGATTTCCCAAAGTGTACATCATATTGTGAGGTTGCTATCAATCATAAAATTTTTACCACGAGTATATGCATTTGGGTAATATAAATGTGAAAAGCTTAACTTATTTGTACAGTGGAAACGTATTCTTAATTGTACATTAACTTGGTAAAATAATATGGATTTTTTTTGGTTAAGATATGTTACCAGTGGTATTGGTTTTTAAGGGTTCAACACTCTGACTTGTTTAAGGGAAATAGTTACAAAAACTGTGTTCCATTGTAAAGAATAATTTTAAATATGACAACTCTACTTACCTAACCAATCCTGTAAAATTGCCAAATTCTGATAAACAATTATAAAATAGCTATGTAAAGTGAGAAGAGTGGGTGTTGCATACGAAATCACCTTTAAAAGTTTGGGGTTATTTTCATGGTGATCACCTATTTCTAGTAGCAAACTCCTTTCATTAAATTGTAAAAACTATGTTTCGACACATAATTTATAAGATTAATAATGCTTAAAATGTTTTAAATTAAAATATAGGATGGAATTTTAAAAGTGGAGACAGATACAAAGAGGTACGCACAATTGAGAAGTTATCATCTCAATGGTAAAAATTACCACCTAACACATATAGTAGATGAGTCACCAAGAACCAGTTGAGGTATTGAATGACAAAAATATTTCGTAGTAAAATAATTTTTTAAATCCTTACAAAAGAGTAAGCTTACTTGTGCATAAGAAGAAATCCAAAAAAGGAAAGAAGATAAGTATGAAAATAAACTTTTTCTTGTTGATAGTGTTTAGAGCTAAAGCATACTCTGAAAATTATTAATGTTGAAATTAGTCTGGAACATGTAGGTTGTGTCTAACTAGTTGAAAAATGTTTTGATTGGAAAAATTTCTAACAAGACACTATAGACTCTAGGAATTCTTATGTTAGTAAGCCAGTGGAATTCTAATTTGGATAAGATAGTATATGTGAGGTTGGCTCATATGGGAGACTTAATGGTGTGATGGTCCTATAGGTTGGGTGGAGCATCCTTCACCTTGTGAATTTGTGGCTAATTTGAAAAGAAGAAAAGGGAAAGAGACTAGAGAAATGTTGTGGAACACTAACATTAATAAATTCATTATAAGATATGGGAAACCTTGTAATAGATAACGTGAAGGTATATGGTGTATTGAGGAAGTTCCCTAGCTATATTGAATGATAAATTTCACCAAATATTGAATGGGGATATAGAACACTTCTAATTAGAAAGTGTATGGGTGATTTGCAGAAATGGTTGAAATATTTTTCACCAAACGAAGTTTTACCAATTAATATGGAAAACATTGACATCGATGAAAAAAATTATATATATGTGAACAATTTAACTTAAGTATAAATAATATCAATACGATAATAACAAACTGGTACAAGTCGGATTAAATTCCATCATTGGTAATGGAACTAATAAAATTTTTAATGAAAAGGATTTCCATGAAGGTAGTATAAAAGTACGAGTTACAACAATGGCATAAATGGCATGGAAGTAATTGAGAATGGTTTCTTTTTTAAAACTAGAGAATTGGAGGAAAGGGGTGATAAAGTATCATAATAACTTGTGGTGGAAGGAGACTAGTGCCGTGAATAGTGGATTGGCAACTTATTTGATATTTGTATGTTGGAAGTAACATAATAATAGTATTTGGGTCACTTCAAGGAACCGAATAAACATGGAAGCACCTTCAAATAATGTTTCTAAAATATTCAACATTATACTAAATTTAGTAAATATTAAGTGAGTAAGATTAGAGTCAATTACAAAATAAGGAAATTTACTATGAAATAAATGCAATGGCTCTTAATATATAAAAATGATCTAGATAGATTTTGAATTTCATTGACAAGCCTCCAAATTAGTTCCAATTAAAGGCCCAAATGACCATCCTTCATCACCTTAACCTCTTCTTATACATTTGATGACATACGTTAATTAGGAAGGTTTAGAGATAATTTCATATTATGTTCCTAATATATATATATATATTTTTTATAATATTGGGAGAATATTGGGCAGATTTTGAAGATTTGGACTCTTAGCTAATCTAGGGCCTTTCTGCCTTCTATAGGTTGGAACAATATGAATAGTAAATAAGCAGGATATAATGAATTTATTGAATATATTTTGTAGCTATAGTGATTGAGAAAATCTAGGAATGTTCTCTTTGCCATTTAAAGAAGATTCTAAGTGTTGGGATGCAATCCACTTTGTGAGTGATTTTGGAGGGGAAAACTTCCTCCTTTCAAGCAGGATTCTTCCTCATATATTTTTATAAGTAATAGTTGTAATTTTCCTCTAGGAATAAGTATTTCTTAGTCTTCTTGGGGACAAAACTTGTTATTTAGCAATTCTACTTTTATTTCTAGTATGGATGTAATTAGGTTGATTCAGATAAGGAAGTTTGGTTTCATATTTAGCTTCTAAAACTTTGTCTCCTGCGTAGGACTCTAATTATCCTAGGGATTGGCCATCATAGGAGCCTCAGAGCACTGTTATACAATTTATTTATCTTCTTTGAATATTTTGACTTGCATCTTCTATTCTTGCTTTCTTATTTCTGCATTTAGTATTAATGTTTCATTTTTTGTAGGTTATAGTGGTTAAATGATTGAAGTGAGTTTTTTTTAAAGTTGTTTATTAATTCATAAGCATGATGCATATTTGGAACAACCTTCGAAAGTCATATCCAAGATTGATCTAGTGGGATTGGATAACTAGTTCACAATTTTCGAATTTCTAGAAGTATCTCGTAGAAAAATAGTAGTTATTTTCTCGTAATTTTTACCTGGCATTAATAACAAAATTTACCTCACAACATTTTCAGTTCTTTAGCATAGATATTTGGGCACTTATATCATCTTACTAGTTCTTTATCTAAAATGTTTGGTTTAAAGTAGTAATTTTATGTTATTTTAAGCACATATTAAGAGGGTTATTTATGAGTGCTTCCACTTCGATTTGAGTCCTAGGAAATCCTAATTAATCCCAAAAATCTTCCCATCTTATTTTCATTTTATATGGTTGGGAATTTGGCAAGTTAATTTGTGATGGAAGGAGACTAGTTTCGCGAATAGTGGAGTGGGCAATTTATTTGATATTTTTAAGTTAGAAGTAACATAATAATAGTATTTTGGTCACTTCAAGGAACCGAATAAACATGGAAGCTCTTTAAAATAATGTTTCTAAGACTTAAAATATATCAACATTATACTAAATTTAGTAAATATTAAGTGAGCAAGATTAGATTCAATTACAAAATAAGAAAATTTACTATGAAATAAATTCAATGGCTCCAAATATAGAAAAATGAGCTAGAGAAATTTTGACTTTCATGTACATGATGGATGCAGGGAACTCAAGATTGTTGTGAGTTGCAGAATCATTGACCGACCTCCAAATTAGTTCCAATTAAAGGCCCAAATGACCATCCTTCATCACATTAAACCTCTTCTTATACATTTGACAACATATGTTAATTTGGAAACTTTAGAGATAATTTCATATTATCTTCCTAATATGGTTTTTTTTGGTATAATATTGTGAGAATATTGGGTAGATTTTGAAGATTGGGACTCTTAACTAATATAGGGCATTTCTCCCTTATATAATATGGAACAAGATTGAATAGTAAATGAGAAGAATATAATGAAATTATTGAATATATTTTGTAGCTCTAGTGATTGAGAAAATCTATGAATGTTCTCTTCGTCATTTAAAGCAGATTCTAAGTGTTGGGAAACAAATCCTCTTTGTGAGTTATTTTGGATGGGAAGGCTTCCTCCTTTCAAGAAGGATTCTTCCCCATCAATTTTTATAAGTAATAATTCGAATTTTCCTCTAGGGATAAGTATTTCTTAGTCTTCTTAGGGAAAAAAATTGTGATTTAGCAATTCTACTTTTATTTCTAGTATGGATGTAATTAGGTTGATTCAAATAATGAAGTTTGGTTTAATTTTTAGCTTCTAAATCTTTGTTTCCTTCGTAGGAATCTAAGTATCCCAGGGATTGGCCATCGTAGGAGCCTCAAGCCGTGTCATACAACTTATTTATCTTCTTTAATTTTTTGACTTGCATCTTCTATTCTTGGTTTCCTATTTCTACATTTAGAATTCATGTTCATTTGTTGAATTTTCTATTGATAAAATGATTGAAGTGAGTTTTTTTTAAGTTGTTTATTAAGTCATAAAGATGATGCAGATTTGGAACAACCTTGCAAAGTCATATTAAAGATTGATCCAGTTAGATTGGATTACTAGTTCACAATTTTGGAATTTCTAGAAGTATCCTATAGAAAATAGTAGTAATTTTATGCTAATTTTTACTGGGCGTTAGTAAAAAAACTTACCTCACAACATTTTCAGTTCTTAAACATAGATTTTTGGGCACTTATATCATCTTATTAGTTCATTCTTTAAATTTTCTTGTTTAAAGTAGTAATTTTCTGTTATTTTTAAGAACATATTAAGAGGGTTATTTTTGAGTGATTCCACTTGTATTTGAGTCCTAGGAAATCCTAATTAATCCCAAAAACCTTCCCATATTATTTCCATTTTATATGTTTGGGCATTTCGAAAGTTAACTCAAGAAATACCAAACTTGTAGCAATATTATAACAATTCAGTAGCTGTTAGGTCCCTATATTATTAGTGTAGTCCCTTATTGTTGTTAGTGTAACCCCCTTATTGTTATTTTTGTACCCTTGTAACCCCAATATTTTTAGTATCGTGCCCTTAGATTATTATTTCTAGGTCAGCTTGGATTATATTATGACCCCATGGACCCCTATATATAGAAGGAGGTTTTTTCATTTGTATCATCCAAGAATTGTTCATTTATGTAATGTAAAGGAGCTTGCCCTATCAAAGTGGCTTATTTATAAGGCATTGATCTCTATTATTTTCTATTTTTGGATTTGGTTTCATAACATTTGGTATCAGAGCCTTGGATTCTAGGGTTTCGTTGCTCCAAGGAGGTCATCATGGAATTTTCACTCTAATACGAAGTTTCAGAAGCTGAATGTTTTACAGACCGAAGCTGAAATCCTGTGGAATGTCCAGTAAAATTTTAGATCTTGGTTCACAATATTTTCAAGATATGATCTGTGGTAGTTAGGGGTTTTTTAGGCTCTCGAGTTTCACCTAAAATAGGTCATTTTGGCATTTACGCTATAATTTTTTTTTCTGCGAATGTTTAGAAGCTAAAATTTTTACAAAGCGAAGCTGAAATCTTAAGGAACTCCTGTAAAAATTTCAGATCTTTTTTCGCAATATTTTCGGAGATATGATCTGTGGAAGTTAGGGTTTTTTCAGGCTTCTGAATTTAATCTCGAAGAGGTGACCGTGGGAAAATCGTCATAACTCTCCCTCTGAGCGTCAGATTGGAATTTTGTAAAAATTGGTCGCAAGTACACAAACTTTAGTTCTTGTGTATTAATTTTACAGGTGAAGGAGGAAATAGTGACAAGTGGTACGTCTTACAAGTTTTATCTACTAAACGAGTCCATAATTAGGTCATTGTAGGATATTGGGATTAAATTTTGCTTGAAGAATCGAAATCAAGTTATACCTGGAATTCAAAAAAAAAAATTAGAGGGATACTACAGGGCCTAATTTTAGATATTGAAGTTCTGAAATCATAGAGATAATTAAATTTCAATATCAAGCTCCTGAAAAGTAAGAAAAATGTGTATTTTTTTTTTCAAATTCCATAAGTCTTGTGTGAAAAATCAGTTTGAAGTGATTCCAAGGGCATATTGAAGCATACATATTTGTATTTGGTTCTAAAATTTCACCTAAAAATAATTCAACACCCACTAAGCCTTCATAAGGCTCTACTATGACTCATGAAGAGGAATAAGCGAACATCACATATCAAAATTACAAGAGAAAGTGCACCAATTTTCACTCTCGCAAAGAGAAACAAAAAATGAAATGGAAGTTTTGAAGAAAACCGTGTAAACTAAGATGGATGGTTTGATGAAAGGCATCAAAGCCAAGATGAATGACATGGAAGTTGGCATGGAAGCTAAGATGGATGAAAAAATGAAGTACAACATGGAAGACATGAAGAATGATCTAAAAGAAGACATGGAAGGTTTGATGATAGGGTTAATACAAGAAATTATTCCTAATGGTGGAAATATTGTAGAGTAAACTCATGATGAGAAAAAAATAAATTTTAATCGTGATTTCATAAACTCTAATGTTGGATTGAAGAACCACCATATTCCAAATATGGATATGAGGAATTTTGATGGCAAGGATCCTGTTTCATGGATACTATAGATGGAGCAATATTTTAATCTCAATAATGTGTAAAAAACACAAATGGTATGAATTTCATATTTACATTTAGAACAAAATACATTTGTATGGTATCAATGGATTTTCTCTGGTAAAAAAATTGTCAGTTGGTCAATTTTTACAGAGGAAATGATAGAAAATTATGAGGATGCAAAGAGAATCACCTTCTTTAGCCAATTGATAAATATAAAACAAGAGGGTCAGTGGTAGAGCACATTGAGGACTTTGAAAAATTTAATATAAGGTTAATTGGTATTCCAGAGGAACAAAGGATTGTTGTCATCATAGGGACTTTAAAGGATAAAATCCAAAATTATGTTCGGGTTTGGAAACCTGATTAATTGGAGAAGGAATTCAAGTTGGCAAGAAAGATTGAATGTAAAATTATGGTGACAAGGAATCCTACCACTCACATCTATCAAGATGGAAGTGTTGCTACTCCTAGACCTCCACAACCTACAAGGTTGACAGCACAACAATTAGAAGAAAAAGGAGAAAAAGGGCTTTGCTACAGTTGTGATAGCAAATACCCTATAGGTCATATGTGTGTCGAGAAGAAATTATTTTACATAGATTGTTAAGAGGAGGAATAATATGAATAAGAAACTTCAAAAGAAGAGGATATACACCAGGAACAAATCCTAGAAGAAGAGGAAATGAGTCCTACCATATAGTGCAATGCATTAGAAAGAATTACCACTCCTCAAAATCTCAAGATAGAAGGTCATCTCAAGAAGAAAAATGTAATAGTGTTGATTGATTTAGCTAGTACCCATAATTTTATTCATTGTAAGGTAGCCAAGGAATTGAATTGTTTCCTATACTCAACACATGTCAAGTGATGGCTGCAAATGGAGGAACTATAAATTTATCTGGAAAATGCCATAATATCAATCTAACCATGCAGGATTATGTATTGGATAGTCTAATTCTTTCCATTCCAATGGAAGGTGTTGATTTTGTACTTGGAGTACAATAGTTACAATCTTTGGGGACAATAGCTTTTACTTTTCAAGAACTTTTCTTGAAAAAAAATTTAGAAGGAAAGGAAATTGAATTACAAGGTATCGCGGGGAAGAAAAGAAAGATAATAATATCTAATGTTATGTCAAATATTTTGAAGAAAGAACAATTAGGGATAATTTCACAATTATACTCATGAGAAGTTTTAACTTCAAAATCATCTATATCTCAAGATCTACAAAAAGTCTTGGACAATCATTCCAAGCTGCCTCAAACTCCTAAATGAACCCCACCTATTCATTTGCATGATCATGCTAGTCATTTGATTCTAGGAAGCGTTCCTCCAAACATAAGGCCTTAAAAATATCCTTATGTCCAAAAGAGCGTAATTGAACGTATGATTGTAGAAATGTTACAGGTTGGTATAATTCAACCTAGTTAAAATTCTTTCTCTGCTCCAGTAGTATTGGTGGACAAGAAGGATGGATCATGGCGCACGTGTCAAGATTATAGGGAGCTCAATAAGCTCAACATTAAATATAAATTTCCCATTCTTGTGATTCATGAATTATTGGATGAATTACATGGAGCAATTTCTTTTACAAAGTTAGATATTTTTTTAAGATATCATCAAATTAAAATGAATACTAAAGATATTCTAAAAAAAGCATTTTGAGCTCATGAGTTTTATTATGAATTTTTGCCTTACTAATGCACCTTCTACATTTCAAGGGTTGATGAATTCCATTTTCAAGCCCTTCTTTAGAAATTTTGTGCTAGTATTTTTTGATGACATACTAATCTATAGCAGGTCTTGGAAGGATCATGTTCAACATGTTGATAGGGTGCTCAAACTATTGGAGGAGCAACAATTATATAAAAAAAAATCCAAATATTTCTTTGGATTTCACGAGGTGGAATATCTGGGTCATATTGTATCCCACGAAGGTGTTAAGGTAGACCCTAACAAAATTAAATGCATTGAGGAATGGAAAGTCCCCACAATGATAAATAAGTTGCAAGGATTTATCGGGTTAACAAGGTATTATCGCAATTTTTTTAATATTTATGGGAGAATAGAAACACCTCTAACAACATTATTGAAAAAATATGCATTTTCGTGGAATCCTAAAGCAACTAAGGCCTTTTAACATGTTAAAGAGGAAATGTGCCTAGCACCAGTCTTAGCTATGCTAGACTTCACAAAAGCCTTTATTGTGGAATGTGATGCCTCATGAAATGGAATTGGTGTTGTTTTAATGCAAGAAGGAAGACCCATTTCTTTTGAAAATCATCCAATCAAAGGAAAGTATTTACAGACAGCTATTGATGAGAAGTAAATGTTGGAAATAATGCATGCACTAAACAAATTGTGACCTTATCTAATGGGAAGACACTTCAAGGTAAGAAATGATCATGATAGTCTTAAACACTTTTTGGAACAAATATTATCTTCATAAGACAAGCAGAAATGGGTCAAAAAGATGTTAGGTTATGACTTTGAAATCATATACAAAAAAGGGAAGCTAAATGTTGTTGAAAATGCACTGCGAAGAAAGGATGAATAGGTAGAAGCATTGCTTTGCTCCATTTCTATTATCCAACCAGATTGGATAACCGAAGAAAGAGATGAATGGAAGAAGGATGAAGAAGTGTGCACACTCATTCAAAAGTTGCAGCAAGATCCTAATACATTTGATACATTTAGTTGGAAAAATTATTCCTTCTGGTACAAATATTGCTTATATATTTGCAAAAATTCTGAACTAAAAGAAAATATTATTTTGGAATTTCATACTTCTCCTTGAGGAAAATTAGGATTTTTCAAAACTTGCCATAGGGTGAAGAAAGATTTTTTTTTGGGATGGCCTTAAATCTTATATTCAAAAGTTTGTGGCAGAATGTTTGGTTTGACAGAAAAATAAAGTTGAGACAATTAAGACCTCGAATATTCTAGAACCTTTATCCATTCCAATTCAATGTTGGGAGGATATTTCAATGGAGTTTATCATAGGTTTACATAAGTCCGAATGAAAGTGTGTCATAATGGTAATAGTTGATAGACTTACCAAGTATGCACATTTTTTTGCATTATGTAACACCTCCTCATTTCACCACTAATTTTTTTTTTTTTTCAAGTAATAATTTCCTTGCGATATATTTAAGTGTTAAGCATATATGAATCTATAACACCAATATGTCCAACCATTTCACATCA
This sequence comes from Pinus albicaulis, assembly GCA_034641835.2. Lineage (NCBI taxonomy): Eukaryota > Viridiplantae > Streptophyta > Pinopsida > Pinales > Pinaceae > Pinus > Pinus albicaulis. The sequence goes on along the minus strand of CM076574.1, from coordinate 515,863,675 downwards.
TATTATTCCATTTGTGCCTCTTTTATACAAGTCATGAATGAATATTGTTTTATAATTCTCATTAACAATATTCTCTTAACCTTTCATGCCTATGTATTTACAATCTACTAATATCTTTACTCGTGTATAAAATACCTATCATAATGTATTTGATTAAATTGGTTTCTATTTATTCTCTTCCCATATATCTATATGTTAATAATCTTAAACTATACTTTTTTTTCAAAGTAATTGTTGGTGTATGATCACCAAAATCCATATGCGCTTTCATAACCCCACATGCATATATATATAACATAATTTATACGTATATCCTTATAAGAATAAGGTATAAAGACGTTCAAGTTCATGAGATTTATCAACCTTGGAACTTAATTATAATAAAATCAAAGCTCAACTTTACATGGAGATTTTTTTTTTTCATTAGCTCGGATGTGACATAACTGTATCACTGTAATGATGAAGGAATATTTGGTTGGCTGTGTTCCTTGCACATTTTTCTATCGGCGTTAGTAGCTACCATATGTTACTACCTATGCTCTGTCTTGTAGCGTTATGCAGCTCCTCCATAGTTAATAAGTACCATTGTTTAAGTAATGTGAGTTTGATTTTACGCAAATGATATACCAACCCACATAAATGTGAAGATTTTCATTTGATTTTTATGGAAGGCTCTTTGTTGCGATCCCGAGAATGCAAATCCACTTCATTACTATCCCAATCTATTGACATGTGGAGAATTTTGATCCGTTGATTTAAATTAGGGTTTGGTTCTATCAAATGATATTTATCTTGTATCTTCAGTCCAACAGTTTCCTTTACCCTTTCATTTACTGCGTTCATGATTTGTAACATGAGATCTACTATGCTTCACGACATTTCAATATTTCGATCTCATTCACCAAGCCTTCACGGCATCGCCCATGGCTTCTCTATCAGGTATGCGAAATCATTGATATGCTTTGGAAATTGTTTATGTGATCCGACATTATTGCATTTTCATATTTTTATTGAAGTCTTGTATAACCCTTCTCATTCCGAAGCTGGTTTTTTTTACCTCTTTGTATTGTTATTGTTGATTGATTTTTTACATGATTTAGTTCTGGTTCAATTTCTAGTCTATATTAATAGTTTAATAAAAATATTCTGTTATTATTACAGAGAAGCTTTACTATTTCTTTGGTTTAATGCTATCCATGGTTTTAAAAGAGCCATTCCTCTTATCCTCAGAGAATTAGTTTATTAATGTCGTGAGATAACCATTTTAACTCACAGAAATCCTTCTAACTTAGCATTTTCTCTTGGCTTATTTTTGATACCTGCCTATTAAGGTTGAAGTTTCAATAGCTTATATGGGACTCAAAATATTCTGAGTTTATTTTCATCGACATTCACTATGAATTTAATATAAGAGTAAGCACGTTCAATTTTTTATTTTTTTTCATTTATATATAAGTCTATATGCCATTATGCTATTTATTCTCCACAGAACTGTGTTTCTTGTGGCGCTTTTCCTTTTGTTTCTCAAGTATCGAACCTACTTGATTATCATTTCTCTATAATGATAACTCCTTAGTTGATAAATTGTCTAATGTCTATTAAATATATCGTTTTCATTTATCATCTATCCTTCGTAGTCAAAATGATACTCTAGCTTTTCAGACTATTTCTCTTCTTAATACTTGACTCATTTCCCTCTACACAGGTTAGTTTACAGACTCTTCATCGAGTATTTCTAGTCTGTTACAGCGGAGCTATGAATATACCATTGTTATTGTATTTCAATACTTTTATTGCCTTCTTAGCCTCTTGGCTATTCTACGGAAATTTTACATATATTCCTTTTTAAAATTCCCAGTACCATACAATACCTCTGGACTGTAAATTTTTATTATTAATATAGCTGGTGTATGGATTTCAGATTCTCAATATCAGTACCATTTTATCTGGTTTAAAATTAAATTTTATATAATTTTCCAGAGTGCCCTCTTATGATATTATTATCATATGGTTTACAGTAATATACATTTACATATAATCTCTCTTCCTATAGAGTTCTATATAAATGAATGTATCAATTCTCAGGTTGTTTTATTTTTCATTTCAATTTATAGTGCTTACAATTTCGGTGAATGAAAATTGCTATCAGTTTATTTTTATATATAATTTTTTTTTCTTTCATCTCTTTATATAGATTCTACCTAAGGTTTAATTTTCAACTGAAATAATTCGCCTTGTTTTGTAAAGTGAACTTATAGAATAACGATTTCAATGATGTTTCAGGCTATTTTTTCATATCATACTATAATTATCATAACATAATTTCTCTCAATTTATAAGTAATATAGTCAATAAATTCATTAAAAATAATGGTTCTACCCTTTTATTTCCTGATTACCCTTATAATTAATAAAATAAACCGTAAGGTTCCATATCCCTTTCTTAGCATCTTTAATTGGCAGTATTCAGATATAATAGCATTTCTCTATTCTATCTTAGAATAACTGTTCTCATGTATTTATCTCTTCAGCATAAATAGCCATGATTTCTTTACAAACGTTACTTCAGGGAATACTTTTATTCTAATAGAAATTAGATTTTAGATTTCATTAGTTTCTGAAATAAAATCTAATTATTTACTTTACTCATGTTTTTATACAATGCACTATCTAGCAGTATATTAATTTTACTTCGGCTATTTATTTTTACTTCTGCAATATCATTAAGTATTTACTTCATTTCAAAATAGTTGTAGTGATATTTGACACTTTCATTTTCTTTCATTTAAATTGAATTAGCTAGCTCTAGGTATAGATTTTCTTATAGCTAACCGAATAGAGTTTCAACATAATGTTTATTTTATACTAGAGAAGTATATTAAAATTATTATCTTATAAGAACCTCTAGGATTATTTAAATATCTCCAGATTTAAACCAAACTATGGTTTAGAGATCCTGGCTGATAGTATTTCCTAGAATTTATTCCTGCTACTATACAAAAATTTAGAAGATTATTTTCTTCTATCTAACTCTGTCAAATGCAGGAACTTATTATATACCACTTCTCAGTTTAATTTCTCAAATCCAATATGACATATTATCAATTCATAACAAAATCTATAATAAAATATCCTAGATGAGTGCATACCACAATTTTTCTATGACCAATCCACCAAACCTTAGAATCCGTCTATCTCCATAATTCACCCCCGAGCTGAGATCCTACAAGAACAGACCAACCTCAATCTGTTCTAGAGCATCTTATTTAAGCTATGCTCTCCCCAAAGCCTGTTTCCAATTCTGCATCCAAAATTTCAGGATGCTTTTATTCTTGTTTGCCTAGGCTTTCCTTATTTAGGGACTTTAAAGCTCCTTTCTGCTTTTCCATTTTTTTACCTCTTCCCAACTACTTTCCTCATCATTGGGGAATTTACATTTTTCCTCAAAAATCTAAATTAGAAATAATTCCTTTCAAGGCTTTTTGAAAGGTTTTGAGGAAAGTCTTAACCTTTTTCCATAACCTCATGGATTAGGCAAGTGATCTCAATTTCTCATTTGGTCATAGTGCACACATAAACATTTTATTTATTTTTCATAAATAAATAATTAACTACATCCACACAATAATTATCCATTGGGGTCCACTTCCCTTTGGGCTTAAGTTGAAATGTCCAATTTAAAAAGCATAACAACTTGGGGTGTTACATATTCCCCCTCTGAAAACAAACACCGTCCTCGGTGTTAACAACTAACTAATGTAGTTTATTTTTGAAAATAGAAATGGCTATTTTTCCATCATGTCATCTTCTCTTTCCCATTTTGCTTCTTCAGCAGTAAAGTGCTTCCACTACACTTTTACTCTAGCTACTATTCGATTTCCTATTTCAATTTCTTCCCGCTCCAAGATTTGAAGCGGCTCTGGAAGGAATTCCCCTTTTGGTTCAACCTGAATCACATTCCAACCAATAATGTGAGAATCATCCTGTACATATATTTTTTTTAAATAAAGAGACATAAAACACATCATGAACTTTAATATGTAGGGGTAAGGCCAGTTTATAAACCATTGGTCCCATCCTTTCTAGGACTTCAAAGTGTCCACAGTATCAGGGAACCGATTTTGCACAACTACCAGTATGCAAAGTGTTCTTTTGGGTTTTAATACACCTAGAAATACACCTGATCACCCAACTCTTTTATTATTGGCATATCTTTCCTGTCTATCATGAGTTGTTTTAATTTTTTTCTGAATCTATTTTACAACTCTTTCCATTTCCTGCAAAGCATCTTATGCTATGATTTACTTGTTTTCAAGTTGACTCCAGATTAAAGGAGTATGACATTTTCTTCCATAGAGTGTCTCAAACAGACTCATATCTATAGAAGTAGGATAACTGTTATTATAGGCAATTTCAGCTAAATGCAATTAGTCTTCCCACCTAATTTGCATATCCATTAATAACATATCTTTCAGAATTTGATTTGCTCTTCTACTTCATTGCAATAAGGCTATCTGGACGAACCCTTTATTCCACTTTCTCTTTGTCCACAATTCATACCAATTTATGTAATATCATATACATATATTGATAATCACAATGACATTCTGAACTTTAATAATTTCAAAAAATTTAGTGGTTAGCCCAAACCGTTCAGGTTGATAGTAGTTTTAGTGCCCTTTTTGCACAACTACTTATCATTCCTTATCTTTCGGTGAGATTCCCTTCTCACGCAAACTTAGTCTAGTTCAGCTTTTCTTGATTTTCCAAGTGGTTTATCTACACTTATTTTCACCATTTTCTCCTTGTTTCTAGAGTGTAAAATTTCTTGTTACACACTTGGATAAACAAATTTACAACTTTTCATTAGTATTTATAAATGAAAGAAAACAAATTGTATCATATGGAGGGTTATACTTACCCTTTCTCAGTTCGTAGTTGTACTACCAGTACTTTCACATTGTTTTCTTTTGTTAGCCAATCAATTTAATTTGTAATAAACAGGCTCATCAGTAAGGTCTATGATTAAATTCTCTTTTTCAAGCATCTTGCTATTTATTTTCTGAATTATTCCTAGTATATCAGATATTTGTACAGTACTTAGAAATTTGTAGAGGAAATTTAATACCTTATTACATGAGCATTACTCAAATTTTTGAGATATTCCTCCTCTACAACCATCCCAACACTTTCTTTCTCTAAGAAATTTCCACTTCAATTCTTTTTTTTCCTAAATAAACCTCTTCAAGCCTATATTTCCACAGAACCTTTACTACCAAATCATCAATTACATATATAAGAATTATTTATTTATTTTCACTAGTTTACAAAGGATATGTATCCATACAGAAAATAATTTCACTCTTCTTGAGCTTTACTACTGCCCCCCTCTATGTAATATCCCAGATGGGATATTTTAACTAAAAATGCAGAAAAATACTTAATGCCACAATTTGCCATAAAATAAACATTCGCTCAATAGAAGATTGCCATGTAAAATAAAAAGACAGGAAACACTGCAATCCAATACCATATAGAACAGAAGAAAAATCCCATCTTTTATTATAGACAATAAAAAGTGGTTTACATATAGATATGACCCAGAAAGAGCTGAGATAGAAAACTGGCCACCAAGATAAGCTTCTAAACGGTGCTGGCCACAAACTGAACTACTACACTCTCCCTCTGGCAACAGTTGACACTGAACCCACTGAAAATGATGAAGCCCAAGTTTAAGATCTGAATGATCCTCACACCAAACTCTGAAGTTTTGTGAAACTCCTAAGTGAAGTCTCCTCAAGAGTATTGGGTTTCCATCCAATACTCACAAATCACCCGAGGGTTTCCGTCCTGGGGCTATGGAACGAAGTAGAGAACCATGTCCTCAAACCTCCCATACACAAGAAAATGATCTACTCCAAAGATATCTCCCAATGGCATCCTCCCTTTCTTTTATAGATCACTTGGAGCCTTCTAGAGCATTAGTTTATTATTATTTTATTCATGGAGCACTTTTCCCTTTTATTAAAATATTATAAGATATTCCTTTTTAATGCAGAAAAGGGTAAATCGGCTACCACGCCTCCTCCAGTCACTGAAATCTGTGTCTAACTATCCCATCATGTAGGTCTCCTCATCCTGGTTCCAATGAGATATTACACTAAGGTATTCCATCATGTAATCCTCCCGGAATGCCACCCTGAGCATAATCAACTGAGTTAAGCCCATAAATAACTCAAAATTTTGAAAGTTATCGGAATGAATCGGAACAAAAGACAAACCGCTCAGATGATGGAGTATATCAAGCGAATACCTCCGAAAACCATGAAAACTCATCAAAATTCCTCCGAATAGCTCCTGAGCCCACTGATTGCAGCAATCTATACATGTGACCTGTCTGTTCCTAACTCTGGAAGTCCCTCCTAGCCGTATCATGCATGATACCAAAAATGGGAATATTACATACCTCTCACCGAAAGATTTCTTGCCCTCAAGAAATCGAAATATGTGAGCCACTCTGTTTGCCCGACGCATCTCAGACCCAATGCCTGGATCCCATACCAACCTATAGGTGTTGCTATGCACCTGTGTTAAATCTCTCGGAACAGACCCCTCAATGTCGGGATCCCGAACTAATCTCTCTCTATCCTAGTCAACAAACAATCCTCCTAGATCCCAATGCCACCATGGCCAATCATCGCCCAAGTCCCACGGCTCAAGTTGCACACTGTCTCTGGCTATAGCTGATGCTCTGAGAGGTGAAGACCACCAACAAGCATCAATGCTCCCGAGCTCCTGCTATGTTGTACCTGTAACTACATATGCCGCCCCACAAAATGCATACCAACTCATCCCCTCTCTCCAATCCAAGTCCTGACTCCATCCCATGAAAAAATGCTCTCCTGAAATCAGGAAGGAGTCCTAAAGTAACGACAACCGGTGCCCTCCTGCGAACTGGAATCTGTAGCATTTACTATGTCTAAGTGCCCCTGCTCTGCTGTGCTCCCCATGAAAAATATCGTACCATCAAGAGGGTACCAACTCATGATCTCGTGACAGTCCATCCTAGGAGAAGAATCCAATGTAGCAACAACTTCATATGGAACATGCCCAGAGTGTTGCTGCTAGCCCGTAATAAACTCCCACTGCTCTGCCCTGTCTGCCAATGGATGCTGCCTATAGAAGGAAGCCCCTCTCTATATAGTGGGCCAAAGTGGGCAAGACATGCTGCAAGCCTCATCGATGTACTCCTGGAGAGTACTACTCGTTGAAAGTACTGTAGCTCGCCTGACTCTATGTACATCTAACTGTACCTCATCAATATGTCGGCCCAAATATGGATGCTCCACCATATCCAACAACTCATCCCTCTCATCGGGAATGTAAAACTCCTGCTATCCCCTAGCTCCCTGCAGAACTATCCCATTGACCTCCAACATCTCTAGAGGATATGGATCTGCAACTGCCGTCACTGTACTTGGTGTCTGTGCATCTGACTACTCCTCCTCAGTGGCTGACCCCAAGGTTAGCCGCATATCCATCATGGACTGTGGGTGCCCATCTGGACCTCGCTCAAGGAAATTCCATGCTTGATGTCCATATTATATTCCTCTGCTGACTCAGGCTCCATCATATGCTGCTCTGGATGAATCATCATAAGGGACTCATCACCCAGTGTATCTCCTATACATTCCCCTGACTGCTCATCCTCCACACTAGAACATAGCTCTGGTCTACTGTCATCATCATCTCTGCATGGCTGCGATCACTCCCCAGAAGCATCCTCATATGATCCCATGGAATTATTTGAAGAAGAGTTCTCATCCTGGCATATGGAAGGAATGTCTACCTGCTCAACCTATGCCACCTCATCTGCATCTCTCAAACATGAGTGATCAGGCCCCCAAGGTTCTTTTCAAATGAAGAAAAGTCCCTTCCTCCTCAGCTCATTTCTGCTGCCCGACCCACCAAATTGGAGCCGCTCCTCCCTGGTCAATTGTCTCCTGAGAAATTCAATGTTCTGCTCAACTAGCCCCTGGGCTAGCTCATAAGTAGCAGGTGAGACCAACATCTCTCTCCTCCAAATGCTCAGCAACTGGGTCTACAACTCTTGGCCAATGGTCTCATGGTCTCTCATACATGATGACAAGATGGACTGCATGTGTGCTATGATAGTATTAGGATGATGTCTCCTAATGTTGAAGAAGCATTGCAACATCTGCAGGATCAAGTCATCACACTCAAGGTCAAACATGATGACATAAGTCTTGATTGTGTCCATACACCATAGAATCTCAAGCTTCTTCCCAAAGGTAGAGCCTGTACTATTGTCCAGATCCTGAAAAGTCCCTACAATCAACCTCATAATCCTTGTCATAACATCATCATTATATGGCTCTATAGGGGCGATCAGTTTCATGATGTTATTGAGGCAAGCTGCAACTAGAAGTGTGACCCCGTCACAACGCTCTTCCAAGAATTTGGGCTGTATAAGAGCAAGCATAGTAGGCTTTAGAGACCAAATCAGTTTCTTCCCTTCTTCTTGGTATATTTTGGACAGAATTTCATTAATTTCATCAATTTTGGATAGAACTCTCCATGTCATATTCATGTTCTTCAAATCTGTCCCAAGTGCAAGGATTTTGTGACCAATCCCCACTTCTCCCTACAAATATTTTGGCTGTTCTTTTTGAAGGATGGCATAAGTTCCTCTTGAAAAGGGTCTACTGTTTGGTTTGGTTTTCTGGTCTTTTGATGCATGGTGGTTTAAGGCACTAACATCTATTTTTATTTTCATCAATCTATTTAGAAATCCTTCCATGGTTCGACCAATGATGTGGTCATTGTTCTTCTAAGTTTGTTTTGGGTGTAATTTCTTTGAGAAGTATTTTCAAGCTGTTAGGTATCAAACTTGTTGTAGGTGACTAACCTTATTTATTCCTGGGTTGGTGCACAGTGTTGAGTCTTCAATATGATTCTCAGCCCTCAGACAATCTTCAACATGCAACACAGAGATTGATATTTTCTTCCACCGCCCACACCCTTCAAAAAGGAATCCACACTCATTGACTATGTAGTTCAATCTCTACTTTAGCTACTGTAAATTTGTTTTCCTTGAGGCAGATCTTGTCCATCTTAGAGCTCAAAACCCATTGGTAGTAGCCTTGTAAATACTGGAGGATATTGGCACAGTTAACAATTCCAGAAAAATGAACTTCAAGGAAGTTTGTTGTTACATTGATGTTGGAAAAAACTTTAAAATAAGCTCCATTGGAGCCTCCTGCTCCCTCTCGGATGTCAAAATCGGTTAATACTTTCTTCCATTGAACATAAACATCAAAAATGCATCTTCCAACACTATTCTAGACTGGTGTATCTAAAATCACTGTCTCTGCAAACTATAAATTTACCGTTTAGAGTCGATTCATGAGTCCTATTGCTCTTGAACAAATCCATCTGGAGGTAATTTAATGGCCATTTCACAAATTTTGAACTATTGCCAGTGCCCAAGCTCAAGGTTGTTCATTAAGGAGGTTATCATAATAAGTTTGAAATCGAAGGCCAGAACCCATATGTTCTATTTCTCTTGCGAAGATCCATGTAGCCAGATTTCGTCCCAATACCAAAACAAGATTTCGAAAAAGTCCCAGATCATATGATACACTTGTCCTACTTTCTCATCTAACCACATAGCTCGCACACCTTCATGATACTCTATGGTGGTCTTGTTATGTGAAAGGAGATACATATGCCAAAAAAGGAGAAATATTAACGCCACAGTTAAGGGAATAAGAATTATTCCACAGAGAATATAAGAAATTGAACCTTTAATAAGTCTGCTCCAGAACTTGGTATAATTACAACCCTTGGCACTGTAGAATTCCAGCTCTTTAATTATTTTAACGGTTCACCCTCCTAATAATAAACATTGACCCTACGGCCCTACCAAAGTTTGATGTGATTTGATCATTCGCTTTTATCTCCAAAAATAATAAACTCAACTTCACACCAGGGAATCAACCTCTAAAAATTTCTAAGTCAGCCCTGTTCCTTGTGATAAGTAACAACCCAACTAGCATTGGAAATTCGGGTGAAAGAAAACAAATGCTCGGCCCTTTTAGAAATCTTTGGAAAAATGCAATTCGAACCTTTGAAGACAAAATGCGGCCTCTGCAATTTTATTATTCACGTACATTGAACACAACCTTGACATTATGGTATGTAACTAGCAAGGTATCCTTCACAATGTCATTTCCACTACTTAATTTACTGCGCCTTGGAAGTTCAATAATTGATGAAATCGAGGCTCTACGGGTGGAATGAATTTTGAACAGTCCGTCCTAGCACAAATTGCAGCACAATTGAAAACCTGGAATTGATCTATCAGTATTGAATATCGAATTCCAAGACGGCTCCTTGGAATAATAGCTTCTTTGTGCAAGGAAATAATAATTCGTCCTACAGCCTTGAATTGGGGAATAGCCTATTTAACTGCTCACTGAAACCAAAAATTGTGTGACTTGTATTTGAAAAATAATCTTGGATTCGGCTAGGACTTAGTCCCGAAAGATGATAATTCCCACGAACGTAATGGAAATGAAACCCGCCTTCAACTGATATTTAAGCACGACCTTCATAATAGCAGCAACCTTGTCATATCCTTGTATTTGCATAGGTCATTGTATTCAATCGTTCAAGTCTCATGCGTTGACTCGCGGTTTCGACTCTACTGTTGTGCGCATGATGTCAATTCGACTCCATCGTTTCTATACACACGAGTTTCTCCCATTGGTTCCATACCTCAAGCTTAAACCACGACAAAGGTTACGAGTTGCACCAACACGTGAATCCAATTCATTGGTGTCTTGCACATAGAATTTGGCCTTCAATCCCAGCGATGGGTGCATCAATTATCCCACTCATGATCTTTGGCTTTCCAGACGGTCCCCACACAAAAATTCACAGCCCCACTAAAGATGCTATGTCCTGCTTGATGGAATTCTATCTCTGTCGGTGATGCATACACTGTATTAATGCGGCAACAATATCTTCACAGGGTATTATGCCATTCATCAATGAGCTCTCCCACAATAACACGCTCGACCCACAGCTATTGTTCTTCCAATAATTAGTCAACAATGTCGGTCTTTATTTGCACTCGGCTCCTGCCACCAGTGCGCTCTCAACCTTCGAAGCACAACCTCTATTCAAATGTACTCCTCTCTACAATTTCAATGATGGAAATATGTCTAGAATTGGTGTGAGCTTGGTCAAATCAGCAGCAAAGGGATTCAACCTCCCAAATTGATTTCCACTGAATTTCAGTTTAAACTGACTCGGCTTCAATAGAATTTGGACAAATCAATATTATTCCTTTATGCTTTTTTCCTTGACTCGACCCTCACAAAACATGTAATAGTGCAGCCCACATGATTAGATATTTGCCCCACAATCCATTGTAATAATAATCACTGGAATGGGAGATGAAACCCACAGGCTGAGCCAAGACTGTGGCTCTGATACCACTGTAATATCCCAGATGGGATATTTTAACTAAAAATGCAGAAAAATACTGAATACCACAATTTTCCTTAAAATAAACATTCACTCAATAGAAGATTGCCATGTAAAATAAAAAGACAGGAAACACTGCAATCCAATACCATATAGAACAGAAGAAAAATCCCAACTTTTATTATAGATAATAAAAAGGAGTTTAAATATAGATCTAACCCAGAAAGAGCCGAGATAGAAAACTGGCCACCAAGATAAGTTGTTGAACGGCGCTGGCCACAAACTGAACTGCTGCACTCTCCCTCTGGCAGCAACTGACACTGAACCAACTGAAAATGATGAAGCCCAAGTTGAAGATCTGAATGATCCTCACACAAAACTCTGAAGCTCTATGAAACTCCTAAGTGAAGTCTCCTCAAGAGTATTGGGTTTCTGTCCAATACTCACAAATCACCCGAGGGTTTCCGTCTTGGGGCTACGACACGAAGTAGAGAACCACGTCCTCAAACCTTTCATACACAAGAAAATGATCTACTGCAAAGATATCTCCCATTGGCCTCCTCCCTTTATTTTATAGATCCCTTGGAGCCTTATAGAGCATTATTTTATTATTATTTTATTCATGGAGGAATTTTCCCTTTTATTAAAATATTATAAGATATTCCTTTTTAATGCAGAAAAGGGTAAATCAGCTACCACGCCTCCTCCAATCACTGAAATCGGTGTCTAACTGTCCCATCATGTAGGTCTCCTCGTCCCGGCTCCAATGAGCTATTACACTAAGGTGTTCCATCGTTTATTCCTCCTGGAATGCCACCCTGAGCATAATTAGCTAAGTTAAGCCCATAAATAACTCAAAATTCTGAAAGTTATCGGAATGCATCGAAACAAAAGCCAAACTGCTTGGATGATGCATTATATCAAGCGAATGCCTACAAACACCATGAAAACTCCTCAAAACTCCTCCGAAAATCTCCTAGGCCCACTGATAGAACCAATCTATACATGTGACCTGTTTGCTCCTAACTCTGGAAGTCCCTCCTAGCCCTATGATGGGTGATACGAAAAATGGGAATATTACACTCTAGGCTTGTTTTTTTTTTTTTTTAATTCACTTCAATTTTTTTTTTTCAACACTTTATTATTTTCTTTGGGGTTCTATCCCCATTTTGAACCAACATGACCTATCAGAAATATACTTATTCTTACATATATTTTAAATCGGTAGTACTTCTTGTGGCTTCTATTTTACCTCCCACCAAGTTTTTCATATTTGGAAATTTCTTTTAAAATTTCTCTAACCTATTTTATTCTATTTGAGAGTTCATATTCCTAATAAAAATGAGTCTCAATATGCAGTTATGTACAACTTTATGTTTCATTATTCCATTGTTGTAACTTTGAGAGGTTTGTGGTTCTTCCACCCTATGCCACTCATTGTTTTGTTTTGTTTTTTTTTAATCAGGTCATTTCTCTATGACATTTTCATTTTATCATCTTCCTACACAATTGAACACCATAATTATGCATGTTTATATATCAATCACTTAATTCTGTTTCCCGCCTACACTGCATTCCCATTGTACATTCATTTCTCATTCTTAATGGATGTAGAAATTGATTTGACATTTCTAAAATTATATTGGTATGCTTGACTGGTTCATTAGAAGTTAAAACTTCTTCTTCCATAAGTTATAAGTTCAATAATCCCTCTGATTGTATTTATAGTATTAATTTTGATGGTTTATTGTTCCAACTGTATATATATATATAGGCATATTTTTCCATCAGAATTTTTGATACTTCTAACTTACATACATGATTTAATTAAAACTGAAATTTTGCATTGCTTAAAGTATAATTACTGCTTTTTCTTCAACTAATATCCTTTTATTACACATAAAAGAGGATACGTTAATATACCCCATAACTGTATAGCTTATTTTTCAATATTTCCTGGATTGAAATGCTCCACTATAACTATCAGTTATTTCAATATGATATATTCATTATTATATATTTCTAATTGTTCCCCAGTATGCCACTGGTGATATTATGAATTTACTTCTTATTTTTTTTTCGTTCCACTTGAACTTTCATCTGATAATAGTTCTATTATCATTTTCTCAAAAAATATTTTAACCATATCGGTTACAGATTTCTTTCATCCAAACCCAAGGTAATACAGTCTAACAATGTTAGCATAATTCTATATCTTTTCATGTAACTGGGTTATGAGCTTTTGTTACACAGTTGTATACAACTTCTTTACTTCGTTTTTCTTCTTTTATGATGGTCTATTAGCTAAGCATATTATTTGCATCGCTCTATGAGGTATGAAATTAAATTTCAAAGTCATTTTTATTCTTTAAAATTCTCAGGATTGTGATGTTCTTTTAATTTTTTCTGCTTCCAGGTAATCTCACTATCAGTTGTAGATGCCCCCGATTACTTCTTAGTACATGACATCAATTTCTAAATTCCATTTCTCACCTATGAAGGTCTGAAAACTAATTTTCTTCGTTGTCTTTAGCCTTAATTGGAAATTACTTACATTTACTTTTGTAATATCTTATGATTTTCCGAATTTCTGTTAACCATTAATATTCCATTAAATATTTTGACACCTATAAACTGATCATTATTATAGCATAAGGCTAACTCATATTCAATCGTTACCTTAACTTTACCTCTACTAATATTGGTATATGAGTAAGTATGAAACAAGTTTTTCTTGCTTCTCACTGGTGAAAAATAACCCCTTCTCATCAGTCATCATTCGCAGATCTATACTATAGTACTATTTCTATACATTTTTTTTCATTAGTAAAATTTAAATTTCATACAGAAACATACAATTTTTGGGTGGTTACATAGTTTGTCAAGTGTTTTAACCTTGCTCTGATTTTATATATGCTAGCCTGTCATTATGGCTTTCAAGCTATACCATTCCTCGTCACATTCTAAGAAACATAGCTTTCCATGGAGCATTTGGATCTGGCATGTTTTCTCCTCCACCCAGATCCACATACCGCTTGTCCTCTTCAATCATCGTTCGTATCTATATCCCTTAGTACTGCTAAATATACAGTAAACCAACATTGGTAAAATTTAAAATTCATAACAGTAGCATAATTTTTATGTGTGAGCACATAAGTTGCCTAGTGTTTCAGCTATTGCTCTGATACCATTTGTAACACCTCCTCATTTCACCACTAAATTTTTTCAAGTAATACTTTCTTTCCAATATATTCAAGTGTTAAGCAGGTATGCATCTATAACACCCATATGTCCAACCATTTCATGTCATATTATTCCATTTGTGCCTCTTTTATACAAGTCATGAATGAATATTGTTTTATAATTCTCATTAACAATATTCTATTAACCTTTCATGCTTATGTATTTACAATCTATTAATATCTTTACTCATGTATAAAATACCTATCATAATGTATTTGATTAAATTGGTTTCTATTTATTCTCTTCCCATATATCTATATCTTAATAATCTTAAAATATACTTTTTTTTTAAATTAATTGTTGGTGTATGATCACCAAAAACCATATGCGCTTTCATAACCCCACACACACACACACACACACACACACACAGATATATATATATATATATATATATATATATATATATATATATATATATATATATAACATAATTTATATACCCTTATATGAATAAGGTATAAAGGTTCAAGTTCGTGAGATTTATCAACCTTGGAACTTAACTATAATAAAATCAAAGCTCAACTTTACATGGAGATTTTTTTTTCATTAGCTCGGATGTGACATAACTGTATCACTGTAATGATGAAGGAATATTTGGTTGGCCGTGTTCCTTGCATGTTTTTCCATCTGCGTTAATAGCTACCATACGTTACTACCTACCCTCTGTCCTGTAGCATTATGTGGCTCCTCCATAGTTAATAAGTACCACTGTTTAAGTACCGTGACTTTGATTTTACACAAATGATATACCAACACACATAAATGTGAATATTTTCATTTGATTTTTATGGAAGGCTCTTTGTTTCGATCCTCAAAATGCAGATCCACTTCATTACTATCCCAATCTATTGACATGTGGAGGATTTGATCCGTTGATTTAAATTAGGGTTTGGTTCTATCGAATGCTATTTAACTTGTATCTTCAGGCCAACAGTTTCCTTTACCCTTTCATTTACTGCATTCATGATTTGTAATCTGAGCTTTACTATGCTTCGCGACGTTTCAATATTTCGATCTCGTTCACCAAGCCTTCACAGCGTCGCCCACGGCTTCTCTATCGGGTATGCGAGATCATTGATATGCTCTGGAAATTGTTTATGTGATTCAGCGTTATTGCATTTTCATATTTTTATTGAAGTCTTGTATAACCCTTCTCATTCCGAAGCTGGTTTTCTTTTACGTCTTTATATTGTTATTGTTGATTGATTTTTTACATGATTTAGTTTTTGTTCGATTTCTGGTCTATATTAATAGTTTTATAAAAATCCTTTGTTATTCTTATAGAGAAGATTTAATATTTCTTTGGTTTAATGCTATCCACGATTTTAAAAGAGTCGTTCCTCTTATCCTCAGAAAATTAGTTTATTAATGTCATGAGATAACCATTTTAACTCACGGCAATCCTTCTAACTTAGAATTTTCTCTTGGCTTATTTTTGATACCTGCCTGTTAAGGTTGAAGTCTCAATAGCTTATATGGGACTCAAACAATTCTGAGGAGTTTATTTTCATCGGGATTTACTATGAATTTAACGTAAGAGTTAGCACGTTCGATTTGATTTTTTTTTTTCATTTATATATATGTCTATATGCCATTAACGCTATTTATTCTCCAAAAAACTGTGTTTCTTGTGGCGCTTTTCTTTTTGGTTCTCAGGTATCGAACCTACTTGCTTATCGTTTCTCTATAATGATAACTCCTTAGTTGATAAATTTTCTGATGTATATTAAATATATCATTTTCATTTATCATCTATCCTTCGTTGTCAAAATGATGCTCTAGCTTTTTGGACTATTTCTCTTCTTAATACTTGACTCGTTTCCCTCTACACACGTTGGTTTACAAACTCTTCATCGAGTATTTCTAGTCTATTACAGCGGAGCTATGAATATACCATTGTTATTGTATTTTAATACTTTTATTGCCTTCTTAGCCTCTTCGCTATTCTGTGGAAATTTTAGATAGATTCCTTTTTAAAGTTCCCAGTACCATACAATACCTCTGGACTATAATTTTTTATTATTAATATAGCCGGTGTATGGATTTCAGATTCTCAATATCAGTCCTATTTTATTTGGTTTAAAATTAAATTTTATATAATTTTCCAGAGTGCCCCCTTATGATATTATTATCATATGGTTTACACTGATATACATTTACATATAATTTCCCTTCCTATAGAGTTTTGTATAAATGAATCTACCAATTCTCAGGTTGTTTTATTTTTCATTTCAATTTGTAATGCTTACAATTTCGGTGAATGAAAATTGCTATCAGTTTATTTATATATATATATATATTTTTTCTTTCATCTCTTTATACAGATTCTACTTAAGGTTTAATTTTCAACTGAAATAATTCGCCTTGTTTTGTAAAGTGATCCTGTAGAATAATGATTTCAATGATGTTTGAGGGTATTTTGTCATATCTTACTGTAATTATCATAATATAACTTCTGTCGATTTATAAGTAATATGGTGAATAAATTCATTAAAAATAATGGTTCTACCCTTGCATTTCTTCATTACCCTTATACTTAATAAAATAAACATTAAGGTTCCATATCCCTTTCTTAGCATCTTTAATTGGCAGTATTCAGATATAATAGCATTTCTCTGTTCTATCTTAGAATAACTGTTCTCATGTATTTATCTCTTCAGCATAAATAGCCATCATTTCTTTAAAAACGTTACTTTGGGGAATACTTTTATTCTAATAGAAATTAGATTTTAGATTTCATTAGTTTCTGAAATAAAATCTAATTATTGACTTTACTCATGTTTTTATATAATGCACTAGCCAACAGTATATTAATTCTACTTCGGCTATTTATTTTTTCTTCTTCAATATAATTAAGTATTTACTTCATTTCAGAATAGTTGTAATGATATTTGACACTTTCATTTTCTATCATTCAAATTAAATTAGCTAGCTCTAGGTATAGATTTTCTTATAGCTAACCTAATAGAGTTTCAGCAAAATATTTATTTTATACTAGAGAAGTATATTAAAATTATTATCTTATAAGAGCCTCTATGATTATTTAAATATCTCTAGATTTAAACAAGACTATCGTTTAGAGATTCTGGCTGATAGTATTTCCTAGAATTTATTCCTGCTACTATACAGAAATTTAGAATATTAATTTCTTCTATCTAACTCTATCAAATGCAGGAATTTATTATCTACCACTTCTCAGTTTAATTTCTCAAATCCAATATAACATATTATCAACTCATAACAAAATTTATAATAGAATATCCTAGATGAGTGCATACCACAGTTTTTCTATGACCAATCCACCAAACCTTAGAATCCGTCTATCTCCAGAATTCACCCCCGAGCTGAGATCGTCCAAGAACAGACCAACCTCAATCTATTCTGGAGCATCTTATTTAAGCTATGCTCTCCCCAAAGCCTGTTTCCAATTCTGAGTCCAGAATTTCAGGATGCTTTTATTCCTGTTTGCCTAGGCTTCCCTTATTTAGGGACTTTAAAGCTGCTTTCTACTTTTCCAGCTTTTTACCTTTTCCCAACTACTTTCCTCATCATTGGGGAATTTAGATTTTTCCTCAAAAATATTAGATTAGAAATAATTCCTTTTAAGGATTTTTGAAAGGTTTTGGGGAAATTCTTAACCTTTTTCCATAAGCTCATGGATAAGGCAAGTGATCTCAATTTCTCATTTGGTCATAGTGCACGCATAAACATTTTATTTATTTTTCATAAACAAATAACTAACTACATCCACACAATAATTATCCATTGGGGTCCACTCCCCTTTGGACTTAAGTTCAAATTTCCAATGTAACGTCTCTTCCTTCCACCCTAGAATTTTTTTTTCTTCTATTTATATTTTAATTCAGTGCTTCTATTGGCCACAGTTATTCAATTCTTCTTTCGAATTTCGTCAAGTATGATTTGTTATGGGGTAGAGTTACTATTCCTCCTATTACTCTTGGGAGTATAGTTTTATTTTTTTCTTCCACTAATGGTTGTGGATGATGGTATTTACACATATTCTTCACCATCTCTATTAAATTTACACATATATTTCACCGTTTCTATTATATGGTTGTATTTACTCCCATGCTTGTCTATCTATGCCTATAGTAAATGATACATATACCCTACCACATTTATATAGTCCTCATACATGACAATTTACTCATGAATGTTATGCACACCTTGATAGGCTTATTAACTCTATTTTTTTAGTCAATAAAATTCTCTTACGTATTAAATATGGTGTTCGATGGGTTTTGAATCTTTGTATATTTCAATTCTTATTAACCCACCGTTGAATTGCAAATTATTCATGGTCTATTCATATTTACCCTCCTATCAAGGGTATGAAATTATTTTGAGCATGACCATCATATCGTTTATTCTTTACGTACATATCTATGATGCTGAGTGATGTGGAGATATGCGCATTTAATTGTCACTGCATTTGTTGTGTCTCGTTGGAATGGTTGACTAAGGGATTTGGCCACGTTAACTTGTTCAATCCTCCTGGTCATCTTATTTGTGGACACCTTGTTGCTTTTCCAATTTATTAGTTTTGCACACGTCCATGCTTGAGGATACATGTATCTATATGTTGTTTGTGATATGCCACGCCAACATGCATTTTTAATACGCCAGACACATGATAAAATTGATGGTACTGTGGCGTAGATTTCATAGATCGACATTTACGTTTTGAACTACTGTTTATTAAATGCCAATTTCCCAAACTCGATCCGTGGCTAAGCCATGGATTCAAGGCCATTTGGACGGTGAAGATCATTCCTGATCGTTAGGGTTTCGTCGATTCTTGGATTTGGGACATTGGTATAATTATCTGTGTTATTTTTTGAGTCGGTTCTTTCTCCTTTCATTCGTTCGACTTGCCTCCTAGTGGCGAGACTCTGCACCTTGGAGAGACTAAGCGTAGAGTCTCCCATACTTCAGTGTATCTATGCACTCATCGTATGATGGTTCAGGTATGATGTTTATGCACGTCTCAAGTTTTTAATGTTAAGCTTACGCTCTGTGTTTATATCTTGATACGGATTTCTCTGTCCATAGAAACATGCTCTGTTGCTCGAGCTAGCGCTAAGGTTAATTAAATAAATTCTTGTCCATAGTCTCGCTTACAGTCGAGGTTTCATATGGGTCAGTTGGACCAACCTTTGGTAGATATTTTTCTGTTCGAGTATGTCGATATTTTTTTTTTATTCAACATCTCTTCTACTACCTCGTATGTTTTCCTATGAAAGATGAGTGGGACTAATGCTCTATTTTTTTTAAATAGAAGTTTACCCCCCCTCCTCAACATCCTTCGAGATTTTTCTGAGGTTGTTCGAGTGGCGATAGGTGGATTTTATTCTTCTCGAGCATTGTCCAGGCTCTAGGTAAGTGTTCAATTCAAATTTTATCATAGAAGCCGTGGCTTCTTTATTCCCAATTGGAACGCCTACTCTTCGAATTTTTAATGTCATGCCTCTACTTCTATTGTAGGTCATTTTGAAGTAAATGAGGTTCGCCTTTGCCAGGTAACTAGTGATTACTTTGTTATTATTTCATTCTTGATAGAATTTTTACCACTTACGCTACTCGTATTCTCATTGTAGATTTTTTCTACTACAGGTATTTCCGCACGCTATACACTCTTCCTTTCTCGGTGAACCATGAAAGGTGTGGTTTCCTTCGACACTAATTTCAATGCACTTTGTATTTCCAGGTCGGTATTCATAGTATGCTGGTCAGAGAGAAGCCAATTCTCCTCACGTTGTTCTACATAATTTGTTCAGAAAGTTTAACATTTTTATTGTCATAAAAAGTGTTTATTGTAATATTAAACTCTTCCAGAGACGATGACTATTAATAGTTTTCATTCGGATGTTGAAATTTCCTGTATATCAAGTTCTGGAATATTATAATAGCACTAGGATATCCTGCTTCCACAAGTGGCTACAAAATTTGATATATTCTTTTATATATATATATACATGTACAGGATATGCCTATTCCTCGTCTCTGTTATTATGGAAAACTCAATAATATGTATATATATATATATTTTATACTCCTATTAATTATTTTCTCATTCATAAATCACTACAAGAAAAAAGCACATTGGTGAAGGTCATGCTTGTGACGGACCTTTAAGGTTCGTCACCAATGTCACATATGGTGACGGTCCTTAAAAAACCGTCACTGTAAGTGTATATAGTGATGGTCCTTTATGGTCCATCACCAAAGACATTTTCAATGACACTTTTGGTGAGGGTCGTTAAAGGCCGATCACTAATTCTCTCTTTGGTGACACTTCTAGTGACGAACTTTTAATGACCCTCACCAATGCTCTTTTTATTAATTTTAGTGACGGTCAAAAAATGTCCGTCATCATTGATCATTAAAAAACCATCACTGTAAGTGTATATAGTGATGGTCCTTTATGGTCCATCACCAAAGACATTTTCAATGACACTTTTGGTGAGGGTCGTTAAAGGCCCATCACTAATTATCTCTTTGGTGACACTTCTAGTGACGAAATTTTAATGACCCTCACCAATACTCTTTTTGTTACTTTTGGTGATGGTCAAAAAATGTCCGTTGTCATTGATCATTCTAATGAGTTTTTGATGATGCTATGTGCCTGTTAATATATTTTTTGTCAAAAGATAATGGTTTAATACCATTATTGTGGAGTATTTTTTATAATATTTCCAAGGCCATAGTGGTTAGGGTCAGTCAATTTTTTAAGAAATAATTAGTGTGTATCATTTCCCTCAAGTAATGATTAGTCGAATAGAGATTTCCTGTGAGTCAACACATGATTCATATCTATTAAGTTTATTATCTAGAAAATTCCCTTTGGATAAAGTTCCACTATTGTGTGTAGGAAATATATTATTTAATACATAATCAAGCTCTGACAATTATATTAATGAGAAAGACCTAATAATCCTCAACAATCTGGGCACACCATAAATTAATGCTTTGGCACACACTAAAATTTCTTAGCACCCCACATGTCTTGGAACATCTTTGTACCTAGAACATCTTGTGATGACACTGACACCCAAGCACATGGTGGCATGCGCTAGCACAACATGGAACTCTCCTAGCATGTGTTGGCATGTTTCATATAGTCCCTAGCATGCCCTAGAACACCTTGGTTGAATGCATTGACATAAATTAGCACTTGGCACACAATACCACATGGCATGTATTGGGACCTATTATTAGTGTGCCTAGCATGCCCCTTTTCAAAAAGATAAATTCCTGACTTATTAACCCTCTTATTGGTTCTTCCTTTTGTTTCCTTGACACATATTGACATACCCTAGCACCCTGGCCGCATCCTTAGCACCTAGCATGTATTGGCATATCTTGGCACTATTAATTGGCACATGATATAATTAGCACACCCTGGAACTCCTAAGCACACTTTGGGAATTCTCGACATGCCTTGATATTCCCTAGCATGCCTTACCAATGCTTAGCATACCTTGTCACTCTCTCCTTGGCATGACAACTAACACTCATTAACACTAGTCTCTGACAGTACACGTTCCTCATATTCATTAACTTCCATGAATTTTTACCTAGTGCTCCCTTAATATTTTTTCCTAGTACTCCTTAACACTCATCAACATGCATTACCACTCTCTAGCACACCTTAGCACTGTTCAACATTCACTTTCATTTCATAACATGCATAACATTAGTCCCTAATGCATATTTGCGCTTGGCACGTGTTGGCGCTTGGAAAGTATTAGCATGTATGGAATACGTTGAGATGCCTTGGTGTGATTTGGCATAGTTTAATATTAAATTTATTTGTCATGATCAATTGTTGGAAAGTAGATGAGAAGAAAAAAAGGAATACTTGGCACTTAGAATGCACTAAGACTTCACACTTGGCACCTATTGCCGCTTAGTGTTGGTGGGCCTAGCATGCCCCTCTTGGAAAAGGTAAATTGATTCCTTATTAACCCTCTTATGTGTTCATTTCCTCGTAGTTTAACTTTTTTCCCCATTTTGTTGTCTTGACAGTCCCTGACATGCATTGACACACCCTTGCACATCTTGGCATGCCTTATCACTTGGCACATCTTAGCATGTTTGACATGTATTCCCACTATCTGGCACATCAAGGGGGTGAAGAGAGATGTAGTGCTAAAGTAGGTCGAGTACGAGGGCCGAGTAAGGGTTGCTAAAGGGAGGTCATGATCATCCTCCAAGAGCAAGATCATCATGTGAGGGTTCAGAAGAATGTTGCATACCTTAATGGTTGGTTTGAGCTAGGAAGTAGGATGGCATATTGTTGCTTCTCTTCTGGCATATCAAGCTTAAGGTAGGTTTCTCATGCGAATCTGGGCATGTGATTTCAATGTTGTTTTTGTGTGAAGGCCGCATCAAATTCTGAAATGTTGAAATTTGCAATAAGAAATAGTGAGATTGGAAACCAGAAAGGACAAAAAAAAATTGCACCCACGCTGGTGAGGAATTTTGATGCACTAGGAGTGAGGAATGTGGGGTGTCTAAATTATTTTTCCGTTAAATAAATTGGACAATAAATTGTAATTTCATCTCATAACAACTTGTGTCAGTTAATTAAGTCATGATGACTGAGTTAGCTTAAGAAATTCGAGCTGAGGGTCTAAGATGAGGCATCTAGAGGGATTCTAATATTTTTGGGGTCCAGTTGAAGTTGATGCATTAGTGGGGTGCAAGTGTAATTAACTCAATTAAATGAGTTAAAATCAGTTTAACTAGTTCAAACTGAGTGATGAGCTAGTGAGAGGTCCAGTGAATTAAATTAGAAATTCACAATGAGTGATCAATCAGATAACTGATAATTCTATATTAATAGTTGCATGCATGTAAGTTTCGAGGAATACCTAGTTGAGACAGAGGTTAAAGGGAACATAAATAACATTGTATTCAGAGAAAATTTCCCATGTGCAATTATAAAGTCATTGGGATGCCATGATGGATTGCGCAATCAAGGAAGACTGATTTTCCTAATTAATAAGGAGTTAATTCCCTAGGAATTGCATGAGCAAGGTAGGTTGAAGTAAGGATGAGAATTGGCTACTAGATTGAGTTTGCCTAGATCAATGAGAGACAATTAATAGAGTGCTGGAGAATCTCATGAGAGATTAAGCATTGTATTGTTTCATGATTCCTTGACTTAATACACAATAGAGATAGAGGGGTTTTGAGTAGTTGCTTTCCCCAAATACATCATGTTGCTATGTGATTGATAATTTATTTCTCTTACTTATATGTGATTGTGCGATAATGTTTTGTTTCCGCAAATTGGAGGAAGGATTCAGTATCTTGTTTTAGTAGATTACAATATCAAGATGAATCTCATTGGTTAGATTTTCTACATGGTATCAGAGCAGGAATTTTTTGGGTGGCGAGTTTGCAGAGAATATTTGAAGATTTTGGTGTAAAATTTTCAAAAACAAGTAGAATATTTGGATTCATTGTGAAAATCTACCCAAATGGAAAAAAAGAAAAAAAGAAAAAGAAAAAAAGAAAGAAAAATTTGGTCGAATCGGAGCTCAGATAAGGGAGATATCATCGATTTAAAATCAACTCTTTTTTAGAAACTTTTTGTAATGTCGGGACAATTACATTGTGCGCAAGTCAAGAACCTATATGCACTTGAGGTACCATATGCATGCAAAGCTTTGAGGAGAAAGGCAGAAGTTAGAGACTTGGTGGTTTAGAGGGAGCATAAATTACCTCTCAACATGCATCCTCATGAGAAGCAGTCTCAAAAGGTTGTGGAGTAGCTGCCACAATTGGAGAAGCAGAGAGGAGACCGAGTGGAAGCGTACTCCACTCAAGCAGAGACCTCCATGAGGGGGAAATTTCGAGCCAGATGGGAAGAGGGAGCAACCATACCTTGAGGTGTAAGGTGGGGTGATGTGTAGACATAATTCCAAGTTAAGAAATTTGGGCAAGGTCCATTGAGATGGCATGTCTCATGGATCGAACTTGGCTATGAGGAGCCCATAGTACAATAGTAGTAGGAAGGATCAGTTATATTTATGTATTCAGATGTCAGCAAGACGAAGATCAGAGTGACAGATGCCAAATACTGGAGCACAGATCAGAGTTAGCAACAGTTCAAAGGGCATGAATGCAGATGTCAGTAGCAGCGTAGAGAATCTAGTACTAGACAGGTACAGTAGCTATTAGTTGTTGATATTGCAACAAGATGATGAGCTTAGTGGAAAGGAGTCGCCTTCACTAAGTGGGCCTGCAGGCTATTTTTAGACATATGGATCATGTTCTATGAGTTGCAGGATGCTATTTGTGGATGGTTGGTCAAGTTAGGAAAAATAGATGGACTTCTATTTTTAGACATACTGGGCGGAATCTATTTTTAGATTGCTAGTCTAAAAATAGGGATGTCAAATATTATTAGCTCTTAATAATATTTAGACTCTAAACATTATCTTATTCTCTTGGAGCACTTCAGTTTGATGCCTAGAAGTGGCACATGCAGTTGACAGAAGGAATTATGATTTTCGTAGGGTTTAAGTGAAGCTATTGCATGGAGACTTCAGTTAGAACTCATGTGACATAGTTTGGTGGAGTTGATTGAGGAAGTTAGTGGAGTTGTATTCAGTTTAACTAATCTAAACATAGTTGAGTTTTTTGTATCCAAGTTAACTAATAGATACAATTAGTGAGAGTGGTGTGAATTAATTAGTTAATTAATTCACTAATTATATACTCATAAATCAACTAAAGAATGCATCAGTTAACTTCAGTGCATGGACAGTTTTAGTGGAGACCAGTGCAGGAATAGGTGAAAGAGCAGGTTAACTATCAGTTGTGACTATACTGTTGCTATTTGCAACACACAGATAGGTGGAGTAATCCCATGAGGATTGCGCAGTTCAGGCCAGGTGGTTATCTATTTAATGAAGCCATCCCATAGCTTGAAAATGCAATAGAGGCTAGCTATCAAGTGGCTAAGGGTTGGAGCATGAGCTTTGCTAGATCTAGCTTGATAGTGTGTAGCAATTGAGGGTGTGCATGAGAGATTGTGAGGATCTTTTGTACTATGATTGTTACATGATCTCCATGACATATAATATACATATAGTTGGGGTTTTCAGCTTTAATATTTCCCATTAAATACTGTGTTCATATGTGTGATTGTTTGTGGTTTTAATGTATGCATGCAATTGATTTTATTTCCGCATGTGATGATCAATGGTAGAAGAGATTCTGTATTATGCATGAAGTTAAAATAGTGTGTGATCAGGAGAATCTCGATGAATAATATCTCAGTTATTCAAATTTATACATGGTATCAGAGCAATATTGATCATTGGAGCAATTGCACAACATTGAAGCGGTTGAGTTTTGTGCTGGTGGAATTCGAATTTGCAGCAGTGTTTTCTTGGTGTCGAAGTTGAGATTTCTTTCAACGGATTGCGATTGGAGTATTCCCTTGAGGGTAGCTCGAATTATATTTCATGGAAGGACAGGATGGAGGCAGTGCTGGAAGACAATGGGTTGAAGGAGTTCATAGATGCAGAAATTCCAAAGCCTACTTCTAGTGATGCTGTCGTACTTTACGCATGGAAAAAGAAGACAGCAAAGTGTCGAAGGATTATGTTGGAAGGTGCGAAGGATCACATAGTATCCAACCTTCATGGTAAGGCTTCTCCATATTTGATGTGGAAAGCCTTGACAGATTTATTCCAAATCAAGAGCGACCAGAGGAAGTTGGTGCTCAAGGATAAACTCAGAAACATAAAGATGAAGAAAGGAGACAGTATGCCCAAGTACCTCACGAAGTTCGTCCAATGCAGGGATGAGCTGGGAAGTGTGGGGGTGACTGTAGATGACGAGGACTTGGTGACATTGGCCCTCCTTGGGCTTTCGAAGATTTGGCATTCCTATCAGGACTCTGTCAATGGTCGGGATAAATTTCCAGGATGGGAGCGACTTTGGTTGGATCTTGTGCAAGAGGAGATAAGGCGAAGTACCAGGGACGGATCTTCATCAAAGGCATCTGATGAAGAGAATTGTGCTTTGGCTGCCAAAGAGAAGAAGGGGAAGAGCAAGAAAGCTTCTCATTCTGGTGCGAAAGGCAAGAAGTAGGACATGTCCAAGGTGAAGTGCTTTCACTGTCACCAACATGGACATTATGCCACAAATTTTCCGCAGAAGAAGAAAAATAAGCAGGCTGCTGGGACTGCAGCTAGAGAGGCCTTAGTCTCATAGTTTGAGCTGTATTTTTTGCTGATCGCATGCTTGGCCTCAAGTATGATGGGATCAGTGTGGTTTCTGGACAGTGGTGCATCTTTTCACATGACAGGAGATCGAGATTTGTTTACTGATCTGGATGAGAAAGATCTTGGAGTGCACATAGAGATGGGCGATGATGGTAGATACAGTGTGAACGGTATTGGTACCATTTCCTTTGAGAGGGATTCTGGTAAACCCTTCATATTGAAGGAAGTGATGCATGTTCCAGGATTGAAGAAGAATCTTATCTTTGTGGCGATGTTATGAATGGGCCTTACAAGCTATTTGCGTAGACGAACCCCATAGAAGTTGTGTGATGGAAAAAATATTCACGCTATATTGAAGAAAACACATAGAAAATAAGGATTACATTTAAAATGGGGCAAGACACAATAGAGAGATAGACATAAAAAAAGTTAAAATTCTCATGATAATATGGGCATCTGATTTCAATGGTCTCTTTGTGTGAAAGCCACATCAAATTCTAAAATAGCAGAGAGGGTTGAGACCCTGTCCTGTGGTGGTTAGTAGGCCACAAGGTATGTGGTAAATACCAACACAAATTAAGGAGGGCATGCACTAGAATTTATGGCTAGAACAGAAGTAGCTGCAAGCATGATATTGATTGAGGTAACCCTAGTTTGAGGGTCGTAGAGAACTTAAGTTCAAGTCAAGATTTAGTCAAATAAATGCCCAGAATCTACAGATCCATATGAGCTAGGCCTAATCTCTTAAGGAGGAAAGATTTGTTGTTTTTTTCTTGGGTGGATAGTGTTTGTTCTAAAAAAATTAGAAAAAAAAGTATAATTCCCTAGTTATGGTGGTTTCCTAGCATGTTTAGTCCATAAGGTATGCCCTTAAGACTGTGACAAATCTGCGTAGAAGAAGAGGGGTTGTGACCCTTAGAGTGAGGTTTATCTCTGCAATATAAACCACATATATTGAATATGGTTTGCGGAACTATTTGTGGAGATAATAGATCCAAAGGAGGGTGGAACCTGAGCAGAAGAAATGTGGCATATGAAGAATGGATTGACATGAAGATGATTTTATTTCGGTGGACTGTCCATAGATTTTTGGACAGAGATATGATGCAACCTATAAAAATTATTCAATGGATAATTAGTGGATTTTTTGTGACCCAAGTTCAGTCATCTACAAGTTGTTAGAAGGAAGATAAGAGGAGTAGTTCAGATCTATTCATAGACTGGACAAAAAAGAAATTGGTACACAAGAACAATGATTTTGGGAGGAATCAGATCATTGTTAGGTGGAAAATTTGAAGAGCCCTAGATGAGGGTAGTGTCGTGGGCCCTAGACCAATAAAAGGATTGATTGTGGTTGGGAAAATTGATGGAAGACTAAGTACAGTTGGAGGGATTTTAGGTGACTGTCAAAGAAGAGCCTTAAGTTCTATACTTGTGAAGGAAAACAATATTGGTATAAGGGCAGGTGTATTGCATATAACGATGTGCAAAATTTGAAGGACTAAAGTAGCAGTCAAGTGGGCCAACCGACTATACCTAGTTCAATGTATTGCAGAGGATTGATTTAGTGAGAAGAAGGGAAAACTCTATAACCCTATACTTTTCATCATGCAGTAGTTGTATGGAAAAAGTGGGCAGACCAAAGAGATGTTCACAAATGGAGTTGTGAACAACTGATCAAAGACCCTAAGTGTTGCTGAACTTGAAGGAAAAAGGAGGTAGCTAGATGACAAAGTTTTTTTAGCTGAGTTCAGTAAACTAAAGGAGTTGAGCTCATTGATAGAGGGAGATTAAGGAGTTTCATAATGGGAGGCAAGAGGACCTTCCATATGTGTTCAGGACACGTGGACTGAAAGGGTTGTGTGTGGCCACCATCAACAAGTAGGTCAAATGTTGTCTTGTTCATAGATTGGTTTTCAAAGGACTAACACCAAGCCCTAGTTGTATTCCTTGTATCAATGTGATTGTAAAGGGTCATGATCCCTGGTACAGGAGCTCTAGCCTATTGTATTATAGTTTGTAATATAATGAATAAGATTTAAAAAAGTTAAAAAATTTCATGTGCACTAGTTGATTCCCTGATGTGTGTATATTTCGTTGTGCATTAAAGTAGATATGTTGTGGCACTTGAGTGTGTTTGAATCAAAGATTACAAGAACAAACCAAAACTCTCATGTGTCGTTAAAATTCAACACATGCCTTGTTCACTTAAGAACTACCTATAAGTCATCCTATGCTACTCATGTCCAATCTCAACTCATGCCACTTAACAAGTTACCAATGCAAGGCTCACTTTCAACCGTGGTAGTAAAACAACTTAGCAATGCAATTTACATATTTACATGACATCTCACATGGCTAATCTTAAAATTTATTGGCACTATGTGGCGCATGTTAGTATCCCATGCATTCCTTGGCATTTGGCACTCCCTAACACACACTACCACTCCCTGACATACCCTGGCACTCGAGCATGCCTTAGCACTAGCTAACATATAACCTTGTCACTCCTTCCTTAGCACACCTGCAACTCACAGATATTCCCAATCACACACTCTTATTCGTTCATTTCCATGCATTTTGAACTATTTGTCTTTTGTGTTTCCATGGCACTCACTAACACTCCCTGGCATGCATTGACACACCAGAGCACTTGGCACATCTTGGCATGCTGCTCTAGAACTCTAGCATTCCTTGGAACTACCTAGCATACCTTGTCACTCCCTCCTTAGCACACCTAGAACTCACTAACACTCCCTGACACACATTCTTATTCATTCATTTCCATGCATTTCAAACTAGTGCTCCCTTGTGTTTCCCTAGCACTCCCAAACACTCCTTGGCATGCATTGACACACCCTGACACCTGACACATCTTGGCATGTTTCCCTCGACTCTAGAATGCCTTAAAAATGCCTAACTTACCTTTTCAATCCCTCCTTAACACACTTGGAACTCACTGACACTTCCTGTCACAAACTATTATTCATTCTTTTCCATGCATTAATTTGACCTAGTTCTCCCTTTTGTCTCCCTAACACTTCCTAGCATACGTTGGCACACCCTAGAACCTAGCTATTGGATTTATGTCTTACACTAACATGACAACTCATTTATGTGCCTTACCCCTTCGAATAGACTCCAATAGTAACCAAAGGATCATGTCTTAGGAGTCTTCAATGCCTAAAAAAAATGCTCGACACAATACTCAAGAATTTGTTGCTATTCACTAAAGAAGGAGGCTAGTTGTGTTTGCGTCCCTTCCTTTCACAAATATTCCCATTGACCATGTGACATGACTTATTATCATCACATTAAAAATAGTTTGAATAGGTGGCGAAAGGGCCAAGGTGCTCCTTACTCGTGCTGCAAGGGGCAACACCCTATAATTCTAGTAGTTGCTATAAATACCCCCCTTTTATCTAAATCCTTTGCACTTGCGTTATAATCTACAAGGGTAGCTTCATACAAATTAGTGTGCTATCATACCACGAGAAATTTTATGAAGGCTCTTTAACATAAAATAAGATTTCATTGCATTTCTTTCACAAAAAGAAAAACACTTCAACATGAACAACAATCAAAGAAGAATGAAACTCTATGGCCTATGGAAGATGTTTTCCTAACAATATTGCATTCCATATAATACCAACAAGGGTCACTAGCAACATAAAGATGTTGCCCAGGGCCATCTAGATTTGGCTAGGGAAAAAACTAGAACACACATTTTAGGGTTCTAACTCATCTACAGTGGGAGCACCATGAGTTCTAAACTCTCAAGTATATTAATACTCTGCTTACAAGTATACCCCCCATCATTTGTGATTATACAAAAAATACTATCTATGGCCTTACCATCAACTTTCATAGGGTTCACCAAAGGGAGACGTGGGTTTTTTTGTACAAAATAGTTTGTTCAAATAACCATCAAGATAAGGTTAAAATAAAGCCACGTGGAATATATATTAGGCTCATGTTTCATGAACATTATAGAACAACCCCATTTTCAATCTCACCACCAATATTTAGGTGATTGAGTTATTAACATAAAAATGAGATCAATTGAATCAATTTATAAACTTGTTACAAGATAATATTATTAGAGTTAGCTAACATGTATGTAAGCTTGAACCACTACCATGGAAACTAAACCCTTGGATGCTAATTTAGGTACACAAAAACATTTATTTGAAATGAACAATGCTCAATGATATTAGTGGAAATAAAGTGATATTAGTTTATCTAAAATTAAGTGAAAGTCATGGTGACAATTGATTTCTCCGAAATTCTAGTGGAAAGTGATAATATGAACAAAATTCGAATAAACTTTTCACCAAGACATCAGTTTTGAGAGTCTCCAAACTAAATAAAAAATAACCTAAAACCTACTAAATGAATGGAAAGTATCTCATACTTCTATCAAGATAGAAATTTTTCAATTTATATAGAATATATTTGTTTCCCATAATGAAATGTGTTTTCTTCCATAAATTTTAATCAAAATGTAATTAAATTCAATTTTACATTAATGGAATGATGAATTTTGTCTATATATTTTATGGATTCATTATTTGGCCAACATCATTTCGAGCTAACCCAACCTAAAAGGCTAGGTAACTAATACCTCGGGGTCACATCAAAAACCCAAGTGAGCGAGCGAAAGACAAATTTCTCAGGAAAAAGCTTAAATCTTCATCTCAATTTGGTCATTTAAATTCCATCCATGAGCAAAACCCCGTCCCTGGAAAAATGTCAACAGACGTTCCTCTACTTGCAAGAGACTGGTGTGGCAACTACTCGTAGAAAGAGTGAACGGGTAATATATTATCGAAGGGATCTCATCAGGGTTTATGTTATTTCTTGGTGGGGTGAAGATAATTTTGTTGGACTTGGCCCTGGACAAACACAGAGCGAGGATCAAGGTCTCTTTTGCGGTGGCCGGGGTTTTTTCTTTGGCGATCGCTTATATCACAAGTAAGCTAATCGTTCGCATCAAAATTCCATCTTGTTTACTTTAATCGGGGTTATAAATAGCGAATCTAGACGTTTTAGGTCTATTGCTAGTTTAGTGAAACCAAAAAAACCATTTTTCAGTGGCCAAAGCCATGAGTAGTAAAACCTCCAAAGTAATCTGTCAGTGACAAAAACCACTTTGAGACCAAACATCCAAACCGTTATGTCCGCGCAACCTAGAATGAGAACTGATATATATACCGATCTGTTCATAATAAGTCCAATCTGGCAGTAAATAAAAATCAACAGCTCGCCTTGGTGACCTAAATATTTACATAAAAATTCAAATATCTGACAAACTATTCAAAAAAGGATGGAGAAATATAATCTGTAGTCTGATACAGAGGGGAAAAACAGAGCATCGGATATCTATAAAAGAGTCGCGCTGGAAATTTGGACTGTCCCATTCATATGTTCTGTGACCTGCAGGAACCTCTATCTGGATGATTGATCAGTTATCTGGATGATCACTGAGTTAGACTAAAGTCCCACTACACAACTAGCCTTCCACTAGTTCCTCCAATAGTTAAAACTAGTTTAACTGAAAACAACTTGAAATAATTGACCTTGATTGCTATAAATTAGCAATCACACATGCTTAACTGAATTCCAACTCCTCTAACTCGAATTTACTAAGCTAAATTAGTGATAAGATCCATGTCATCTTAGTTAACTACCTCCAAGTTGTCCATTGATGTGGAAATCCGATTTTTCTCAATTTGACCAAGGCAAAGTCAAATTGAGATTTTCTTGCTGCATTTTTCAACATTAGGTATTTTCCTACTCTAGATAATGTTTTCCCTCAACCAATCATGGTAGCAAATGTGTTTTTTGTTGTTGTTGATCGCTTCCTTTGGACGAGAATTTTGGCACCCTATAAGAAGATTGTCAAAACAAAATCAACTCAGAAGCTCTTCTTGGAGCATATTTTGGTTCATTTTGGGTTGCCAAAGACCATATTTCTTGATAGGGATAGTAGGTTCCTCAGTATTTTCTGGTTTAACCGTTGGTCCATGATGGACATCAAGCTTTACCAAGTCCATTGCCTTCCATCCCTAGATTGATAAATAAAAAGTACTCAATATGATCATTGTAGATGTCTTTAGAGTATACAATTGTGAGGATCCCCATACACATGTTGAAAGCCTTCCTTATTTTCAACAGAAATTATACATAGCTCTTCATATTTCTATTACCCACAAGCCTTTTCAGGTGTGCTTGGTGTCCCAACAATTGAAACAAATTGACGTAGCTGTATTCATGGAATAAGACATGAAAATACCTCCCATACTTGGAACGAGGTGAGAAATGCAACCAATTTTGAGGAATGTATCTAACAAATTCAATAATGAGTTCATGATATTTTATAGAAAGTTTCCAACTCCAAGTACAAGTAGATACACAATAGATTCGGTTCCACATAAGTTTTAGGTTGGGGACGAGTTATGGTTGCACTTGCATAAAGAGCAATCGACAAAATCCCAGAAGAAGCTCATACCATTTTGATACGAGCCTTACACCATCACCAGGGCTATGGGTGAGAATTCATTTGAGGATAGTCATAGGATGATTTATATTACTTCAAACGTATATGTTAGGATGATTTATGCTTGATGGGGTGCATGTCTAGAAAGAGCTCCTTTAAGAGAATGAAAAATGTGATCGCACCATTACTTATATAAATAATTGTGATATCTACTCGAATGACATTAGGTAAATTAATAAGAGATTTTAAAAGTGACATTTTTAAGGTTTTTTTATATCAATGTATGTGGATCATTACGTTTTTTTTCCAAAGCATTTACACATGACTAAATTTTTTAAATAGTACATCACTCTAATATTATTTCTCTTACATGCTTCTAGGTTATAATTCAAAGCATCATAGGTTCTAAAATTCACGAAACTCTTGTTTTTTGCTCTAAATAACTAAAACCCCCAAGTGTGCTACTCTTAATATTCAAACTTGCACTATTGTTAAGTGTTAAATTTGGACAACTAGGTCCAAACTCCATCTTGTGATGCTCAGATGAAGATTTCAATATTTTTATTGGATTCCTCTTTCAGAGACGTGTAAAATCGATCTAAAATTGATTTTAATCTGAGCAGAACATTTATTTTCAATTTATTATTTATAATAAATTTAAGTGCAGGTCGGCCTTAAGTTTTTACCCCTAGCAGATGTGTCACACACCTCTCATGATTGGTATTTATAGGGTCAACGTTGGAGCATTTTTCCACTCATCTCATCACTCATCTCCTCCTCTTATACGAGCATCTGAGAAGGAGGTTCATCTCACACGTGGGAAAGAAGATCAAAGGTTACTGCAGCAAGAAGGTCAAAGTTTACCACATCAAGAAGGACGAAATTCACTGCAGCCAGAAATCTGCGGTTAGGGTTTCTGGGGAAGTTTGACCAGCGTTGACTTTGGTCAACGCATGGTCCGATTGGGTTGAATTTTGGAGGAGACTTCGATCTAAGGATGCCGTACTCTTTGGCACAGAAATCGAAGTCAAAGGTTGACCAGAAGTTGAGCTGCGTTGACTTTTAGTGCTGCTGCCCTGCGTTGCCTTTTCTAGGCAGTGTTGACTTTTCTGAGGTTGACTTCTGAGTTGAACGTGTGACTGTTTTGAGGACTGTTGTGACACATGCTGGGTTGGCTGACCGTGAAGTCTTTGTTGGTTGAAGCATCCTGTTGACCACCGTAACGCACCATCACCTCTATCAGTTTTTTACTTGTCTTCTAAAGGATCACTGGTATGTTCTATCTGCATTTTACTTGTAAATTCATGTGATTATTGTTGATAAAAGTAAAGTTGCATCAAGCATAGAACATCTACATAAATTTACATGGTATCAGAGGTGAGGTGAAGACAAGCCCTAACTTATAGCAATCACAAAAAGAGAAAAATGGGTTCCACAAGTTATGGCTTCAAGGAGGATGACAAATTCACTGGAAGGGATGACTTCCATGATTGGAAGATGATATTATATGTCAAATTAGAATACCATGATCTCATGGGCTATGTACTGGGTAAGATACAAGAACCTCCATCCACTGCTATTGCTGCTGCCAAAACCAAGTATAAGAAGGGGAAGTTCAAAGAAAAGCTAATGATCAAGGAATCCATACATAAAAGTCTGGTTTCCTACATATCTGAGCTAGGCACATCCAAAGAGATGTATGATAAGCTGATACAAATGTTCAAAGTAAAAAATGCAAACCAGGTGCAATTCTTCAAGAATCAATTGAAGAATCTGAAGAAAGGCAGGGATGAATCTGTCCAATCATACTTTCTGAAGTTGACCGAGATCAAGAACAATTTGCTGGCTATTGGAGAGACAATAGCTGATCGAGAGATGGTACTCACTGCACTTGGAGGGCTCCCATCCGAATGGCATGTGTTCAACACTACCATTCTCAATAATAATGTGATACTCGACTTTAACGAGGTAATGTCGAGATGTGTTTAAGAAGAGAGAAGAATGAAGGAGTATGAAAATGAATGGAATGCTGCCTACACTGCTCATTCTAGAAAGAAGAACTTTGGTGGTCCAAAGATCAAAGGAAGAGCAGGGGCACAAGGAAAGAAGTGCAAGTGTTACACTTGTCATAGGCCAGGTCACTATGCTAGAGAATGTCCTTTCAAGAAGGATTCTCCCGATGGTGATGACAATCAAAGGAACAACAGGTTCAAGGGAAAGAGGAAGGCTCCCTTTGGCAAAAATGATCAAGCTTTCAAAAGGTCAAGAAATTCCAGGTATGAGGAATCAAATGTTGTTGATACAAGAAATGAATCCATTTTTGTATCTGCCCTCTCTGATGAATCTCCACCCAACACTATGGATGTCTGGTTGATAGATAGTGGTGCCTCAAGGCACATCACTGGGTTCAAGGAAGCACTCTCTGATATGGTTGAGAAGGATACTAATCTGGAAATTATCCTTGGAGATAATGCCTCATATCCCATGAAAGGGACAGGGACTGTGACCCTCCACTTGTCTCAAGGTCAAGTCCTCCACTTGCAGGATGTACTCTATGTACCTAATTTGAAGAAGAACCTCATGTCTATATCAGCCATGGAAGACAAAGGTTTCAATGTGGCATTCACTGATGGAAAGGTGCGCATGTGGAAGAAGAGCTTCAAGGAAGCTATCACGTTTGGGTCTAGAATTGATACACTCTACTAGGTTGGAGGAAGTCCACTGGGAGCAATGACATGAGATGCTATCTGATAGACCCATAATGGCACTGAATATGAGTCGAACGAGTTCAAGAACTTTTGGAGAGGAGCAAGCATCAAGAGGGAGACCGCAATGTTTGTGGGCTACAACGAAACTTTGAAGGCCTATAGATTTTATGTGCCCGATCAAAGGGAAGTGGAGATATGCCACGATGTCACCTTTGATGAAGATGCTTCCTTGGGGAAAGTAGTCAATCTTCTGAGATCTGAGGAAGATCATGAAGCAAGGCCTGCAAATCAAGAGGAACCGAAGGATGAGACGATGCCTGATATTGAAGGACAGATGGACCCGATTGATCCACCTCCTTCACTGGGAAAGAGACCATCATGGCTCAGCGACACTCTCGAGGATGCTAAGGGACATATGGCCCCAAGGGGGACATTCCGTGAAAGCAAGAAGTCGAGTAGATACCAAGGGTATCTAGCAGCCATGAGTACTATTGAACAATCTGAGCCTAGATATTTTGAGGAAGCCGTAATGCATCAAGTCTAGAAGGATGCTATGCACGAAGAGTATGAGTCCATAATGAAGAATGATGTCTGGGATGTGGTTCCAAGACCGGAGGACAATGCATTTGTCACCTCAAAATGGCTCTACAAGATCAAGCATGGATCTGATGAAAGTGCTGAACAGTTCAAGGCAAGATTCGTTTCCCGTGGCTTCTCTAAAAAAGGAGGCATAGACTATGATGACATATTTGCACCTGTGACCACCATCTGATCTATCATAGCCCTTGCTGCTACACAAGGATGGAGTCTTCATCAGATGGATGTGAAGACCACATTTCTGCATGGTGTGATAAAGGAAGAGGTGTATGTGGAGCAACCTCTGGGGTTCGACGTCCAGGATCAGGACACCCATGTCTACAGGTTGAAGAAAACCCTATATGGGTTGAAGGAAGCACCTAGAGCTTGGTACGAGAGGATAGATAACTACCTGATGAAGCTGGGCTTCACTCATAGTAATATTGATCCAAACCTTTACTTCAAGGTTGATAGGGGGAAGCCTCTCATTTTGGTGTTGTATGTGGATGACCTCTTCCTGACAGGTGCTGACCCTCTCATTCATCAGTGCAAGAGGGAGCTCGCTGCTGAGTTCGAGATGAAGGACCTAGGGATGATGCACTATTTCCAAGGCCTAGAGGTTTGGCAGAGACCTGGCAAGATTTTCCTTTCTCAAGGAAAATACATTGTGAAGATTCTGGAAAGATTTAGTATGGTGGACTATAAGTCCGTGTCGACACCGATGGAGCTCAACATTAATAATTTGAGTGGTAGCGCTGTTGGGTGCATCTTAGCAAATCCTACTAAGTATCGTCAACTCGTAGGGGCCCTGATGTTCTTAGTGAACAACCATCCAGATATATGTTTTGCAGTGAACACTTTGAGTCAACAGATGGTTGAGCCTCATCACTTTCACTAGGTTGGTGCCGGGAATATTTTGAGATACCTTCGAGGCACGATAAACCATGGGCCGAGATACACTGCTAGGAGCGTGACACTCCTTGGATATACTGATGCCGATTGGGCTGGTAGTGTGGTGGATTGTAAGAGCACATCGAGATGCTGCTTCAATCTTGGTTCTGCTTCGATCTCATGGATGAGCAGGAAGCAAAAGTCGGTGGCTTTGAGCACCGCTGAGGCCAAATACATTGTAGCAAGTATGGCCGATTGTGAAGCAGTTTGGTTGCGAAAGCTCTTTAGTGAGATGTTTGGACATGTGCTAGATACCACTGTGATACTCTATGATAACCAGAGTGGGATTCGCTTGTCCAAGAATCTAGTGTTCCACGATCGATCCAAGCATATTGATATCCGGTACCACTATATCTATGATATGGTACAACGAGGCACCGTAAGGCTCGATCATATAGGAACTAATGAGCAGGTCGCGGATATTCTCACAAAGCCCCTGGGGAAGGTCAAGTTCCTAACCTTCCATGAGAGTATTGGTATCGTGGAACGACCCTATGATGTGGGTCCTATTGGACGATGAGCTCTAGGAGCTCTAGGGGGCTTTGGGGATAGCTTCTCAGAGCTATAGGCACGAACCTTGTAGTGCTTCTGCCCCACCGTTATGATGTTTAAGTTGGTTCACCTTTCATTATCTGTGCCTCATATGCATCCTACCCATTGAGTTCAGGGCTCATGGGAAGTACCTCTCATTTGGCCAATGAGGTGGGAAAAAGCTAGAGACTAGTAGCAAAGAATGATGGATGCATCAGAGATGGCCATACTCTCTATCTAGGATGGCACGGTCCAACCACTTGATCTGGGATCAAGTATAGTGAGGTTTCGAACCTCCAACTGACTTCGGGTCAAGTAAACCAACCTCGGGTTGGGATGAGACTCTTTGAGTCTAATAGAGGTTTTGGACCTCTACGCTGAATCTGTCAGCCGAGGGATGATGTCTTTGTGACTGACCCACTACTCTTCTGAAATAAAGAGGCCAACAAAGCAAGTTATGGTGGGATGACGCACGATGTTTGATTGCACTGGTGGAGTTCTCCCTAGTTGAGAGGGAGTGTTAAATTTGGACAACTAGGTCCAAACTCCATCTTGTGATGCTCAGATGAAGATTCTAATATTTGTATTGGATTCCTCTTTTAGAGAGATGTAAAATCAATCTAAAATTGATTTTAATTTGATGAGAAGAACATTTATTTTGAATTTATTATTTATAATAAATTTAAGTGCAGGTCGGCCTTAAGGTTTTTACCCCCAGCAGATGTGTCACACACCTCTCATGATTGGTATTTATAGGGTCAACGTTGGAGCATTTTTCCACTCATCTCATCACTCATCTCCTCCCCTTATACGAGCATCTGAGAAGCAGGTTCATCGCACACGTGGGAAAGAAGATCGAAGTTTACCACAGCAAGAAGGAAAAAATTCACTACAGCCATAAATCTTCGGTTAGGGTTTCTGGGGAAGTTTGACCAGCATTGACTTTGGTCAACGCATGGTCCGATTGGGCTGAATTTGGGAGAAGACTTCGATCTAAGGAGGCCGTACTCTTTGGCACAGAAATTGAAGTCAAAGGTTGACCAAAAGTTGAGCTGCGTTTACTTTTAGTGTTGCTGCCCTGCGTTGCCTTTTCTGGGCAACATTGACTTTTCTGAGGTTGACTTCTGAGTTCACCGTGTGACTGTTTTGACGACTGTTGTGACAAATGCTGGGTTGGATGACCATGAATTATTTTTTGGTTGAAGCATCCTGTTGACTGTGGTAATGCACCATCACCTTTATCAGTTTCTGACTTGTCTTCTAAAGGATCACTGGTATGTTCTATCTGCATTTTACTTGTAAATTCATGTGATTGCTGTTGATAAAAGTAAAGTTGCATCAAGCATAGAACATCTACATAAATTTACATTAAGACTACTTCCTCTAATTGTTATTTTTCATCCATAAGTAAGCTGACTACGAGGTGGACTTGAACCATTATTAACACGCTAGTGTAGTGCTACCTAATTGTGTTTAAGAAGCATAAGGGGCAGGGTTGGTACAAGGCCAACTTTTCTATCATCTAATGCCATGCCCACTACTACGTTTTGATCCTCTTTTGGCCTTAGGATATGGTTTCCCATTAGTTCATTTGATTCTTTCTCATCCACAATCTCATCCTACATTGCATCCAACCTGCTACTTTGTAATCACATATCTCTCGTAACCCCACTCCAGTGTGTTCATTAGACCTCATTGAGGTGCCTTGACTACTACTCTTTATTGAGCTATATTTTATCATCAACCCTTTGTTTCACAACCATCCGCTCACAAACTCACCTTTCCCATTGAAATTCTCCAACTCTCTCATCCTGACTTCACTACTCTCTTCCTCGTTAATCTCATTTTGAACTCCTCATTGCCTTCTTCATTTGCTCACATCTAGTTCAACTACCACTCATTAGTTATCTCTACTTCCTCAAAACTTATTCAACTTGCTCTTTAGCTTTTGTGTCCTTCATGATCATTTAATCCTTTGAGCTATCCTATTTTCCAACCCCATTATAACCCATTACTTAATACAAAGTTATACACCACCATGATGAAAATGTCAATAGGAAATAACTTTTCCTTCGTTAACAATTCTTGTACGGTTTGTATTCACTAATGTCTCTCAAAACCCCTTCTCCTTAGCTTTTGAGTACAACTAGTAAAATTCATGGGATTTATGTTTTTCGAATATCAAATTTTTTCATTTCCTTCCCTCTATTTCCCTCGTTGCAGGGTTTTTCCAGGAAAGGAGGAGGAAGGGCGCGTCCATGCTGCAGTAGGTCTAATCCGATACACTTGATTGAACTCAAGAAATTGGATTCACAGTGCATAATCGTGGTGATTTCATTTTGCATATGGAATTTTCAGTTGAACTCAGGAAATTGGATTCCTGGTGTCTCCAATCGTTCGGAATTCATTTTACAGAAGGAATCTATCACTTAAAAACTCTCTAGACCAACCCAATGAGGCACACAAGGGGTTGTATGTTCAAGATTTCACGGAGGAAGACGAAGCTGAAGGCATGGGCGATAATATGGTGAAGATTCTGTTGATTCTCCTCTGTTCATGAGCTATTCCTACAGAAAACATGCCATCTTGCAGGATGTCTACCATGCCCAGAATTCAAAAGTTGATGCTAAGCCAAATGAAATGGTAATTGTCCAACACTTTTTAGCGATTTGTAAGAACCGTGGGATAACTATCACCAACCAGTGAATTGATACCGATTAGAAAGAATTTATGCACATTTTAAACCCTTTCGCGATTACAACCTGAGATGTCATTGGTGTGGTTGCCTCTGCTACTTTGCTGGTATTTAACAATGAATTGGGATTCACCAACTACAACATAGAATCTCTCTGCAGCATTGGACGATCTACCAAGAAGGGAAAAAGACAAGGAGGCTACATTGGCGATAAAGGTATTCATTTCTTAAAACCTGTACTCATAAAACAAAAGGAAATTGGGGTGATAGGGAGGTTTTTCAATCCTTGACTATCTACTGTTTAGATCAAATGTAATATCTATTTCTAAATTTGCAGATATTGGGTTTAAAAACTTCGGGCTGGCGCCCTTGCAGTTTACACCCTGGCTGTTTGATCTGCTTACACTGGTGGATCAACTTCAATTGCTGAATCAAAGAATTCAATTGAATTTCCATCTTGATCCGTTGCGGGTGAACCTTCTTATGGCTGTAGAACAAGGAGGGGCACGCCTGGAACCATTACTTGCACGGGAATGGGCGTTTATGCTACTGGTACTTGATAAGATGTGGGGTAACTTGGTGAAAGTGAATTGACTCAATCAACTCGATCAACTGCAATGACTGGACAGGGTTTAAAAACTTCGGGGAATGGCTGCTCATATGCAACATGTTATGCAAACAATATAAATTGGGGTGATCGGGAGCTTTTTCTAGCCCTGACTGTTAAGATAAAATTTGCACTAGGTATATAAATTTGAAGAGTTTGTCTTTAACTTCTTTGGCTCATGGATTTTTAGATGAAATATAGTATTAGCTGAGATAACATCAGATGAGATCATATACGATACAAATGATATATGTTGAATAAAATAATTTGGACTTTTCGACCTATAGAATTGGTTTGCAAATTGGATGCAAATATGTTTCCAATTTTTCTTGTTAGTTGTTTTGAAGAATATTATTCATATTGATAATATCCTTGCATTAATATGTATGAACTGAATTCCTTTGTATACAAGTTTAGACCTTTTTGATCCGTCCATTAAATAGTTAGAAAAGCTAGAGTTTTAAAAACAAAGGTAGCTGTCTAGTTAGTCTAGATACTAGAACATGCAATTTCCATTGTAAGAGATGGAAAGTCTTCATGATGAGTCATATTTACTATTGACCTTGCACTTTAATGGATGTGCACTATTCTAAAATGCAAATTGTGCAATGCTATGTAAGTAGAGTTGGATTTGTTTCTTAGTTGCAATCAATATGCAGTCATGTTGTTGTCCTATACTACTTGAGATGAAACATTGCTTGGACAATGGCATTCATGGAATTCAATATAAATTGACAAAGTAACTAAATATACAACAGAGTTATTTTCTGTGGAAAAACTTCAAAGAAAATGACCATTCTTTTAGAAATGGATCAGGACAATGCATGTGTGAATGTTTATAATGAAAAAAATGGTACAAGAATCAGTGTGAGGGCTTGTTCAGGACTTGGGAGATGTTTGAAATGTAAATTTTGGGCTTCACTGCTCTTTTGTGTTAGTATGCCTGTTTTGATTGAGGCATGATTAATCGATGGAAAGGAAAGTGGAAATTTTCAAGTTACAATTATATGGATATACTTTCTTATGTTATAGGGAAGGACTTCATTTTCCTTTATCTGTGTACCTGGAAGTGTGTGTCTGATTTCATATGGAAAATCAAATCTTAAAGGTAAGACTGTTGTCAATATCTAGTGATTCAATTTGAGTGAGGCATGGCTTAAGATCAGTGATTCAATAATTTGCATTATAAGTTAGTCTAGATACTAGAACATGCAATTTCCATTGTAAGAGATGGCAAGTCTTCATGATGAGTCATATTTACTATTGAACTTGCACTTTAATGGATGTGCACTATTCTAAAATGCAAATTGTGCAATGCTATGTAAGAAGAGTTGGATTTGTTTCTTAGTTGCAATCAATATGCAGTCATGTTGTTGTCCTATACTACTTGAGATGAACATTGCTTGGACAATGGCATTCGTGGAATTCAATATAAATTGACAAAGTAACTGAATATGCAACAAAGTTATTTTCTATGGAAAAACTTCAAAGAAAATGACCATTCTTTTAGAAATGGATCAGGACAATGCATGTGTGCATGTTTATAATGAAAAAAATGGTACAAGAATCAGTGTGAGGGCTTGTTCACGACTTGGGAGATGTTTGAAATGTAAATTTTGGGCTTCACTGCTCTTTTGTGTTAGTATGCTTGTATGTGATTGAGGCATGATTGACCTAATCGATGGAAAGGAAAGTGGAAATTTTCAAGTTACAGTTATATGCATATAGTTTCTTATGTTATAGGGAAGGACTTCATTTTCCTTTACCTGTGTACCTGGAAATGTGTGTCTGATTTCATAGGAAAAATCAAATATTAAAGGTAAGACTGTTGTCATTATCTAGTTATTCAATTGGAGTGAGGCGTAACTTAAGATTAGTGATTCAATAATTTGTATTATACGTTGGGAAAACTTGGAACGACTCAACAACAAATCAGCAAGCAGGGAGAATAAATCAGGAAAAATTTGATAGTTCCTAATTTCTTAGCAATCTTTTTCATACTGATTTGCAAGCTTCTTACCTTATACACTATTCATCTTTTTTGTTTGTCCACGTATGCCTATATTATTCATATGTTTAGTTTTTCTTAATCGCCTATGTTGGGATTGTAACATGATTGCTACTATCATAACTCTTTAATTCCCCGTATTTATGGGTGGTTTTGGATTGTAATGCAGTGAAGAAAAGTATCAGCAATTCCAAGCAGATGGAAATTTGTATTACATATGTGCTGCATGTCGTGGAGGCTGTTACCAGGTTTGCCTGGTCACATGGTTATGTAGATCATTAATTCAAGTGGTTTTCTGATTTCATTCAATTACATATCTGTTTCATACTTTTGGAGAACAGGTTAATGATCTTGGTGATGCTGTTCAAGAGCTGTGGAGGAGGAGGGATGAAACAGAGAAGGAGCAGATGACTAAACTCAGGGCTGCTGCTGGACTCCCTTCACAATAAAAATTGATACGCCTTTGCCCTTAATCAGATGATGATGAAGAATTCCCATCCATTCAGCCAAAAGATTCCAAATCCATATCCAAGGGTTTAGTTGAAAAGACATTTAAAAGTGGAAAGGATCAAATGATGAAACCAAAGGAATATGGAAAAAAGGCCTCAAAAAATGCATTAGTAAATAAAAAAATTATTAATAAAGGATTACAAGTTCAGTCAAATGGTAAAATAGGGGCATTGAATAACATTTTTCATATATTTCAGTCTGAAATGAAAGTAGAAGAGGATTCAACACCAAGTCAGGACCAAAATAGTTTGATATATGAAAACAATGAAGAGGAGTGGTCTCAAAAATCAGATGGGAATAAATTATATTCTCCTCCCAAAACAAGAAGTTCAGTTAAAGATGGGATATCAGTGGAGGCTGATGACACGATTTTTAAAAGC
Organism: Pinus albicaulis; assembly: GCA_034641835.2. Taxonomy (NCBI): domain Eukaryota; kingdom Viridiplantae; phylum Streptophyta; class Pinopsida; order Pinales; family Pinaceae; genus Pinus; species Pinus albicaulis. Next base: position 515,819,182 of record CM076574.1, on the reverse strand, counting down.
AACATAGTTGAAAGTGGTTTATTTAGTGGCAAAAAGAATGCCAAAGGTCATTAAAGTAAAAGCAGTTCCAAGTCATCTCACAGTCAAATACATGAGAAAGTGAATACACAAACTGAAATGTTTGCTAGCAAGTCTGAGAGCAGCAAGAGTACAAAGATTATTATACATCTCCCAGTAATAGATAAGAACAATAAAGATACATGGAAATCATTCCACCGTTCAGCATCAGAGGCTCATAGTAGTCAAAGGGAACAAGGTTCACAAGGTGGGTATCTTAATCAGGTTCTAATTTGATAGGACATATTAGTACATGTATATTCTTTAACTGTAGTTTTTTTCTTCAAAAGAATGTGAATTATGGTTCACCCTCAATAGAAGTGGTCTTCCAGGGCACTGAAAGATTGATAGCTATAGGAAAACCGATATCTCCGTGTTGTGGTTATGAGAAGCACTGCTGTATTTACATGAATAATTATCCCTATTAGCTTATTGTTCCAATTTTGAATGTTTTTGTTGAAAAATTAACATTACAAGGAAAGCAATCATGATCTTTGTCTGCTGTTGAATGACTTCCTGGGTTCGTTGTGGATTAGAGATGAGAAAGTTAGGTTCTGTAATTATTGAAACTAAATTAGGCTGGAATGAAAAAGTTGCAGGCATTTTTGTGGAGGTTAGACCATCTGGCATCGACATTTCTGGTAGAACCTATTCAGCTTTATCCTCACCTTTTTACACATTATTTTTTATGGGATGAGAGTTTGGACTATTGGAATTGGAATTCCTCCAATCTAGATGAGGGATGTTTTGAATTATTTTGTTGAAAATGCCACATATATGATATATAATGTGCACATATCAAGGCCACAGAGGGAGATGTATGTTCACTTAGATCATTACAACCAGGAGCCAAAAATGGGTCAGACAAGAGCTCCCCGCTGACATGAGCAAGGAAGGGGAATCCTGTTTGCTTCATTGTTATTAGAACCAGACCAGTGGACCTCTAAAACTGGAAACTGGTGTCAACCAGAAAAAAAATGTATGACCCAAAAATACATAAAATATTCAAATTTTGATTAAAATATAAATATTCATGTACATCCATATGAATCCAAACCATTATACACAAATATGAAAATTTCTCTCAGGTGCATAGCTAGTAAGGATGCATATAATCAAAATAGAGCACTAAATACAATCCATATCTGAACCAAAATAGTAAAACCAAAATAGTTTTTCTCAAGGATTTCACCATGGCTTCCTGATGCTTAGCTTTGCTTTTCCATATGCAAGTTTCCAGTTTCAGCTGTTTGACCTTCTCCTCTAGTTCTCTGTTTCTAAGATTGAACTTCTCCATCTCCGAATCTTTTCCCTTATTTTCCTCAAGACACTTTCCTCAATCATAGAAAGCATAGATAGATGCCTCTGCCTATTCTCTTCAAGAGATTTCCTCAACTGATCCGCCTTTGCCCTCACAAATTGATCAAGCTCTTCTTTCTGTTTTTGCAACTGTGATGCTACATGCGCTGTTAGAAAATGAAGGGTAGAAGCTGCATCGCCTCTCGTTGTAGATGGTATTGAAGAATTGACTTGTTCATCCTCAAATGCCAGACGGAGACCAGTTGATATAGTACCCACTGAGTGTGGTACATTCCCTGGTCCTGCGGCTGGGGCTTGCTGATGAAGGTTTCACAAATTTATTAACAAGGGTCTCTGATGTTACAAAGCAATAATATCCACAGCCTCCCTTGGTCTCTTTCGTGATGGAGGGTCCTCTGGCATATGGAACATTGCTCCATTCTGCTGACCATGCATAGAATTAGGAATTGCATTGATATTTAGAAGAGCATAAAATATAATGCATTCATGTTATATGGTTTTTGGATATGATAACCTGTGGAATGGAAATCATCATAAGAACACTTTCCATGAGATTAGTTTCTTATCTAACATGGTTTCCATGGGTGTCCCCAAAGCTTTGGAAACCAGTCAGTGCCACCCATTATATCTTTTGGTGATTCTCAAAAGAAGAGGTTTCACTAATGGAAGCATCACAAAAGGAGATAGAGACAAATGTAAACCTTATTATTATGATGTTTATTTTCTTTTCAAAACCACCCCCTCCCCCAAACTCATGATTTTACAAGATTTTGTACCAGAGTTAAGGAGGCAGCAAACAAATGGTGAGCAAATAGTGAAGGATGCAGCAAACAGTGGAGTAAATAGTTTCTAATATCACTACATTATAGATTATGCATCTACAAATTTGATTTTAATTTCTGGTTCATTGTTTGTAGAATGTCTGCAATTGAATTTGTGATTAAAAGTGTGAGTTTTTAATGGTATGTGAGATTTAATAAATATTTATAAGGGTGATACTAATATGCATTAATGAATCTTATTGGAAACGCGTATGAAGATATGGTGAAGATATTTCTCATGGTGTTGCAGAGCTTTATGTAGCAGGTGTCTCGTGTATGAATATCAAACCATCCAACCTTCTTTTGGATGCAAGAGGGCAAGCAGTAGTTTCTGATGTTGGTCTTCCAGAATTTTTGAAGAAACCTCAATGCAGAAGACCTCACTCAACCCCGGAGGATGATGTGACAAGGACACATTCATGTGTGGAGTGTACTATGTTGAATCCTCATTATACATCCCCCAAAGCTTGGGAACCACTCAAGAAGTCTTCTTTGAACCGAATCTTGGGAACCACTCAAGAAGTCTTCTTTGAACATTTTTTGGGATGAAGGAAATGGAATTTCTTTAGAATTTGATGCCTGGAGTTTTGGTTGCACCTTGGTTGAGATGTGCACTGGATCAATTCCGTAAGTTATATTGTGTCTACCCTTCTGTTTGTAGTTGAGAAGTCCAATCTTCAATTCCCTTTTTCTTCTGTAATGTGCAAACATGGTACCCTCTATATGAAACACACTTGCTAGATATTTAATGAGATTTGTCATGCAGGTGGAATAACCTAAGTTCAGAGGAGATCTCTTGGGTTGTTGTCAAGGCTCAAAGGTAGCCACCTGAATATGCTAGTGTTGTTGGTGTTGGAATCCCAAGAGAGCTGTGGAAGATGATTGGTGAATGTTAACAGTTCAAGCTTTCAAGGAGATCCACTTTTCATGCAATGCTGCCCATATTTTTACGCCATTTGCAGGAGATTCCTCTTAGCCCTCCTGCAAGTCTAGACAAGTAAGAATATAGCGGGAAGCTTTATGTTGCTATTTGAAATGTAAGGCTTTCTTTGATTAGTTTAATTTTAACTTATGGTATATTTTCTTGATGCAACTGATGTGAAGTGTATTTAGTCTGTACATATGCAGTTTGCTCACAGATTTGTTATTTCCTGTGTTGCTTGCTAGTTACTATACTGCTAAGATGGCACAATTAAAAACAGTTGTGACTTTCACCATAGAATGTGGAAAATGTGCTACATGACTTTCCATCAATGTTAAACAAAATAAGTAGATCAGTCAGGTGAAGAAATATTTTTTCCATAAACATGATTACTGATTAATGATGGACCAAATTTTACTGGGATATTGTACTATTTTTGTCATGCCTGGCTTGAGTACTGTGTAACCACTTTTTGGAAGAGGCATACTTCTTTTGTCAAAAAACTTAATTGCAACAGGATTATCATTATTTTTCATTGAGTTGAGCCTGAGAGTAAGACTGAAATATATAATTTTTTTGTGGGTAAAAACTCATAGATTTCATGGTTGCTCATGGTAGTGATCCATCAAAAGATTCTGAGACTACATGGATAGAGCCATCTCCTTCATCTGTCTTGGAATTTGTACAGGATACTCAAATTTTCTTCATCATATGGTATCAGAAGGGGATGTGGAAGGTGTTAGGTGATTTTCTTTACTCCAAAATTTTTGTTGTTTTCATGAATTTTTGTTCAAATAGATTTCTTAGTTATATGGCTATAGTTTTATCTTTGACAAGCAATGATTTTCATTTACGCTATGCAGAGATTTACTTGCAAGAGCTTCATCTGGAAAGACTGGAAACTCAGTTGCCCCCCTAACAATGCTACACACCCTTCTGTAGAGTGTACTTTGGCTGATCCAATCTACTCTAGGCTAGCAAACACCCGAGCTCCAATCTGCCAAGCTAGCAACAACTCTTGTACATCAGAGTGTTGCACTTCGGCACCGTCCTTCATCCAACCTTAAAATACTCTTCATCCTTCAAGATAGCTTGTCTAGGGCTACTTTGGGTAGCCAATCTTGCTACCCTCAAACAACTCTATGACACCCAACCATCCACTGCGGAATCTGCCACCACTTGAAGTGCTCTCGACACCCTTGTCTACTTCATTGCTTGGCTTCCACAGTCAACAACCAAACTAATCTGATCTGGTCACTTCTTGACCCAAAACACCTCCACAAACACTTTTGTTACAATACTGTAGTACTGCTATCCTGGTTAGGGCACTTTGCAGGCTGCACTAACCACTAACCAGCCATTGGACAACCTACTCCTAGCTGTGGCCTAGGCAAGACGAGGTGCCCTATGTATGGGCTGTTGTTGTGGCCATGTGGCAGCCTTTAAAGACTCCATGCTGGCCTGTTTGGAGTGGCTAGGCCTGCAGCTTACCACAGTCCACTGCGGCTCCCTTACAACATACCCAATCCACCTTCCTTCTCCACGTGCAGCCCTCAAAACAGTGTGCAAAGAGCTCCTCTTCCAACAACCTCTGTTCCAGCAAGTCCGAGCTTGGGACAGACTTTAAATGAGGCCTAAAACAGACCTAGAAGAGGCACTGTACCTACAGCAACTTGGCCTCTCCTTTACGCAGATAAGCCTCCTCCACACTGTGGCAATATGCTCCTTACAAGGCCTCTTCCAACTGTGGCTAAACCCAAACAAATTCAGAGATGTACTTGCCCAATTAAGATGCTCAAAAAATACTAACTCGTCCTCCTTTTATAGACAAGTCATCCTCCATGAAATCATGATGAAGAGACACCTCCAAATTCTTTCAAGTCGGCCTACTTGACGAATTAATAATTATGTCATCTTCAAAAATTCATATCTCCCAAACGACAACTCAGAATCAGACGATTCTTTATGCGTTAGAATTGTATTGCCGAACACTATCATCCTCATCCATCAGATGCTGTGTCTTCTTCTTGGTTTTTCCCCAAAACTCTATGGGTGCCAAAACCCCACACTTGGGTTCTAAGCCCACATAAATCTCCCTTGTGGCACTTTGTCCTTCAAACCCAGAACCCCTAGGCTTGGAGTACCTCCAAAGCTACAAAATTCAACACTCCCTCTTAGCAAGGGAGGTACCTCCATGCCAAGGAAGTACTTCGTCTTCATCGTCACTGCTCGCAACACTTGCCCAACTCTTATTTCTCACAATTGCAGCAATCCCTGTAGCATGCACTATGCTTTTCTCGGAAGTGTCGTTGTTACTGGAAGCCTCCTACTTCTTCTTCTACTCTTGAATCTCTTTCCAATCTAGCCACGATTCCTTCTTGCTGGATGTGGAAACACCCTTGCTCCCCGCTGACCAAGCACTCTTCTTGGGTTGCAGAGTCTCCTCTATATCTGCAAACTCCCTCTAGAACTCGACTCCCTCCGAGCCTCTATAACTTGGACCTTCTTGGAAAAGTGTACCTTCTTCTCGGGAACCTGTACCTTCTCCTCTGAAACCTGCACCTGCACCTGCACCTGCACCTGCACCTGCTGCTGATTTTCTAGAACCTATACCTGTCCCTGCTTCTTCCCATGATCCTCAGGCTTGCCCGTCAACCTGTAGAGACCATGCTCCCTGACTTCAAGCACAATCCCATCAGAATTAGAGCCTCTAGGCTCGAGTCTTACCTTCCCATCCTGGAACAAGACCTCAAACCCCTTCCTCTCCATCATTGAGACAAAGATCACACTATATCTGAGTCTTGGTACAAACAATACATCTTGGACCTGCATCATACATCCCCTCTCCATCTTGAATGGCACCACCATCAATCCTCGGATCTCCAACTGACTCTTGTTTTCCAACACCATGTGCAACTTCAAGTCCCATTCAACAAGAGTCTCAAATAAATCCTGTGATCCAGTCATATTCTTCATCGCACGACTGTCCATGCACCATCCATCCTCTCGGATAGTACCCTGCGAGAAATGAGAAATAATAGCAATGTCTTCTTCTTCTTCTTCCAATCTTTTAGTGGGCTCATCATTCTTTGCTTTATTGACAAGAAAAGTAACCTGCTTCCCTTTCTTCATTTCTCTCTCCTTTTCTTTCTTCAGACAATTCGAAGAAAAATAACACATTTTACCACAGTGAAAACACTTCATTTTAGTCAAGTCCCTCTTTCTCTTACCCTTCATTCTGTTTGCAAGTTCCACATCCTCATCTTCCTTCTTGGAAGAATGAAGATCCTCGTCTTGCAATTTAACCTAAATGAAGTCGTCCCACAATCTATTCTAGTCTGGCAACTTCTCCTGGGCAATGATTCCTTTGATGAAATGTTTCCATTCCGAGATGAACCCTTTCAAGGCAATCCTCACCATCTCTTCATCTGAAACTTTGACCCCAATGACAACAAGCTCATCTCGAACCTGAGACAACCTCTTCAGATACGAAGTTGTTCCCTCGCCTTGTATCATCTTGGTGGACTTAAACTTATCCTCCACTACCAACACCTAGTTCTCATTCTTGTTCTGGAAAAAATTCTGAAGATTCATCCACATCTCATGTGCATTGTTCTTCCCAGACACATGCGGTATCAAGGAATCCTTCACATTGTCAAGGATGATCAACCTTGCCTTCGTATCCAAATCTTCCCATACATCCAACTCCTTAGGGTCTGTTGGTTTCTCGATTTCCTTCTCGACAAACTCCCAGATCCTGTTGACCTGCAAGACAAGCTTGATCATTTCCTTCCAAAGAGTATAGTTGGACAACCCTTCCAACCTATCCTCATACCGGGGACTTTCCTGCAACTTCGACATTGTAGTGACTTCTTTAACTCACAATGCAACCAACTCCCTCTCACACTGTACTTCGCTACGTAAACTATGATTTACTAGCTTCCAAAGTAGTTCAGATACGCTCTGATACCATGTTGAATTTTCGTGACCTTGGATCTAGGTTAGAGTCTTAAATCACATACGTTAACAAACCAAGAATCTCAACCATAAAGTACTTTTCACAATGGAAAATATAAAGCAGTAAATCACATATGCACAATAGACATAGTTTTAAACAAAATTGTATAATAATGTATAATCCCCAATCTTCATTATATTAGATCAAATCTGAATAATACAATATTCTATGGTAAACAAGATACATTGACAAACACAATGTCGTATTTCTTCCTACCGGTCCTTCGCTTCCATTCTGCTCATTAGCAGTGCCTTAGGCCATCAAGGCATCTACACATCGAGACTCCAGGAGAGTTGCCCCCTACCACTGCTGCACATCTTTCTGTAGAGTGAACTTGGCATGATCCAATCTGCTTCTCTAGGCTGGCCAACACCCGAGCTCCAATCTGCCAGGCTAGCAACAACTCTTACACATCAGAGTGTTGCACTTCGGCCCTATCCTTAACCCAACCTTCAACTTCTCTTCGTCCTTCAAGATAGCTTGTCTAGGGCTACTTTGGGTAGCCAATCTCGCTACCCTCCTACAGCTCTATGAAACCCAACCATCCACTGTGGATTCTGCCACCACTTGAAGTGCTCTCGACACCCTTGTCCACTTCACTACTTGGCTTCCACAGTCAACAACCAAATTGATCTGATTCAGTCACTTCTTGACCCAATACACCTCCACAAACACTGCTGTTACAATACTGTAGTATTGCTGTCCTGGTTAGGGAACTTTGTAGGCTGCAACAAACACTAACCAGCCACTGGACAACCTCCTTCTAGCTGTGACCTAGGCAAGACAAGGTGCCCTATGTATGGGTTGTTGTTGTGGGCATGTTGCAGCCTTTAAAGACTCCACGCTGCCCTGTTTGGAGTGGCTAGGCTTGCGGCCTACCACAATCCACTGCGGCTCCCTTACATCATACCCAATCCACCTTCCTTCTCCACGTGAAGCCCTCAAAACAGTTCGCAAACAGCTCCTCTTCCTGCGGCCTTTGTTCCAGCAAGTCTGAGCTTGGGACAAACCTTAAATGAGGCCTAAAAAAATCCTAGAAGAGGCACGATGTACCTACAACAACTCGACCTCTCCTCTATGCAAATAAGCCTCCTCCACGCTGTCCTAATTTGCTCCTTACAAGGCCTCTTCCAATTGCGGCTAAACCCAAACAAATTCAGAGATGTACTTGCCCAATTCGGATGCTCAAACAATACTAACTCATCCTCCTTTTATAGACAAGTTATCCTCCATGAAATCATGATGAAGAGACATCTCCAAATTCCTTCAAGTCGGCCTACTTGGCGAATTAATAATTACGTCATCTTCAAAAATTCATATCTCCCAAACGACAACTCAGAATCAGACGATTTTCGATGCGTTAGAATCATATCGCCGAGCACTATCATCCTTTTCCATCATATGCTATGTCTTCTTCTTGGTTGTGTCCCAAAACTCATTGGGTGCCAAAATCCCACACTTGGGTTCCAAGCCCACAAGTTGCCCTTCTGGGACTTTGTCCTCCAAACCCCAAACCCTTGGGCTTGAAGTACCTCCCAAGTTGCACAATTCAACACTAACCACCCGATGCCTCCGACATTGCAGAGACTGTGGCTTTGACGACTGCAAGGTCATTGTGTTAATCACTAAAAAGGTGCTAAGTATTTCAATCTAAATTTAGAAAAGAGGTCCTATTGTTTCTATCAACCAAGCTTATGCTTGGAAGTAAGTTATTATATGCAAGAGTAGCTTAGAATGCTATGCAAGGTGAATGAGTGTGTATTTAGGTGAGATTACTCAAATTTACTTGGTTAGGATTTGCTTTAAGATATCAAGTACTTTACAATGCTTATAAAGGGTAATCTCAACCACAAGACAAGTTCCAATTTAACAAGTGACAGTAATAAACAAGAGATGTTAATGATACAATTACTCAATAACTACAAGATGCAAGATAATAAATGCTAGCATTAAATAACAATTTAGAGCACTTGCCTTCTTAGAACAATTAGCCATTGATTATTAGAAAATAAAAAATCTTCCAAGATGTTTCAACCAATGTTTTAAAATTCTACCAAGTTGCCCGAGCCAACCCCCCGATTGGGTCAGCTTGGTACAAAAATTGGGCCAAAAGCCGGTTTGTTACTGAATCGACTGAGTCGGTCACTAACTCGGCCGGTTCGGTAACAAACCGGCCGGCTCGATAAAGTCCGTCTTGGCTCGGCCGAGCCAGTGAAACTCGATCGCGACCCACCAAAACGACGAATTTCAGACCCCAAATTAGATTTAAGTTGGCTTTTAGGATTTTGGTATGCCCTCTAACCTGTCTCAAATCTATAAAAGCTACCCAACCCCTCTCATTTCCTCAAAACTACCTCATTACATTAGTGTGAGCATTTATGAGGAATTTGTGAAGGTGGAATTGGTTTTTGGAGCAACATTAAGGAGTCTCTTGGGAAATGTTCGGAGCAATAGTGAGGACCCTCTTGGGCAGTCATTGGAGAAACATTGAGGAGTTGGTTTGTTGTAGTGTCTCTTATACGTAACTATTTTTCCCTCAACCCACTTTTCATAACTTCCATAACCATTAGGTAGGGACATGCAACTTCGATGATGTTTTTCTTGTTTAGTAAAAGATTGTCAAGACTTAAATTTATTGAAAGTTGTAGAATTTACATTCTATAGAGTTTCAAGATATAATTTTTAAAAGTATAATTCTTTAAAGGGTGCTAGCTCAATGGAAGAGCACTTGCTTTACAAGCAGGAGGTTGGTGATTCGATTCCATCGTGCCCTGATATTCATATGGAATGGTGACGATTAGTTTTTGGTGACGGACGCTATTATGACCATCACCAATGAGCTTATGGTGACATTTTTCGACCCTCACCAAAATATGAAATGGTGACGGTCAATGAACGCTACCATATATACACATCAATAGTGACGACAAAAAAGGTTCCATCACCATAAATCGTTTTTGTTGATATGAAATGGTGAGGGTCATTTTTTGTCATTATAGTGATTATTCGTGACAGAACTTGATGTCACAAATGAGTTTATGGTGACGGTCAATGAACGTCGCCATATATATGCACCAATAGTGACGGCCATGAAAGGTCCATCACAAAAAATCGTTGTTGTTCATATGAAATGGTGACGGTCACTATCCGTCATTATAATCAATATTCGTGACGAACCTTGAATGTCACCACAACACATACTTTCGGTGACGCCACTTTTGGTGATGTTCAGTGTTTTGGTGATGGAGGCTATTGTCCGTCACCATTGCTCATATGAAATGGTGATGGTCACTATCCGTCACTATAAATCAATATTCGTGACAGACCTTGAATGTCACCACAACACATACTTTCAGTGATGCCACCTTTGGTGACGTTTAGTTTTTTGGTGACGGAGGCTATTGTCCGTCACCATTGCTCATATGAAATGGTGACGGTCACTATCCTTCACTATAAATCATTATTGGTGATGGACCTTGAATGTCACCACAACACCTATACTTTCGGCGACGCCACCTTTGGTGACGTTCAATTTTTGGTGACGAAGACTCTTTTGACCCTCACCAATGAGCTTATCGTGACCATTTTCACCCCTCACCAATGTCCTTTTTTCTTGTAGTGAATGGTCTTCTTAAATTTAATTGAATAAATTTAGAGATGTGCTCATCTTAATTTACTTTCTGTTCTTTCTTACATAATAGCAACATTGACTATCAGTCTATTTGATACAAAAGTTGTCAAGTTATAATCCCTAAGTGAAGGGGATTTTCCCATTTACACAGAGTCTGAATTTTCAGGTGTATTCTATGAATCCAACAATCGACTCTATTTATACTCCTTAATTTGGGTTCCATTGTAATAGTTACTTATGACATTTTCTGCAACTATGTAATTCTAGTTTTTCTTAGCATAACATTTTCAGTCTATGTGGTGTTTAGACTACACTTCTAAACATAATAAAGATCTGATGGAGAAATTAACTGTTATCTTTCCCAGTTTGTAATTTCCAGTATTTATAAAATTGTGACCCTTGCTTTGGGAAGGGTATTAACCCCAGTTTTATATCTATAATTCTCAAACCACATTTGTTTACTTGATTAGTGACATATTTAGTCCTGTTCCTTTACTACCTAATTATATATATATATATATATATATATATATATATATATATATCTGTGTGTGGCACTTGAAATTATAGTATTAAACTATACACTCTTTCATGCAGTCCCTATTATAAAAGGAAAATATACAATAGACATGCACTGCTATTTTGTAAATCTATATGTCTGTAATTCACTGATCTAATTCACCAAATGTATAGATCTACCCTGTATGTACTTAATTCCTCCTACATATAGGTTTCTGGGTTTCCCAAAGGTTCACTGAATTAATTCTATTTACAATAACAACAGATTAAAGTTACATGCATACAAATGATGAGATAACATAATCTCCATATTTAAACTAGGGATTGGTTTAGAGGTTCTCGCAGATTTGTCCTCATAGTTATGGTTCCTACAACTGTGCAGAACTGAAAGAGTTTAATTACTCTATTATTCTGTAAATGTATGGAACACCAACACAAAATAAAACATTTAACTAGTGTGTAACTACAATCATTAACTTTTACACATAACAACAGATAGTTTTAATCATTCATAACACTATGAGCATACCACTTTGGTATTTGACCAGTCCTCCCAACCTTAGAGTCCCTCTATCTCTAGAACTCACCCCCAAGATGAGACCACCTCCCGAACAGACCAACCTTTAATCTGTTCAGGAATAGCTTATTTAAGCTTTTGCTTCCCAAAGCCCGTTTCTAATTCTGCGTCCAGAATATCAGGATGCTTTTCTTTCTATTTGCCTAGGCTTCCCTATTTAGGGGATTTTAAAGCTTCTTTCTTCTTTTCCCATATTTTTACCTCTTCCAAACTACTCTCCACATCATTGGGGAAACTATATTTTCCTCAAAATCTAATTTGGAAATAAATTCTTTCAAGGATTTTTGAAATATTTTTGGGGAAATATTTTGCCTTTATCCATTCTCATGGATTTAGCAAGTGATCTCATAATTCTCATTTTGGTCAATCTGCACAGAATTATTTTATTCATTTTTTCAAAATTAAATATTTAATTACATCCATAAAATACTTTTCCTTTGGGGTCCACTCCCCTTTGGATTTAAAGTTCAAACGTCTAGTTTTGAAAATCAAACACATAAACTACGGGTGTTACATATTCCCCCTCTGAAAGAAAACACCATCCTCGGTGTTGGTATCTAACTACCAGAGTTCATTTTTTTTTCCAAACAAAAATGTATATTTCTCCATCATTTCAGCTTCTCTTTCTTAGGTAGCTTCTTCGGCAGTAAAGTTCTTCCACTGCACCTTTACTCTTGCTACCGTCCGATTCCTCAATTCAATTTCTTCCCGCTCCAATATTTGAAGCGGTTCTGGAAGGAACTCCCCTTCTGGTTCCACCTGTACCACATTCCAATCAACTATGTGAGAAGCATCATGTACATATCTTTTTAATAATGAAACATGAAACACATCATGAACTCTAACATGGAGCGGTAAGGCTAGCTTGTAAGCCACTGGTCCCACCCTTTCTAACACTTCAAATGGACCACAATATCTAGGGGCCAGTTTTGCACAACTTCCAGCATAAAGTATGCTCTTTTTTGGCTTAATACACAAATACACATGTTCCCCCACTTTAAATTCTTGATGTACCCTCTTCTTATCAGCATAGTTCTTTTGGCGATCTTGTGCTATCTTGATTTTTCTTTGTATTTATTTAAAAATTCTTTCCATCTCTTGTAATGAGCTTATCCTCAGGCTGGCTAGAGCTCAAAGGAGTACGAAATTTCCTTCCATAGAGTGCTTCGAACGGACTCATCTTAATGGAGGATTGATAGCTGTTATTATAGGCAAATTCAGCTAAATGCAAGTAGTCTTCCCACTTTGATGGCTTATCCATCACATACATTCTCAGCATATCCTCCAAAATATGATTAGTTCTCTCTGTCTGCCCGTCGGTCTGAGGGTGATAGGCAGTACTGAAATTCAATTTAGTGCCCATGCCCCCAAACAAACCTTTCCAAAAAGATGTGGTGAACTTAGCATCTCTATCCGAAACAATCACCTTTGGGACCCCATGGAGCCTTACTACCCCCTTCAGGAACACATCCGCTACTTGGGCTATCCCGAAAGTAGATTTCACCGGTATGAAGTGTGCAACTTTGGTTAAAGTGTCTACTACTACCATCACTGAATCATGTTGGTACATGGTTTTGGGTAACCCTGTTATGAAATCCATAGAAACGGTATCCCATTTCCATTCTGCAATCGGCAAAGGATTTAAAATACTAGCAGGATGTTGATGTTCAACTTTAACTAGTTGACACTCCATGCATCTAGCTAAATATTCTACTACATCTCTTTTCATTCCTGGCCAAAACAACTTCTTTTTCAAAGCTGTTAACATTTTCTGATATCCAGGATGCCCTGCATAAGGCTGTTTGTGATATTCATCTAGGATCTCTCTTTTGAAAGACTCTACATTGGGAACATATAATCTGTTTTTGTAGCAGATCAATCCTTTCCGGTTTTGAGTGTATTCAACCATCTCCTTCTTTAGTTTTTTCACCTATAGGTTCTCATAATTTGGATCCTAGTCTGCTACCTATTTCACTAAATCTTCTAACTCCAATTTTACACTACTTCCAATGCTGTTTATATTTTGGCAAGCATTTCTGCTCAAAGCATCAGCAATTTTATTTTATTTCCCTCTGATATGTTTTATGTCCATATCAAATTCACTCAGAAAAGACAGCCATCTGGCTTGTCTAGCATTCAAATCAGTTTGGGAAAAGAAATATTTAAGACTAATATGATCAGTCATTAATGTAAATTTTTTCCCGAGAAGATAGTGCTGCCACATCTTCAAGGCATGAATAATAGTAGCCAACTCCAAGTCATATGCACTATAGTTTTGTTCATGTGTCTTCAGTTTCCTAGATTCATATGCAATAACTGAATTTTCCTGCAAAAGGACTCCTCCCAACCCCTCTCTACAGGCATCTATACATACAAAAAATTCTTTATCAGGATCTGCAATCTTCAGTATAGGGGCTGTAGTGAGTTTTAGTTTGATTTGTTCAAAACTATTTTGGCATTTTTCAGTCCCCTCAAATTTTACACCCTTCTTTTGTAATGATGTTATGGGATATGTTATGGCAGAAAATCTCTCCACAAATCTGCGATAATAACCTGCAATCCCCATGAATGATCTTATTGTTGAAACATCAGTAGGCACAGGCCATTCTTTAATAGCATTTATATTTTCAGGGTCAACATCCAACCCTTGTTCAGAAATAATAAGTCCCAAGTATTGGATCTTGTCCTTATAGAATTCACATTTACTGAATTTGGCATATCACTGGTTTTCTTTCAAAGTTTGCAGCACTATCCTCAAGTGATCTTTGTTCTCCTCCTCATTTTTGGAATAAACTAAAATATCATCTATGAACACAAGTAAAAATTTATCCAAGTACTTGTTTAACACACTATTCATTAGGCACATAAAGGTGGCAGGGGCATTTGTCAAACCGAAAGGTAGGACTACAAATTCTTAGTGACCATACCTAGTTCAAAAAGCTGTTTTACTAATGTCTTCTTCCTTAATTCTGAGCTGGTGATAACCATTCCTTAAGTCAATCTTCGAAAATACTGAAGCTCCTCTCACTTGGTCAAAAATATCATCAATTCTGGGCAAAGGGTATCTATTTTTAATGGTCAACTTGTTCAGTTGATGATAATCAATGCACATCCTAAAGGTTCCATCCTTCTTTTTCATAAATAGAACCGGTGCTCCCCAAGGAGACACACTCGGTCGGATATAGCCCTTATCTAGCAATTCTTGCAATTGCATTTTTAGTTCCATGAGTTCGGGGGGACTCATTCGATAAGGGGCTCAGGAAACAAGTGTTGCTCTCGGCACCAAATCGATTGAAAAGTCAATCTCTCTTTTGGGGGGAAGATGAGGAATCTCCTCTAGAAAGACTTCCTTAAACTCTCTCACTACTGGTAAAATATCCAGCAGATTTTCTTCAGGTTTATATTTTGTCTCTTCTACATGTACTGCATATACTTGGTATCCTTTCCTAGCTATTCTTTTTAATTGCAGTGCTGATATTTGTCTTACAGAGATAGGTTTTGGTTTTCCTTTGAGAATAACAGGTTTTCCTTCTTCATCTATTCATTGCAAGGTTTTATCCCAGCAGTTCATCATAGCCTTTCTCTTTTCCAGCCAGTCCATTCCTATCAGCAAGTCATATGAGCCTAAGGGTAGAATGTTTAAATTCACTTCTGTATAAAAATCATTTAATTTAATTTCTATGTGGGGTAATTTATGTGTTACCTTTCTCTTGGTTCCAGTGGCTAGCTGGACCAACCAAGACTGCTAAAATTTTTCAGTTTTGAGATTGCATTTTTCTACTATTTTTGGACTAATGTAACTCAAAGAAGCACCCGGATCAATCAAAACCGTAACAGATTGGTCATAAATCTTACCCGCCATTTCAACCATGGTAGCTCGGTGTTCTGCTTGTCGATTTTCCAAGGCTGCACTGATAGTGGGTATATTTCTTGCTATTTCATTTACTGTGGTAGCTTCTCGATCTCTCATAATCATTTGAATGTTTCGGTGGGGACGATCCCTCAAAATATGGGGTTGTCCACATCCCCAGCATTTCAAAGGTTCGCTCATTTTGACTGTGCCTTCCTTTTTATTTCCTTCAGCTTGTTGTTTGGAACCAATTTGAGATTGCGCTGTTTGGATTTCTTTTGGTTTATTAAAATTTTTCCTATGATGGTCCCTACCAAAATTCCTTAAGTAAGCTGGTTTCGGTTTCTTCCCTTTAATTTAACTTTTGTTTAACCAGCCTTTTCCATTCTCAACCTTTCCTTTAAACTGCTGGTAGAATAATCTAGATTTCCTCACTGCCTCATCCATAGTTTTTGGGTTATCAAACTCAATATTCTCTTTGTACACAGTAGGAAAACAGTTCAAAAACCTTTGTACCTTGGCCTTCTCTTCCCTAATGTAAGGGACATATCTCAACAAATTAGTAAACTTGGTGAAAAACTCATCAATAGTAAGTTGTCCCAGTCTAAGCTCATGAAATTATTTTGCTTTATCATCATAATAACGTTCATTTAAATAGTGGTTTTTAAACTTAACCTGGAAATCTTTCCAAGTAATTGTCTTTTCATCAATGGCATGAACCATTTTCGTCTCCTCCCACCACAAGGTAGCCTTACCTTGTAGCTGGTAAACAGCTAATCTGGCCTTCAGATTGCTTTCATATTCATAGACCTAGAAATACTTAATCATGTTCAACAACCAGGCTTCAGCATCTTCCTCCTTCTCCCCATCATAGGAGGGAGGTTTGATCTTTCGGAATTCCCCCTGTAATTCCTTTTTCCGCTTATACTGATGCCTAACAGCATCATCATCCTTAGACTCATCATTCTTCCTCTTCCTGGAACCTTCACCCTCTTGGCTGTTCCGCGAAGTGAATTATCTGATGAGCTTTTCGTGCTCCTCACTGGCTAATGACAATCTGTCATTCTAGCTTCTTAGCGCAGCCATTTCTCGTTGCAAACTGTGCAACATAGCCATCACCGGAGCGTTGGGATTTGGTGTATTATCTTCATCACACAGATCGACATAAATTTCCTCACCTTCTGCCATTCCAACACCACTGTACACTACACAACACATATCAGTAAATAATTTATTTTTTTCAACAGTAAATCATTTATATAGTGAGCACACACAACAACAGCCTAGTTTTGTATAACATGAGCTCTGATACCATTTGTAACGTCTCTTCCTTCCACCCTAGAATTTTTTTTTTCTTCTATTTATAATTTAATTCAGTGCTTCTATTGGCCACAGTTATTCAATTCTGATTTCGAATTTCGTCAAGTATGATCTGTTATGGGGTAGAGTTACTATTCCTCCTATTACTCTTGGGAGTATAGTTTTATTTTTTTCTTCCACTAATGGTTGTGGCTGATGGTATTTACACTTATTCTTCACCATCTTGATTAAATTTACACATATATTTCACCATTTCTATTATATGGTTGTATTTACTCCCATGCTTTTCTATCTATGCATATAGTAAATGATACATATACCCTACCACATTTATATAGTCCTCATACATGACAATTTACTCATGAATGTTATGCACACCTTGATAGGCTTATTAAATCTAAGTTTTTATTCAATAGAATTCTCTTACGTATTAAATGTGGTGTTCGATGGGTTTTTAATCTTTGTATATTTCAATTCTTATTACCCCACCGTTGAATTGCGAATTATTCATGGTCTATTGATATTTACCCTCCTGTCAAGGGTATGAAAGTATTGTGAGCATGACCATCGTATCGTTTATTCTTTACGTACATATCTCTGATGCTGAGTGATGTGGAGATATGCACATTTAATTGTCATTGCATTCGTTGTGTCTTGTTGGCATGTTTGACTAAGGGATTTGGCCACGTTAACTTGTTCAATCCTCCTCGTCATCTTATTTGTGGACACCTTGTTGCTTTTCCAGTTTATTAGTTTTGAATACGTCCATGCTTGAGGATACATGTATCTATATGTTGTTTGTGATATGCCACGCCAGCATGCATTTTTAATACACCGAACACATGATAAAATTGATGGTACTGTGGCGTAGATTTCATAGATTGACATTTACGTTTCGAACTACTGTATATTAAATGCCAATTTCCCAAACTCCTGGTATTCACAGTATTCACAGTATGCTAGTCGGAGAGAAGCCAATTCTCCTCACGTTGTTCTACATAATTTGTTTAGACAGTTTAACATTTTTATTGTCATAAAAAGTATTTATTGCAATATTAAACTCTGCCAGAAATTATGACTATTAATAGTTTTCATTCGGATGTTGAAATTTCCTGTATATCAAGTTCTGGAATATTATAATAGCACTAGGATATCCTGCTTCCACAAGTGGCTCATATATATCTTTATATATATATATATATATATATATATATATATATATATATATATATATATACAGGATATGTCTATTCCTTGTCTCTATTATTATGGACAACTCAATAATATGTATATATATTTTTTTATACTCCTGCTAATTATTTTCCCATTCATAAATGGTCTTCTTAAGTTTAATTGAAGAAAGTTAGAGATGTTCTCATCTTAATTTACTTTATGTTCCTTCTCACATAATAGCAAAATTGACTATCAGTCTATTTGATACAAAAGTTGTCAAGTTATAATCCCTCAGTGAAGGGGATTTTCCCATTTACACAGAGTCTGAATTTTCAGGTGTATTCTATGAATCCAACAGTGGACTCTCTTTATACTCCTTAATTTGGGTTCCATTGTAATAGTTACTTATGACATTTTCTGCAACTATGTAATTCTAGTTTTTCTTAGCAAAGGATTTTCAGTCTATGTGGTGTTTAGACTACACTTCTAAACATAATAAAGATATGATGGAGAAATTAACTGTTATCTTTCCCAGTTTGTAATTTCCAGTATTTATAAAATTGTGACCCTTGCTTTGGGAAGGGTATTAACCCCAGTTTTATATCTATAATTCTCAAACCACATTTGTTTACTTGATTAGTGACATATTTAGTCCTGTTCCTTTACTACCTAATTATATATATATATATATATATATATATATATATATATATATGGCACTTGAAATTATAGTATTAAACTATACACTCTTTCATGCAGTCCCTATTATAAAAGGAAAATCTACAATAGACATGCACTGCTATTTTGTAAATCTATATGTCTGTAATTCACTGATCTAATTCACCAAATGTATAGATCTACCCTGTATGTACTTAATTCCTCCTACATACAGGTTTCTGGGTTTCCCAAAGGTTCACTGAATTAATTCTATTTACAACAAAAACAGATTAAAGTTACATGCATACAAATGATGAGATAACATAATCTCCAGATTTAAACTAGGGACTGGTTTAGAGGTTCTGGCGGATTTTTCCTCATAGTTATGGTTCCTACAACTGTGCAGAACTGAAAGAGTTTAATTACTCTATTATTCTGTAAATGTATGGAACACCAGCACAAAATAAAACATTTAACTAGTGTGTAACTACAATCATTAACTTTTACACATAACAACAGATAGTTTTAATCATTCATAACATTGTGAGCATACCACTTTGGTATTTGACCAGTCCTCCCAACCTTAGAGTCCCTCTATCTCCAGAACTCACCCCCGAGTTGATACCACCTCCCGAACATACCAACCTCTAATCTGTTCAGGAATAGTTTATTTAAGTTTTTGCTTCCCAAAGCATGTTTCTAATTCCGCGTCCAGAATATCAGGATGCTTTTCTTCCTGTTTGCCTAGGCTTCCCTATTTAGGGACTTTTAAATCTGCTTTTTGCTTTTCCCAGCTTTTTACCTCTTCCCAAATACTCTCCACATCATTGGGGAAACTATATTTTCCTCAAAATCTAATTTGGAAATAAATTCTTTCGAGGATTTTTGAAAGATTTTTGGGGAAATATTTTTCCTTTATCCATCCTCATGGATTTAACAAGTGATCTCATAATTCCCATTTTGGTCAATCTGCACAGAATTATTTATTCATTTTTCAAAATTAAATATTTAATTACATCCATAAAATACTTGTCCTGTGGGGTCCACTCCCCTTAGGATTTAAAGTTCAAATGTCTAGTTTTGAAAATCAAACACATAAACTAGGGGTGTTACATCCAATTTAAAAAGCACAACAGCTTGGGGTGTTACAATTATCTCATCCATTTAAAGAAAGTATAGTTGTTACTGTATTTATGGAAACAATTCAAAAGCTACATGGAAACCCAAAGATTATTGTAAGTGAGAGAGATCCCATTTTTACCGAAATTTTTTGGATGGAATTATTTTCTTGTTTGGGTACTCAACTAGTTCATAACTCATATTATCATCCTCAATCCAATGGTCAAACTGATATAGTGGATAAATGTTTGGAAGTATATCTTCGTTGTTTTTTATCTGATAATAAAACACAATGGGTCAAGTGATTACCTCTCGTTGAATGGTGGTATAACACTTCCTTCCATACTGCAGCAAAAATGACGCCATTTATGGAACTTTATGGATATCATCCATCATCCATCACATCTTTTTTAAGAGAAAATTCTAAGGTTTAAGCAGTGGAAGAGCACATCGATAATCAACAAGAAGGCCTCCAACTCTTAAAGGATAACCTAAATTTGGCTCAAAATCAAATAGAAGTTGTGATTAAATCTAATAGAAATTGTAAAATATTTTAACGGTAAAATTTAAGATTGTTGTTATCCAGGTTTTGATTGAATCATCATACCTTCAAACTTATGATATTTTAGTAGATCCAAAATATTTTGTAGCTCTAATATGATCTTCTCTTTCAAATGATCTGTATTTTAATTAAACGCTAGGAGAAATTGTAATTTTTTTGTTAGTAAAATAAACAATAAAATTTAAAAAATACTATGTAGGTTTTTGAGTGAATCATGACACCTTTTATCTTGTGACATTTTGAATCGTTTTCTTGCTGAAAATTATTATGTTGTTGGTGCAGAATGTTCTTGATATATCTCTCTTGGTAATAAATCTTTTAAAAATTTGTAAAATAATGAAATGGTGAATCAATTTTTAGTATTCAAAAAGGCTATGAAATTATATTTCAAAAAATCAATTGCTGCTCATTTCTCAAATTAGAAAAAACAAAAAATATTTTTTTTAGTTGAATTTCTTTGTGCATTTTTGCATTCAATAGTTAAATCTACCGATGCATTTATATATAAATTGCACCAAAATTTCCCGAGCGCCATATTTTTTCACGCACCGACATGATTCAATATTTTTTCATTTTTTAAACCTTGAAACAATGCCATCTTTTAACGCAACGGTGCAGTATATATTTAAAACAACACCGAGACTTTTAAATTCATTTTAAAAGAGCATCAACACTATGAAATTATATTTCAAAAAATCAATTGCTGCTCATTTCTCAAATTAGAAAAAAGAAAAAATATTTGTTTTTTTAGTTCAATTTCTCTGTGAATTTTTGCATTCAATACGTAAATTTGCCGATGCATTTATATAGAAATTGCACCAACATTTCCCGAGCGCCATATTTTTTCATGCACCAACATCATTCAACATTTTTTCATTTTTTGAATCCTGAAAAAGTGCCAATTTTTTAACGCAATGGTGCAGTATATATTTAAAAGAGCACCGAGACCTTTAAATTTGATTTTATTTTCTAAATTCGGAAAATACTTGCGTACTGGTGCTATTTTTTATTTAAACATAACAATGCATTTTTGTGTGAAAGAGAATGAATATGATAACTTATTTTTTATTTTTGGACAATGATGGAAAATAGAGCGGGTAATTTTTAAATACACCAGTGCAGTTATTATTTAAAATGACAGTTCTGGTTTATTTTGATTAGTGCACCAATGTGATAATTTTATTTTTAGATAAAATGGCACAATAATCTCAAATTATCCTTTTGGAGGTATCCACATGAATTAAAAAAACTCATACTATGCATTTTCGGCTTAAAATCACGTTTTTCTTCAAAAATGGTTTCAAAACTATACTGAAATTTATATTGTGGTTATATGGTTCTTGAGATTGGTTTTAGATATTCAGACAAAATTTATTTTGATTTTTTCTCAAATACAGAGGAAAAATCTCAATAATATCAAATGGAAAACTCTTCAAATTATAGCTCATTCCATATTGTTGATTAAAGTGCTTCACGGAATTCTCAATTTCAATATCAAACAAGTTTAGATTTAATTTTTATTTCATTTATCTAATTTTTTTTTTTAATCCATGTCGATTTGAATAAAAATGTATGGAAATTATTTGTAGGATCTAGATTTAGAGTTGAGTTTAAATACAAAAAATATTACTCCATATTATTTTGGAAAACATCGAAATAGCTTATGATGAGCATCATATCGAAAGCATTTGGTAGATGAAAATCGACAACTTCTTCACCCATCCAATTGGAACATGGCATATTGTAGCCACAATACTGGATCAACGATGTTAATATTTGTTTGGTATAGTAAAATTTCAACAAACAAATTTCATTATCGTACTTACTAATATAAGTGATATTGTACTAATGTCATTCAATATTTTTTGAAATTATTATTCTAGTGATAATGGCCGACCCACGTACCATCTTCTGTTTCACCCTACTAGAACGTCAAATTGAATACATATCATATCATGCATGTCCGAATGAATGTATTCCATATTGAGGAAAATCTATAGACAAAGGGATATGTATGAAATGTGGGTATGCTTCGTACCATAGTTAAAAAAATTGGGGTCAATCACATGGTCCTCCTCATAGGATATCAAGGCACATGCCTATAATCCCAAGGATTAAAATACTCTTCCGTTGCAAAGAATTATTTTTTTTACAAGGATCACATGCCTCACATAGAAGTGATTCAGGAGTTATGTGAATCCCAACAAATTCAATAGCCATGAATCATATAAAGGATACATGTTCTGAAAAATTCAAGGATGAAGTACAAAGTCTATGAATCAACATATACATGGATGGTGTCAACCCTTATTCCCTCCAAAATACCAATTACATGTTTGGCCTATAGTAGGGATTAATTCAAATATCCCGCATGGTTTTCCGTGAAGAATGAACATATTATGTTGGATCTCATTGTCCTGGGTAGAAGATAAGTGAAACATATCGATGTATGCTCACAACCATTGGAATTTTAATTTAAGTAAATATGGGAAGGGATACATGTCTATTATTTATCAAGAACCATACATGTTTATGATCTATTAAGGCCCATCACAATAGAGAGGAGATTTACATTGTATGGAATATGTGCTTACATCATACATGATTCTCTAGGATTATGAGTTTTATGTGGTAAATTGCATTCTTCTTTCTTTGTTGAGCAAAAATATTAATGTTTCACATATTATTTTAACTTTTTATAATTATTCAGATATTCATGTTTTCTAATGTGTCAGCTTGTATACAATAATTTCACATGTCTTGTAAGAAAATGGTATTGTGGATGTGAATTTTGTGGACCTACTGTCAAGGCTAGGTGGTATGAACACCTAAAAAGTCCCATGTATCACTGCTACAGGGTATTCCTCTGAGAAGAACACCCTTACAAAAGAGCAACATTTGCCTTCAATGGTAAATCTAAGAGAACCCAAAGGCCCGCAATAATGACACGAGCTAGATGACTTTAACCATATAATATAGAGAAGGAAAAGGAGTTTTCAGAAATTTCCGACTTAAATGGGGAGCCTATGTTTGTTGATTTATATTTCTTCAACACCAAAGTTGAGAAATTTCCCATTGCGATGAAAAGAAAATCTCTCTTTTATGAGCTCCCATATTGGGAGCATCTTAATATTTCTCACTTACTATATCCCATGCATATATTTAAAACTGTTTTTTATTATTTATGAAGGTGCATATCATCAAGATAAAGTGAGACATTGGTTGCTAAGAGAGGTCTTATTTCTTCAAAAACTAAAAAGAAAGATTTTCCAAGAAAAGAAACTAGAGGAGAGGTTGGTCCCTCTTGGTATTTCAAAGAAAGTGACGTCCCATGTATTTTAAAGAGAGATGATTTCTCTTTGGAAAAGGATGTTAAAATTAATGTGAGGTTTCCTTATTTATATGGGTCTTCACTACGATGTTTCTTCAATATCAATGACTATTTTTCGGGATTGAAATCACATAATAATTTGAACCTTATAAGAGTATGTATGTCAAAAACATGATTTTATTATTTTATTATTAATTTTATGTAATGGGATATTTAATAATTAATTTTTGTATAATTTACTATATATTGTGTCATTTCATTATCCCCTAATCATTCGTGGGTGTGTGAACCATGAATTCCCCCAACTCCTATGACGTGCCATATCTAAATTACCTGCATTCGTACGTTAGATTACATCAAAGGAGACTCATATTGCTAACATTACATGTTTGCATGAAGATATATCTAAGATTTTTTGTATTTTTGAGAAGGAAATTCTGGAAATTTTCATGGAATTGCAGGTCCATCTTTAATTCACCTAGTAGATGAGGATGAAATAGTTGGCTTCATTCCTTGTTATTGGATGTTCTTCTTAGAGAGGTGCATGAAGCAATTGAAAGGTTTTGTTTGAAAAATGGAAAAACCTGAGGGGTCTATGAGAAATGGGTATATATCATATGATTCATTCTATTATTCTAGTGAGTACATCAAGTAGATTGAAAACACACTAGGTGCGGTGATTTGGGATGAAAAAAGAGAAGGTGAGATGCTCAGAAGGAATGGAAAGAGGCTCACGATAAAGAGTAATTGCAGGATTATAACTTGTAAAATTACTACAAAATAACTATTCACACTAAAATTCATATTAATTCATATTTTGATCTCATACATACTATATATTTGTTGGCTTTAGTTCATCAGGAAATTCATAAATTGAAGCCATCAACAAATTCATTCTTTACAATATCGAAGCAACACAAGTGTGGGTTTCATTGTACACAGAGAAGAGGAGGAAATGGGACACTGATATGAAAAAATTCAAATGCTTATAATGTAAAATCATGGCTTATTCTTATCATTTGAAAGAAAATATGTCAATGATATTCCCCAACAATTGGGTTCTCAATCAAGTCAAAGATAAATAATATTCATCTGTTCATTACCCCCTTGTTGAAGAGGACGTGCTAAACATAGGGATTGGGTGGATCAACTCAGTAATAATAATCCCTTTCCATACATTTTTCACTTCATATTTGACCTTTGAATTGTAACATCTCTATATACTTTATACATTTAATTCTGTTTGGGTTATTAGACATATGCCACTATGATTTTTTCACTTCTTTATAGGTGAATTTCTTCCCATCTATGTGGGCATATGGACATGATTCTCACACAAAGGATGTTGATGATGGATATATTACACAAGACTATTGTGTGGAATTTGAGTTCAACTAATCTAGTCGTGCTACCCACTGCGATCAAAACCTGATGCAGGGGACATCAGGCTACATTGGAATGATACTAAAGATCATTCGAGTGGACTTCTCTTCATTCCAATGTTTCATTTTTAGGTTTAAGCACTGGGACACCTTTGATTAGAATAATGTAAAGGAATACCATGATAGTATGTTTTTATCTATAAACACTAGAAATATGTTGCGTGAAGCTAAGGATCCATATAATTTCCCAAAACACTGCAACAAAGTGTTTCTTAGCAATATGCATTAGATAGGCATTGGTAGTGTTCATTATGACACAACCCTAGATCAAAACATGGTTTTGATAATGATAATGTTATCATGCCAAGAACCGACAATATTGTTATCTTTGTTACATGATTGACATATAAAATACATCAACCTGATACATACGATACAATTTTTTAATAAAATAAAAAATGTATTTATTAATATGGAAACATAACCTTCAAAAAAAAAATAACATTATCGTTGTGCCAAAAACACACTCATGGACTGACTTTGATTCTCTATAAAATAAAATTGCACCATAGATGGTGCGAACATACCTATGAAGCACTGGTCTTATGCATGTATACAATATTGATTACATATTTTATGGACCATAGGATAAAAAAATGGGCTTACATGGATGCATGAGAGGTTTTAATTTTTTCTTCACCGATAATGGAACAATTTTGATTTTTCTTTTCAATGGTAATTATAAATAAAATTTGAACTAATAAATATTTTATGGCTAAGAATTAAATGGTAAATAACCTGATGGTTATTAAAATAATTGATTTACTTTCAAATAAACTTGGTGATGCATAAATTTATTTTATATTTATATTAGGAAAAACAATTATATATTTTTATGTATTTCTAAGTAAATTATTTAAATTATACATGTATTTGTAAGTTCAGTAATAATAAGTGATAAGGACACATTATAAGGTGTTTCTTGTGATATATTATTAAAAAATTTCCCGCCCAAAACGTTTTTTGAAGTTCACAATCCCAATAAATATACATCATGTCATTGAAATTCATGAACCTAATCCATATACATCACATTGTTGCTTTGACGAACATCAATTGTACAATACTACAATGGTGTCAAAGGAACACCTGCAAGCTTTCACAGATTTTAGTGTATTATTAATAAGACCCATGAAACCCTAATTTGATATCTATTATCTGTATCACTGTCTTCTAATTTCACTTTTATTTTACCATTTCAAGTGAAATCATTTAAAAAATTTTAAAAAATTTCATAGTTCCATTTCTGAAATATATGGCAGCATGGGAATTGGTAGTTGTGATTTCTGAGATACAAGGGAGAAACTTCGAGTGTGTATTATAGGACAATAATTAGGAGTTTTATGTTTGTCTTCCCTCCCATGGTCGGACCATATGTATGGGTCCTTCATTTTCTCCTGCTCCAGTTGTTGCTCCATTTGTTGATGTCTTTTGCTACATGATTGACATATAAAATATATCAGCCTCATACATAAAACACATTTTTTTTTGTTAAATGAAAAATGTATTTATTAAAACGGAAATGTAACTTCCAATTAAAAAAAGTCATCGGTGTGCCAAAGACACAATGATGCATCGACTCCGATGCATTTTCAAACACAACCACATCATAGGCAGTGTGCACATACCTATGACACACTATCGTTGGGTCAAAAATATAATTTTTCATCGTGCTGCTTGACACTTCTACTTACGGGTGCACGTATAACATTGTCGAAGCAGGACATAACACTCACATTATCTAAGACAACGATATATATTTTTAAATATTATTTAGGCAGTGCAGTGGGTAAATCTGATATTACCGGTGCGATTAGAACATACCAAGAGCACCGCATTTGTAATGGTGTTTAAGAGGAATTTTTTGAGTTTGACATAGACCAGTGATGCATTTATGTTTCATTTTATATTATGTAAAATAAATATCCATTTTTTTTTTATGTATTTGTAACTAAATTGAATTTTTATTATTTAACTCATATTTATTAGTAAAAAAACTTGAATTTAAACTAGTAAAATAGAAAATAAATAACCAAAATACCATCAAAATTTAATTATATATTTATTACTAAAAAACATTTCACTTGACTCTTTAAGGGAGAACTTCCAATAGAGAAAATTGCTACCTACAATTAGCTTGGTCGCCAACCTTATTTGACATTTATTTATATCATCTTTAGAGAGAGAAGGTTTTAATTTAACGTGGTATGTGTTTCTATAAACATTAAATTTAAATTACTTGAAAATCTTATAACTTTAGTAATAAAATACTTTTTAAAATAATATAATTTTTTTAAGCTGTATTAAGTCTAAATTAATTGCATGGACAGGTGCTCTATAACTTAGTATAAGAGACATTTGTCACATAACATTACATTTAAAAATATTAAAATAATAATTGAAATTCAAAAATAAAGAAATAATAATAAGAAAAGAAGTTAATGTCGGCCATAAGTACAATACTTAAATTTACACCTTAATATTGTATAACTTTATATAGAGACATAATGTAACCTAAGTTAATAAAAATAATTTAGCTAGTATTATGAAGAAGAAATGTAATAAGTAAAAATATATAATTTACTTTTTACTACAAGGAAAGATTGTAATTTTTCCAAATGACAAGAAATAGTATTATTGATATTACATTAAGTGCAATTCATTCTATGTTCCATTTACATGTGATATTTAAAACAAGAATATATTTATAACAAAAAATAGTTTACTGACAACCAAAAGTAAAATATTTCAATTTCCATATTAAATAACATAATTTTATAGATACTTTATATAGAGAAAAATAAAGTAATTTAAATTGAAAATTTTCTTATATTTTCACATTAGTGAGAAAGATTATGAGAATTCTTATTACATTAATAGTTTCTTTGTAATTAAATGTACGAGGGATGTTTGTAAAATTATCAATGTTCAATATGTCTTTAATATGTAGTATTAATTTAGAAAATATTAATAATAAAATTAATTAAATGTATACATATAGGAAAATAGTATGAGGGGTCGTATTCAAACATTTCAATACAGATAATGTGAATTATAAATAAAATATTTTAAAGTCAACTACATATATATTATTACATTAGTTGTCTAGATCCACCAAATGCCTAGAGAGATCAAATATCTTTTCACTCAAAAATATGATTGCATAATAGAGTTTATCCTTCTCAGCACTTGGTAGATCTAGAGTTAAGATGGTGTTGTAAATGAATTCTAACATAAGTTTTTTAAATTTAACAATATATTGAATTTTATAAACCAATATTGAATTATTTACATTGTATTTTTGAGAAATTTGTTATTAATAATATTTTTAATTAAAAATCGAAAGAGATACACATTTTTTTCCATTTAAGAACTAACTATATTATTTTACCTTAAATTACTTTATCGTCGTGAGTATTAAAATATTTTACTAATTAATTTATATTGAATATTAATGAACTATATAAAAAATAGAAATATATTTATCATAATTTTACAATCATAGTTTCAACCATACTAAACTTTGTAATTTGTGAAAATATCTTTGGATTTTTTTTAAGGTAATTCATTTTACATGAAATTTCATATATAAAATTTTGATATAAATTCACCAATACATAATCTATACTAAATTTTACCTCATAAAAATAAAAATCATGAGGATAACCATCCAAGGAACATAAAAATTATCTAATATACACATTTGAATTCACTACCATGATCTAATTATATACACTTTTAGTAACACATATTAATGTCATTAGCTAGCACACAAATCTGATACTCTAATGGGACATCATCATCGTGATCACATCTAACAAAACAAAAACATTGTAATCTAAGATCATCACCTCACAATCCTAAAACTAATATAAATATAACGTCAAATAACCTCTATCATGTACACATCTATGTGCAAGCACATTAGATAAGAATATCTAACATGATATAACAAGTGCACTAGCATATAAATTAAGTACATAAACATGAAAAAAAATGCATTTTATCTCTATTGTATCAAATATTTGATTGAACTTATTTTAATTCATTATATATATATATATATATATATATAATGAATTCAAATAAGTACAATATAATATATGATACAACAGATGTAATACATGATGAGCCCCAACATTATCTATTTTCTTAGGCCAATTCGATTATTTATAGGAACTTAAAATATGTATTTTATCCCCTTACTTGGATATCATAGAGTTAATTCAGAGTATTAATGGTTCCTTAGGAATTTCGTTTATCCTTTCTTATTGTTTACCTATTATTATTTATTTTTGTATAATATGAAGAGAATATTGAGTAAAATTTGAATGACATAATATAAGAAATTTATCCTTACTATAGGATCTACCAAGATATGATAATAGATTAAAAAAATATCATGAAATTATTGACCAATTATGGAGCTCAATTGATTGAGAAAATATAGGAATGTGTTTCTTGTCATTTAATTTAAAATCTTCATATTGCGAACTAGATCCACTTTTGAAGGGATATTGTAGGGGAAAGTTAACTCCATTCAAGGATAATTCTTACTCATCAGTTTGTATAGTTAAAAATTTTAATTTTACTTTATGGGCATGTATTTCTTAGTCCTCTTGTGGAGAAAACTTGTTATTTACCAGATCCACTTTCATTTCTAGTAGGGATGTACTTGGATTCATTCAAATAATAAATTTTGGTGCCATTTTTAGCTTATAAAGCTTGTTTTCCTTCTCAGGAATCTAATTTTCCTGGGTAATGGCCACCGCAATATCCTTAGATCCCTATTGTAAAAAAAATTATCTCCTTTGAATGTCCTTTTCACTTGCATCTCTTATTTATGCATTCACTCTTCATGCTTCTTTTGATGTAGTTAATATTGGTTAAATGATTGAATTGAGTTATTTTTCACATTATTTACATATTAAAAAGAATTATTCATCCTTAGAAAAACTTTTGAAAGTCATATTCATCATTGAGCTATTTCGATTGGTTTACTAGTTCACAAATCTACAATTTCTAGAAGTCCTTCGTAACAAAATAGTAGTAATTTTCTGCTATTTCTTAGAACATGTTAATGAGATTCATTTGAGTCGATTCCACTTGTATTGAGTAATAAATATATTCAATTTAATATAATTTCACTTGATTAGGTTAGCAATTTCCTAGGTTAACTAGCTTACTGGTTCTTCTATTTCCAGTTTTTATAGTAATTTTTTGCTATTTTTAGCAAATATTAACATTGGTATTTTTTATTTATTACACTTGTAATAGATTTCTAATAAATACCACCTAATAAAATGGAAATAACCATCCAATTTTAATTTTATTTACTTCAGAATTTGACAATTTATCTAGCCCTTTTAGAAAAACCAAGCCTCTTGTAGCACTCCTGTAGCACGTGTTAACTTGACGAGACTCAAAAATATTATTTTTTTTCTCTCTTACGCATCAATAATCACCCTTATTATATAAAACCGTGATTTTTTAAGACAAAAATCCTCTTAATCCTTGCCTCTTTTCCATTTTAATTCATCTCTACAGTTATGGTTAGAGGATAGTTTCATGAATTTAAGAGCATAATGATTATTTTCATGATTACTTTATGAAGCACGTTATGATTTTTTTTGAGAAAATATACCTTCACACTAATTGGAGAATTATTTCATTTTTTTTCATTCATATTAAGATATGGTTTCCGTTTCAAATATCTCTATTTTTATTGCATATAATAGGTTTCCTTTTGATGTACCATATAAACTCTCCAAATAGGTTAATGTATAAATTTATACAAATATGATTAAAATTTACATTTATGAAAAGTATAATATCCTTTCCTTTCTTCAAAATTAACTAGAATTTCTTCTCTACAAAATTAATAAGGTTTTTTTTTGTGGAAATAGAGTAACATTTCAATTTCTACAATTGGTTTAGGCTAGGATTTCATGGCATTCACTTCATTGAATCAGATCAATGAAACGACACATTCATGTTGCACATATAGTGCCAACAACTCTTTTGTTTATAAGAACACTGCGTTTATAGTTTAAGTTGGTAGCCTAGGGAGTTGCAACATTCTTGTTCAATTATTGGGAATCATCACATTTTGGCACTATTTCTGGGGAGTTGTCAAAGTATGCATTGTTTTCTTCCATATTCGATTCATATCTTTTAATTTCGACGAGAACAAAAATTTTTCATTAGGCATATTTCATTTCAAATATAGAAAAAACTCATTTCATTAGCTTTCATGTTCAAAAAAAGTTTTCTCAAACACAAAATCCGCACATTTGATCACATGGTGTCATAAGAACCATGTCACCATCCACTTTTGCTGGTAGAAGAAGAAGAGTTCGGAGAGAAGGTAGCAGAAATGGGTGGAAATGACGAAAATGGGTAATATCATATTGGATTTCCATTCAATGTACTGATAGCAGTGTTCATATGAATAAAATATCTATATCTTTCCTTCCCAGCTTCCATGGTATGTGGTTAGAGGATACAAAAACCTTTCTCATGGAATTTGAAATACTTTGTAGATATTTTGGTTACTTATCAAACACTCAAAATTTGATATTTATTTGGGAAGAATCGAACGATAGTGCTCTTAAATGGTTCATTATTTTAGGGTCTAATTCAATAATATCATGGAAAGATATGCAAAAGATATTTCTAGAAAAATATAAATATCACGATCTTAAAGAAGAAATATTTACAATGAATAAAAAGGAAGATGATAGCCTTGGTGATATAATAGAGATATTTATGTATACTGTTAAGGGAGAAAAATTACATCTTTTAGTATTTAACACACTAAAAACCCTCTTACGTATAACAATTACGGATGAGTGGAGATCTCCTTGATCTCATGAGTTGAGGTGATGTATACCAATTATCATCTTAATAAATTTGTGAAAAATGCAACAACATATACATATGAAGGGAAAGCGTAAGTAAATAAACATCAATATTGGTAAGCCAATATGAACTTGGAAATTTTATTGATAACTTTAAAACATAAATTCCTAGAAATCTAAGTGAACAAGTAGAAATATTAAGAATAGAAGATGAACAAAAACAAGATGTTCATATTTTTCTTTCCCAAGAAGAGTCACATGTTATTAAATATCCCCCATCATTAACAAGGTTGAAGGAATTTTACAAAGAGGAAAATGGAGAAAGTCAATCACCAAATAAAGTATGTTATGTAGCTCGAAGAGTACCATGGTAGCCTAGTCAACCTAGTATGATGCAAGAACCTAAATAAAAATGTCAAGTTTATTCATATCCATCTCAAATTAATTGTAAAACAACATTTCATTGGAAACCTTGGCCATCTCAACCCGACAACCAATCTTGGCAATAATTTTGGCAAGGAAATTATTGGAGAATTCAATAATATCCTCAACATTTTCCTCAATATCCTCCATACCCAACTACATGTTACCCTTCCATCCAACTCCACCACAACGACAACCTTAACCACATCCATCTCAAATATGCACTACCACTCAACTACATGTACCACCATTTCGAAGCCACATAAGGAAGTAGCTCAACCCACTTAAAATAATGAGGTAAAATACTTCCAAAAAACGCATCTTGACCTAAATGGTATTTGTCCCAACTAAAGGAGACTATTAAAAAAAAAAAATTCTCTTGATGCCATTCATGAAGAAATTCTAGAAAAATAAGATTCAAATGAGGAGAGCAATAATCATGGGTTGCACTAGATGGAGAGAACACATCATAATCAAATATGGAGGAAATTCCATCATGCGATCATCTATGTGTTCAAGAGAATAATTAGAAAAAGGAGGAATATTTGAATTCCATGGGAGAAGAGGACATAGAAAGAGATCCAAATGTATAAGAGGATCAAGGGCCTCATAACTCTACCGAAATATGGTTCCATACAATCATTAAGTTGGGGAGACATACTATTCTTCAACAATTATTGGTCTCATCTCAATCAAAGCAGTTTTTCTCTGATATTCAAGTACATGTCAAAGCATATATTACGAGCATACACATGATTTTATCTGCCATATTTATGTGCACATAGATCCATAGGAATTATTATTATACTTGAAAGAGACATTTTTTTTTAGGTAGAGTAGGATAGAAAAAATAAATAAATAAATGGAAAGAAAATAAGAGGAAAAGAATAAAATTTCATGTGAAAACCTCTTTTGAGGTAGCTGATATTGGGTCAATGATTGAAAACCTCCTTAAGGCAGTCACTGGTTTCGAAATAAGAAAAAGGTAAAAAGGAAAATATCCTAGGTGAAAAACTCCTGTGGGGTGCCTATCAAGACTTAATAGTTGAAAAATGTATTAAGGCAGCTAATAGTCCTAGGGAAAACAAAAAAAATATGAAAAATAAAAAGGAAAAAAAATATTTTCTCCATCTATATCTCCCTGATGAATGGAATCATTTTCCATCCTTTGCAAGAAACAAGAAAAAATTAGCACCAAAAGAGAAAAATGATCAAAATATTAGTAAAAAGAGGTCAAACTTGGGCTTTATCCTCCTTTTCCTAGTTTTTTCAATAGGACCAAGGACATGTCAATCCATAAAACTAATATATGTGCAACATACGCCCATCATTTTCCAATCGTTTCCCATGCATTTCCCACATTGTCAAAAAATTCTATAGGAAGTTTTTGTTTTTCCACAAGGGGCTAAAATACACATGTAGTGTTTTCTTTTATCATATTTTAGAATTCATGTATCCATTTTCCAATAGGTTTCAAGGGGAGATGCATAGGAATGATATTAACCGTCTCCATTAATTTTCACAAATTCTAGTGTATATTTGTCCAGAAATCGGCCTCCATCACTTACGACATTTTTTTCTCAAGATTCTTGCATCTCTTGGCCAATATTGTTTTATGGGTATATGCATAAGTATGATGCAAAAATTCTGACAAAATTTTAAGTAAATCAAATGTACCGTTTCAGAGGTATGGATAAAATAATCCTTCTACAAGAGTGCTCTAGAATTGCTACAGGAGTGATGATAATTGCTACGGAATTGTGATCGACATAGAGACAGGGGTCAAATTTTATGTTTTACTCATGGGAATGAGGAAATAGGTCCACCACGCCTTCATCATCCATCCTCCACATGATTTTTCCTCTCTTCCACCCAAATATCCACCTCTTTCCATCAAAAATACCCATTTTCACCCCTTCTTCCATCTGTTCCACAACAAAAAAGGGCCTTTGATGCTTGCCAACAAATTACTCATGAATTATCAGTATTTTAAAAGATTTCACCTGAAGGAAATAATTATCCTAGAAGGGTGTATGTTACTTCTATAACAAGACAAAAAGACATATAACAGTATGCACATCCCCTATGAGACCACAACTAGAGCATAATATTTGGAATTTAGTCAACATGAGGACTTAAGTATTGAAATTTTTATCCTTTCATAGCCACAAGACCTCATATTAGTTATTAGATGATTCTTGACCACCCAAAAAATCAGTAGTGGATAAATCCAAGATCACTTGCATGAAATAAAAAGACCTGCATCATCGAGTTTCATCCAAGAAATGACATAAAAAATCATATATTCTCAAGAAATTGGAAGAAGCAAGGGAGGAGAACCAATAAAATAATATAAGACACTAAAACATAGCCTCACTCATTTCCAAACCTAACATGAAACCATCAATGGATAAACACATCAACAAGCAACATCATGCAAAAAGCATCAATGATGAGTCAAGACAGCATGCGACACCTCCAACATAGTCTTTGGCTCCAACAAAAAATGTAGAACAAGTATTCAATCCAAAAAATAAACACCTTAAAGAATCTCCATAGTTAGGAAAGGCATGTAATTGAATCATTTTGGCTTCATGAGTACTATGTAATTTCTGTTTTGTGTGTCTAATTATTGGGGGTCAATAAACGCATCCATCCACAAGCTAAATGCTTCGCCAAACTCAATATTTACATAGAATCATTTTCATCTAACTTTATTTTCATAACCACCATAACTGTATTGATCAAAATTAGAATCATTTTCATCTCATTTTCATCACCCTCAACCTCCTTCAACAAGTCCCCATCAAAATTGAAGAGTAAACTATCCAACAATAAAATAGTCGGTGTCAAGGGAATGGAAAATTGAGGAGGTTTCCCCCCACAAAGACAAAGGTAGACAACCTATGGCATCGATGACGAGGCCAACCAATAGATTAGCCACAAATAAGAAACTAAAATCACAAAAATCCTTGCTATAGGAGAAAGAAATTTTCTACAAGATAAATATAGGGCTTCTACAGGAAGGAATAGAATTAGAAAAATTCCTACAAGATCAAGAAAAATTACATTAGGATGAATAAAAAGTGGTACAAGAGGAGGAAACAACATTAAATTATGTATAAATAGGCTCCTATGACCTACAAGAGCCTGAACCAAGCTGACCCTGGAGTCGTGTTATAAATTTTTGGAAGAAGGAATGATTATTCCTACGAATTCTGTAGTACCCCTCTTATTCAAATTGGAAAAAGAGAGGGGCGGAACTCATAGAAGGACTACTATTTTAAAATAAAAAAAATAGAAGATGTGGGAGATCAACACCAAATATTCCCATCAAATTATTATTGGGATTAGAGAGGCCGCCTAGAATAGAACCATCCATGGTTGAGTTCTATTCAGAAGAAAACTCCTATACAAATACCTAAGACATCAAGAAGGTACCGAAGGATACGATGAAAATGTTAGGGAAGAAGGAGAAGGCTAAGTTGCTCAAGGGTGAGAAAAAATTTCACTAGGGGCGAGATGATGGGAACCAAAATTTTTTATTTTATTAGGCCCATTTGATTATTTATAGGCACCTAAAACATGTATTTGATCCCCTTAATTGTACATGATAGAGTTAATTCGTAGTATTAATGGGTCATTAAGAGTTTTGTTTATCCTTATTTATTTTTATTTTTTTCTAAATAAGACTAATTCTATTATGTATAAAAGATAATGTTACAAAACAGCCTCAGCGTCATCGATATGAGCCTGAGCGCTGGGCTTGATAAACATGCTCAACAAAGAGAGTCCGGACTGCCCAAGTAGGGAAACCAGTCCTGTAAAGATCAGTTTGGCCGCCCTTGGTAGGGAAACCGGGCTATAATTTAAAAATGAGTACTTAACAACAAGAAAGAAACTAATATTAATAAGCATCCTTCCCAGCTGCGCATTGAGACAAGGAGACAAAAAAATCCTGCAGCAGTTGAGCAAAAAAATCAAAAGGAGTTGTGTGCTGAGATTATTACTGATCATTCGTTGGAGATTGAGGTTCTTCCACCACTTTGCAAGAAAATTCATCTGCCCAGTCATTCGGGTCGCCTTGGAGAGCACCGCTCAGGTCAGTGTCTTCATCCATCGCCCGTGGACTGTCTTCTGCATGGTGGGTTGTACCTGCAGATGGAGCAGAGAATTTGGGAGGGCTAGAGGCGGGAGGGGGCAAAGGGGAGGCTCTAGGGGAAGGAATGGGAAAATGTGCCTCTTCTTTCAGCGTAACAGTTATGAAGGCGGTGACCACAGGATGATCATGAGAACATTCGAAGCGTAGCTCAGCACGCTAAGAAGTAAGGCGGATGGAAGGGAGGTCAGGTCTATGGGAGGCAGCGGGAAGATCAACAATGTGAGGGTCGGCAAGAGGGGGGGAATTGGCTGAGCCAAAGGCTCCGAAGCATAGTGATGCCAACAACCTCTGTCATGTCTTAACCCCTGAGTCTGAACTTGAGTCTCTTCAGCAGAAGAAGACCCAGAAACCGAACTGGAGTGGGGTTGTTGCCGCGAAGCCCATCCTCGATTGGAGCCACGCCTACTCCGCATTCTGTGACTAATGCGTGGCATGGTTGCAGGAGCGTGAGGAGAACACGAGTGATGTAAAGGGTAGGCTGGAGGCCTAAAAACACTGTGAGAGAGAATTCCGTGTGAGAGAACTGTCGTCTGAGCTCCAAGGGAGGAGACGTCGCTACTGTAGACGACAGTTTGAGTCAGGGGAGGATTGAATCGATAGTAGACAATCTGCGAAAAATGCTCGCTAGGGATCGGTTCAAAATAGGCTAAAAAAGTGAAACGATGACCTATAGGAGTTCGAGTGCAGGGTTCTGCATAGCCCTGAGGGCATGCACTATTTAAACGGAGCCGAGGAGTGATATTGCTATCACTTCGAGCCGAACTATCTGGAATGGACGCCATTGCCAATTGAATGCCCGTGGCGGTGTAAAGGAATGTATGTTCTAGATTAATGACACTGCGAGCTGGCTGTTTAATGAACTCGTTAATGCCACCACACATAGGTTTCTTTGGGAGGCGCGCAGGGGTCAGCATCCCATCATACCTGGCAGTCACCCACATCCTGGCGATCCTTGTGCACCAACATAGTGCAGTTTTGAAGCATTTCACTATCATGGATAATATTGAGGGGGCCATGAATGACTTAATTGGTACTTTCTGCTCCAAAATTGGCTAAGAGATCTGCAACTTTGTTACATTCTCATTTAACATGAGTAAACGAGATTTCCCTGTTGCTATTTAACCAGTTGCGTATCTGATCCATCCTAGCAACCAAAATGCCAACTGTTTGCTGCCTTTGCTGTGTTGTTACCCTAGAGGATTTGATTGACCATATTAATGAGAATCTGAGAATCTCCTTCTATAATGATGGGAAAGTTTTTGTAGTGATTAATGAGGCTGAGCCCTTGCGAGAGCCCTTCTAACTCAGCCGAGTTATTGGTATCCCATCCAATTGTTCGATAGTATATGACTTGAGTTTCTACAGTGGAATCTCTGAAAATGCCTCCAAAGCCAGCTTGCCCAAGGTTTCCTCTAGAAGCTCCATCGAAATTTAATTTGAACAACTTGAGAGGGGGAGGAGACCATTTCAGGGGAGTTTCAGGGGCAAACCTGTTTCTAAGGGTAGTTATTGGCTTAATGTTGAGATTCCAGTTCTGCCAGATCGCGATTTCTTTAGGCTGCTTGGGAAAGTCGTCGTCTTGCCAGGAGTGGAGAGCAGGGGATTCCTGAAGGTTATGGCAAATGATGTCCCAAATTGAATCCAGAGAGGAGGATTGATTTTTGAAGATGCGTTTTTTTCGTTCTTTCCACAGAGACCAGAAAATAATTCCAGGAAGGAGCTGCCAAAGGGTGTTGAGAAGGGAGGAATTGTAAGGGCGTTTAGGCCCGTTCCGAAGAAGGATGGTGATGTCTCTAGAGGGTTTCTTTCGCTGGCTACGAACGCTGATTTTCTCCGATAAAGTATTGGCCAGAGAGCAAGTTAGCATGAGATGCTAAATATCTTCATTTCTTTTATTGCAATTGGGACATTTGGAAGGTCCAATGAAGCCTCTTTTTATTATGTTATCCCAGGCGAGGATACATTTGTGACTGAGAAGCCATAGGAAAGTAGAGATATTTGGCCATATGTTTGGGGCCCATATCAATTTCCAGAGAGGATCATGTGGAAGGGGCATGGGGTGCATTAGAGAATAATCTTCCTTCGTAGAGAACATACCTTTCATTGTATATCCCCATTTGAGAATGTCAGGGTCCTCTGAATACCTGATTTTCCTTCTTTGAAGCTCAAGACTGAGGGCTTCCCATTCATGAGCTTGAGCTTGAGGAGCTATGAGGGATGAGGATTTCCATTGCCTGAACCTGTTGCATTGTGAGGGTAGCCAGAATTGACATATATTTTCTTCCATTATCATGTTGTTGTTGCCGAAATTGGTATGGGAGAAGGTCTCAAGAAGCTGAGGATTTTGTTGCCATGCATCTGCCCAAAACCTAGCATATTTTCCATTGCGGATCTCCCAAAAACTGTGTTGTTGTCTCAGCGAATAGTGTTGCTTTGCTGCATTCCATACCAGAGAACCTGTGGTCTCGGGTGAAAGCCTTATTACATCTTCACGAGATCTATTATTGGCATATTTTGCTGTCCACAATTTAGCCTAGGGTGTGTGTGTGTTCGAAATCCACTTCCACCATATACGTGCCCCCATGACTTCATTGCTGTGTATGGGGTTTCTGAGACCAAGGCCTCCTGCATCCTTAGGCGTGCAAACTCCATTCCAATTAACCAAGGCCCATTTTCTATTCCGCCCAGAAGATCCCCAGAGGAAATTTCTTTGCAGGGATTTAATATATTTAAGGACCCATTTAGGGGCAGCTAGCATAGAAAAGAGATAAAGAGGCATGGATTGCAGCACAGATTTGATAAGAGTGAGTCTGATGGCCATGTTGAGGGCTTTGAAGGTCTAGGAGGATAGCCGGGATTCGAGTTTATCAAGGGGAAGGTTCCAAGAGGCGTTTTTGACAGCAGAGTCAATAAGAGGGGCACCCAGGTATTTTTCTGGGAGAGAGGCAATGGAAAATCCAAGGATACAGAAAATACTTGCTTCAATCAAGGGAGGCATGTTGAAGAAGAAAATTTGAGATTTGGAGTCATTAATGGAGAGACCAGAGGCTGTGGAAAAAAGTCTTAGAATGGCTTTGAAAGAGTGAGCTTCTTGGACAGAAGGGTGGCCAAAGAGCATATTATCATCCACGAATTGCTGGTGGGTGGTGGTAGGGGCACCATGAAGGGAAATACCTTTCAGAAGATGGGTGTTGACTCCGTTATGAATTAATTTTCCTAATCCTTCAGCCATAAGGACAAAGAGGAAAGGAGAAAGAGGGTCTCCTTGTCTAATATCCCTGGAGGGAGAGAAAGGGGGACAGGGGATCCCATTGACTAGGACAAAGAAAAAGGTGGAAGAAATAAGGTTCATTATCCATCTTATCCACGTTTGGTCGAAGCCAAAAGCGCTGAGAACCTGCTGAATGTAGTTCCAATTCAATCTGTCAAAAGCCTTAGAGAGATCGATTTTGAGGAGCATACCTGGCTTCTTGCAAATTTTTAAGGAGTGTATGATCTCATGAGTTAAAATGATCCTGTCCAATATTTGTCTTCCTTCCACATAGCCTGTCTGCTCAGGTGAGATGAGAAGTGGCAGGAGAGGCTTAAGCCTGTTGGATACAACTTTGGAGATAACCTTGTATACCACATTGCAAAGAGCAACGGGCCTGAATTTTTCTGGCTTGCTTGGTTGTTCCTCTTTCAGAATCAGCGCGATGAAGGTGGCATTGAGAGAGGGAAGGAGCGAATGTATGGTTCTAGATTCCTCAACGAGCTGCCATACTTCACGTTTGATAATATCCCAGAGGTGATGAAAAAAGTTTGAGGTAAAACCATCCAGGCCTTGTGCCTTGCCATCCTTGAGTTGTGCGATAGCGAAATCTACTTCCTGGAGTGAGACTGGGTGCAATAGAATTCTGTTATGCTCATCAGTCATAAATTTAGGGATCAGCTACATGATTTGGTCTATAGCCTGCTATATATTGACCAGAGGCTCTTGTTGGATGCCTTTGAAATAATCGGAGAGCTCCTTTTCCATTTCTTCATGCTTCTCCATTTGTTCCCCTTGCTGATTGGTGATATGGCTGATGTGATTTTGCATTCTTCTTTGAATAGTGGAGTTATGAAAGAATTTGGTATTTCTTTCTCTCTCCTTTAGCCAACGTATTCTTGATTTCTGCCTCCAAAGAATTTCCTCTTGTTTGTATCTATCTTCCAGTTGCTTTTGTAGATCTTTTTCCTTAGCGGCAAGAGTTTTTGATCTTCCTTTATTGATTATTTCCTGTTGAACTTCAGCCATTTTCTGCTCAAGGACCTTTTTCTCCTGAAATATGTTTCCAAAGACTGTCTGATTCTAGTTTTTGATGTGCATCTTGAGGTATTTGAGTTTCTGTTGAAGCTGATACATTTTAGATCCTTTTGGTGGGACGTAACTTTTCCACATAACATGAACCATTTCCTTAAAGGTTGGATGTGTGAGCCAAAAAGCTTCAAATTTAAAGGGTTGCTTTAGTTGTGACCCTATATCTTTCCATTAAAGGATAATAGGCCAATGGTCCGATCCAGCTAAAGGAAGTATTGAGGCTGTGATGTCTCCTCCTACATGGATGGCGTTATTTGAAATGAGGAATCTATCTAGCTTTGAAGCAATCTGCTGGTTTCCGACTCTTCTGTTGTTCCAGGTGGAAATACCATTAGAGAAAGGAATGTATATAAGCCAATTGGAGTTGATAAAGGTTTTGAAATGGGAGCATTCCAGATCCAGTCTTGGCCGTCCTTCGGATTTTTCCTCCATTCTGGTGATCATATTTAATTCTCCTACTATGATCCACAGGGGATG
Source organism: Pinus albicaulis (assembly GCA_034641835.2). Taxonomy (NCBI): domain Eukaryota; kingdom Viridiplantae; phylum Streptophyta; class Pinopsida; order Pinales; family Pinaceae; genus Pinus; species Pinus albicaulis. The sequence goes on along the minus strand of CM076574.1, from coordinate 515,777,599 downwards.
TGTTCTATTGGAATTTAAAAGTTCCAAAGTATTTAATAGCTCCATCTTACTGACCTGATCTTGAGGAAAATAGACGTTAGAGATATGTCCATGTATGTTGGTCCCAATAGGATGGAAATTTGCTTGAATAAGGTTGTGCGCCACATGGAAGTCTGCTAACATTATAGTTTGAGTATCCCAGGCAACTGCAAGTCCTCTTGAGAAGCCTGAAGCATCCACTACCACCGAGCTACTGTTGGGCCAAGCCTTTGATAAGATTGAGCCTAGCGTTTCACTGTTGCATTTAGTTTCCTGTAGAAAAAGGATTTGAGGCTTTTCTTTCTGAATCATATTCTTAATCATCCTGTACTTTCCAGGGCTATTGAGCCCTCTCACATTCCATGAGACTAAATTCATGGTGAACTGCCTGCAAGCAGTTTAAAGAACCGCGTTAACTTGGGATAACACCCTGAATCCACCAATATCTCTCCCAGAGCGATGGTGTGTTTCCAATCTGGTTTTCGACCTCGCTTCTTGGTTTCTTTTATAACTTTCAAGGTGTCCCAATGGCTTCCTGGCTGAATGCCTAGTTTCTTCTGTTGTTGAACCTTAAAAAGGGCTGCTTCAAGCGATTCAATCTGTTTGGGATTGATTTTATCAAATTATTTTCGTCTGCAAGTGTCTTATAATCCCAATAGATCCAATTATCCAATTTCAAAGCTTTCTGAGTCTTCGTCCATGGCTAGAGTTGGATTGCAGCCGATCCAGATCCATGAGGGTAGGGTTCCAGGTCACTTGCTTTGTTGCCGAAGGAGGATTAGTACCTGAGGGAGTATCAACTTGCACCTCTGGTTGAGCAGCAGTAGGGGTTTGAGGGTTAGGCAAATTCAAAGGGTTGGTGGAAGGGGCGGAGGGATGGAGGGAGGGTCGGACGGAATCATTTTGAGGGTCAGACTGAGCAAGGATGGAAAAGTTGTTGCTGGTGGAGGGTGTATTGGGAAGAGAACTAGGTTTTTTCACCGAGGACGAGGATTTCTTAGAGTTGCTCCTTCGAGTGGGGACTTTGGTAAACCCATTTGCTTCCGTATTGCCTTCAGCTTCTTCAGTCTGAGATTGGGAGTTAAGGGGGAAATCTCTGAATATATGTCATTGGCCTTGCATCTCCTACAACGAAATGGAACATGTTCGTATTCAAGAGGTTGTATCCATTCAAAATCATCGTGAAATAAACTTACCACGTCTGGTAGAGCTTTATCCAAATGCATGTAGACACATATTCTTACATAGGATGTGTATCTTCGAAGCTTGGTCTCTTTATCTATCTTTATGAACTCTCATACCCCTTTTATAATATCCTGAAGCGACTCCTCATCCCAATATTCAAGAGGCAGAGAGTATAGATGAATCCATACAGGTGCCCAATTGAAGTTTTCCTTATCTGGGTTGAATCTTTCGACCCAGTTTCTGAGATATAGCCCTACCGAATGGAAAAAGTATGGGCCACCATCTATTACATTATTTCTGTCCTTGATGCAGTTAAAGATGGCTTTGAAGAAGCCTTTCAGACCTAGCTATAGAGTAACACGCCCTTTGGGCTTCCATTTGGAAGAAATCCAACCCTGTAATGCTTTTTTTGTTAGCCAAAAGCCAATAAATTTTCCAATGAGAGCGTGATATCTCATATACTATATTTTGGCGTTTATGCAGTGACTTGGCAAGTCAATTTTGGGTATATCTGGAGCTATTGGCTTACATGTGGAAGAAGTGACAGTCTGTGCATCTGTTTGCTTCTTAGAGTTCGGCGTCTGAGACGCATTGGCCTCCAGCTTTTCTCTTGTTTCTATTTCACTTTGTTTTGGTGTCCCAGTGAGTCCTTTGTCCATTTTAGGGGGAGGCTTACTGCCTCCTCCCATTGCCGTCTCCATACCTGTTTGCAGAGCCGCTCCGCGTAGCGTGACAGGCGCCGACATAGCACATCAGTATGCAGGGGTGGCTAGGGTTTCGACCAAGAGAGGTAAACCCTAGCAGAGCTCATCTGTGCGTCCAAATTGTATATTTTTTGTTTATCCTTATTTATTATGTGACTAATATTATTTATTTTTGTAGGATATTGGCATAATATTGAGTAAATTTTGAGTGAGATAAGATAGGGAATTTCTCCCTAATAAAGAATGTACCAATGTTTTATAATAAATGAATATACTATCATGGAATTATTGAAAAAATATAGAGCTCTACTGATTGAAAAAATATAGGAATGTGTTCCATATCATTTAATGCAAATTATTAGTGTTGGGAACTAGATACAAATTTTCAGGGATTTTGGAGGGGAAAACAACCTCGTTTCAAGGATAATGATTCCTTGTCACTTTTTTTAATTACCAATTCGAATTTTCCTCTATGAGCATCCATTTGTTAGTCTTCTTATGGAGAAAACTTGCTATTTAGCAGCTCCACTTGCATTTAAAGTAGGGATTTACTTGGATTGATTTAAATAATGAACTTTCATTCTATTTTTAGCTTCTAAGGCTTCATTTATTTGATATAAATCTGAGTTTTCTTGGGCTTCTCTATCCTAATAACCTAATATCCCTCTTATACAATTTATTTATTTCCTTAGAATGTCTTTATCACTTGCATCTATGATTTCTACATTTACTATTCATGCTTCTTTTGTTGTAGTTCATACTAGTTAAATGATTGAAGCAATTCATTTTTCATGTTAAATATAGAGTCACAAGAATGATTCATATATATAACACATTTGGAAAGTCATAATTATTATTTATATGTTTTGATTGGTTTTACTAGTTCATAAATCTAGAATTTCTGGAAGTCCCTTGTAGAAACATAGTAGTAATTTTACATTGTCTTTTAGAACATGTTAATGACCTTAATTTGAGTTTATTTCACTTATATTGGGTCATAAAAACATTTAATTTAATAAAAAAAATCACCACATGTTGTTTTGATGGGTCTTGACACAGGTTCGAATTTGAAGGCTTACCACCAAACCCCTGTACTATAGGCCCTTTCGGCAATGGCCTACTTACACGGGTCAAGGTCTCACCCGAAGAATTATGGGAGGGTGATGGAACCAGGTTTCTTCACTCTATGAGATAGAAATTTAATTAAAGTGGTTCCCTTCAGATCTAACAGACCTATGTTGAAGAAGCCCTAACACAGACACCCGTAGCAGTATATAGGCGAAATAACTTAAGTGAAGTTGATAAATCATCAGATAACATGTTAACATAAGTAAGATGAATAATCATAATCAAAATAGTTATGTAGATAAGAAAATAATTCGTAGGGAATAAAACATTGGGTATCATGTATACATCAGGATCAAACATCGAAAGAGTACCCTGCATAGAGGCATTTTTGCTAAGTTAACACCTCGATACTGTCAACCCTTCGAGGTTTTGGAATGAGTGGGGCCAATATCTTATAAATTGGCTCTACCTAGTCATATTAAAGTTCATAAGGATTTTCATGTATCATTTTTGAATAAATATGTTCATGATCCTTCTGAAATGGTTGAGTGGACTTTGATACACGTGGAAACAGAAGGGGAATCTCTTCTAGAACAACTTCATATATTGGAACGGGAACAAACTGTGCTCGAGAATAGAACAGTAGCTGCTGAAAGTTTAGTGGAAGAACTTTACAAATGAAGAACAAGAAGAAAGTATGAAGCAAGTGTATCCATCACTGTTTGAGAAATAAATTGAGTACTCTACAACACCGAGGATAGTGTTTTTATTTTACGGGGGTAAATAAATACCAAGGTCCACGTGAACATATGGAACAATTATGTATGGATAAAATTGTTTTTAAATTTATAATTAATTATTAAAGAGATGTTAATTTGTTAAATACTTAGTAGTTGAGATTAGTAAGATCTTATCCATGAGGATGGATTATAATTTCAAACTTCCCCAAAAATTTCCAAAAATTCCTTGGAGAAAAATAAATAAAAAATAAAATTATATTGGAGAAAAAGATGTAATAAAAATCCCCAGTAAAGCGGAAAGTTACTAGGAATATGTAAGAAAAAATGTGGTGAGGAAAAGAAATTTTTGAAGTAATATTTTGTGGAAACAACAAAATAAAAGCCTATGATACGGGAAAATATAGCCCATAATATTTCAACTCCGTTATGGAAACTAGCTGAGGGAAAGAAGGCTTAAAATATCCATCACTAGTGTGACAAGGGGTTCTCAACACTGGGAAATATTGGTATCTGCTCGGGGGAGAGTTCTGAGAAGAAGCTCATGAGTGGGAGGAAATTTGTCTTAACACATTGGCATGAACCCATTGTGGTTTTCTATTAAAGTTTTGTTGTTATCTAAGTGTTTTATATAAGAGAATTTGTCTTTAATCATAGGAAGAATTCTATTTAGAAGATATTAATTGGTACGTATGTATCAGTTACCTATAATACTAGAAAAAAGTTTAAGTCATATTTCATATTGTTGACATGTAAACACTTATTAAAATATTTAGTAAATACTTATGTGTATTATGCATTGTCCTTTGCAATGTTTATTGTGTAATGTCCTCTCTATAAATAAGTGCAGTGAAGACGTTATTTTTATTACAAAAAATAAAGTACTGAAAGAAGATAAAAATCATATTTGATCTAATCCTAGGGGAAGGGTGATATTTGGATAAGTATTATTAAGTATAAATGCATAGGGGATTTTAGTAAAGTAATCTTATTAGAAAATACTAGAGAATATTAATGCATGTAGAATTAAAACATGGATTTCCGTATGCAACAATATGATTACATGTAAAAGAAGAAGACTTACATAAGAAATAAAGCTATGGAAAAATTATATATATTACATCTTGGACAATATATATATGAAAAACTGATATATATTTCGTCGCGAAAAATTAGAAGAGACAATTATGAACTAGGATAATTTAGAATTCCAAATATTTCATATATAAACTGTATAATTGCAAAACCTCTTAGATATTGTTGATAATATCACTTCCATATACATCTATATCTATAGGTGACAAGTTGAACTGGAGAAATATTACATTAAAATAAAATATGGCCAAAGACCAAGAATGGCCTTGACACATAAACGTTAAAAGTGTTGGACTAAATTAAGTGCGATAGAGACATGGCGTAACATGATGCAGGGGCATTAGGCTCAAGACAAGACTTTGTATATAAATAGACATAGGGGGGTTTATGTTTCCAATTTCCTATGTAAATTTTCATATTTGAGTGATTTTAATAAAATGTAGAGGGAATTGTAACTTCCCTCGAATGATTAGAGGACACGAGAAGTCGATTAGTTGGAGTGTGAAGAGTCAGCTCAGTTCTCTATGAATTAGACTAAATTTAGAACTATAGGAGTTCAAGAGTCTTGTTGAGTCATCAAAGGATCGGAATCGATTCTTTAGAAGTTTTGTATAAAATTAAGTCTGAAGGGAAGGTCCTCCATAGACCTGCATAGGGCTACGTAGAGCTGTCGGAGAGATCTATAGAGAATAGGGTGCAGAAGGGCCAATTGATCGAAAATATGGCCAAGTGGAAGTTGTAAGTAATTTCACAGTATAAATGAGGAACCTGTTTAGTATTACATGTGCATTGATTAGCTCATGAATGGTTAAATTCCTATGTTGAAGATCTCGTATATGAATGGTATGCGGAAGTCCTGTATTACAGATTTGAGTGGTGACTGGAAAATCCTGTGAATCAATCACAGAGTGACTGATCTCACACCTGCCTCTGTTATTGATTTGCACTCTGTGCATAATTTGAAGAAGAAAAATTACTGTGTTAAATATCCTTTATTCCTCTTTGTATGTGGTTAAGCACATGTTCTCAGTGATTAATCTGAATGTGTTAATTAGTATAGAACCCCTGGAAGAGGTCGAGAGTAAGTCCGTTGGTTTAGTGAGATTGTAGTGATTCTCAATCCAAGTGAGGGATATTGAGCCTCTATATAAGGAGTTGTACTCTATTTATTTAGAACAGATTTCTATAAGAGCGGATCGTATTTTGGTGTTGTTGAACAAGACAATACAGTAAAGGATTTCTCTATTGAAGGCGGGACCCACGATTCAATTAGAAACAAAGAATAAGTTGAAATCACCTGAAACTTTGGTAGACACTGTACCAATTCCAGAAATGGTTTTTAAAACCAATACAACCCATATCGCACCGCTTTTGGCTTGGGGCGAAACCACACAAAAAAAACACGATCCTATTGAATCCTGCCACGTCACCAAGGAAAAACCACTAATATTTCTTAACTCTCAGGTGTTAAAGTCCGGTGCTAGAAAAAACGCGATATTGAGACGAACCGTATGATCTGGAGGTCAATAGATCAGACTATAATCACGTGACAAGCTACATGTTGGATAAGTTGAGGTATGACCCATTGATTTGTGTTGAAATTGTTTATTTAATAAGTTTGATGTGTGGGGCCTGTGGTGCATTATGTTATAAATTGTCGCGTTGGTAGTGTAATTGGGGTTAATAATACAACTCCAAAGGTTGAAAATTGTATTAAGGTTTCATTATAAGCTTGAGGGCTGGTGTTATTATTGTGATATCATATTACTATGGCCGACAGAGTTAAAATTTGATTGAAGTGTTATGGCAGGAGTTAATGTGTTCATTATATTAAGCTAAAGCCTTTAAAAAGGATATATATATATATATATATATATATATATATATATATATATATATATATATATAGATCACGGGCACGTTATTTAATTTACCAAATGCTCTATTTTTCGGGGGTTACACAAGGACTGTCTAATACATTCATTAATTAATTTCCAAGAAATTAATAAATGAATTAGAAAGAAGAAATTAAAGTAGACTGCCTTAGTTTGAGTAGAAGCCTGTATTGAGTGGAATTATTAAACAGAGAGAGACAATTTTGGGACTGTGGGTTTACCGGGCATCATAACAATAGGTAACTGATCTGAGAAAGAAAGCTAAAATTGTAAGTATGTGTTGTAAGGAGGCATATGATGGTGTGTCACTCAATAAAATTTTTATATGAGAAAACCTGCATAGTATAAGTAAAGAATTATAAAATAGTTCAACCAACTAATTAAAAAACAAATTGTATTTTCAGTATAGGAAGATAAATAAGGTTGGGTAATTACAAGGATGATGGAATAATCATAAGTAATTACCTGAATATTCTGGTCATTGTCATCTTCTTTACCTGCACGTACAAATGGAGTGTGATGTAAGTAAAAGCATAAACAAGATAAAAATAAATTATACTAAATGGAATATGAGAGAATGTTGAATTTAGGATTTCGAGTCCGGATATAAGTAGCGGAAGAAACATAGGTAATATAACCCCACATAAAACTTAGATAAACAGAATTGTAATTTAGAAAAGTTTTCAAGAATAACTGATTAATGTAATGAGCATATAATTAACTATGATGGTGAAAAAATTCATTAAAATATCACGCTTGCATGAAGAGAATGTGTATTAACTTAGGGGCAAAAGCCTAGTCCAGGTTATGCACCCTTCACACGTTGCCTAAAGGTAAGAGGGTACCCGACATACTAATGCATCTACTATGAACAAGTATAATTGTGGCTATGGGAAAATTACAATTAAGAAAATCCAGATAAGAACTCTTACAAGCATAAGGATATGCTACAAAATCATGAATAGAAAAAGTAAAACTAAATGTTTTAAAATTTCATGAAGAATAGTAAGAGAAGTATTATGAATCTAAAGAAAAGAATGAAATGAACCATAGGTTCTCGTGAAGTATAACCAACAAACTAAAATATTATATCAAATACATATCTAACTACCTAACTTAGAATAATATGTGCACATACATAGAACATCTCTGGGTGAAATTGTGAAGTTGGGTCACACTTTTTTCCCTTTTTTGAGAAAAAACTTTCATTTTTTTTGGTTCTTCAACTTTCTGCAAGCTAAAACAATTTTTCTGTTTAGAATTTCATTTTTCCATAAAAATAAAGGTTGTCAAAAATTTTGTTAGCTTTCTATTAGTTATTTTTTGCAATTTTTTTATAAACATTTGATATGTCAACTTAGAGTTTCTTTGACTGTGTGTATTTTAACAATAAAAGGATTCATAAGAATTCATGTTAATACGCAATGTTGTCTTCTTTGAAAATTTGTGTTTTTGAGAAACAAAATGTGTTACAACAATCTAGACAGAGTCTAGTTCAGTTTCGTCATATTTACAAAGCCAGTGGATGCATATCATAATTACTAGAATTTTTTGAACTGGTCCAATATGAGAAAACCGCATATTTTGAATATGTTTCGCGATGCAAGAAATTTCTTAACATATAAGTTATAAAGTAAAAATCTAAAAGCTACCCATTAGAGACTACGAACCAATGTAATGCACCATAATCTTTTCAATTTTTTTTACAATGTAATTTGGAATATACAAAATTTTAATTTTGTTGAATCACAATGACCTCCAAAAATTGTTTGCACCTCTTTTATTACAAAATTAATTAAAATTAGTAAATATTTATAAAATTCCATAAAATTTATATTTCCTGAAAGTAGATTCAATTCTGAAGATGCTTGTCTTGGTTCTGATAGTTAATTCATAATGTTTCATGGAGCTTAATCAGTCCAAAGTTACAAATATGTATTCAGAGCTTGGTTCTGCGTAACTGGTGTCGCATTAGTTCGGCCAAACTATTTTTTGTGCCGACGGCCCATTAATTATAACAACATAAAAGTTCCACCGAACTTTCTATAAAAAATTCGGTCGAACTTTTACGTGACTTTCCATCGGCCGGAAAATACCGTGGAGCCCCTCCAAAAGAAAATTTCGCAGCATTATAAATTGCCGCAAAATCATTCATTATTTTCACATATTTTCCCATAGGTTCTCTGTAAAAATGGAAACAAGCACTAAACTAAGAATAGAGGGTAGGTATGACTACGTCTTAAATTAACAATATTCAACATTTCCAATATACAAAGAAGAATAATGGCAAGGTCTCGCGAATATGCTATTAACCTGTGATGCTCAGAAGTTACTAGATAAATGCTATAATGGATTCTAGAAAATATATTTGTCATACAGCTAGTGGTTATGGTATTTGACAGATAATTATTAATGATATCTATATATAGCATAGTTCAAGTTACAAATCTCAATTTTGTGCCCAGAGAATAAATCAAAATAATTGAATTATAACGTGCAGGACAAAACCCAATTCAATTTACTGAATTATCTAAATTGAAATCCATACTCATATCAAATGAAGTTATGGGTTCATGTAGATAAGGTCACACTGACCAAGATCAACCATAGCTACGTTGACTCTGAAGAGTCATGCAAAATAAACATTAAAAATCCCATAGAAGGATTCAAATACTGACAATGACATAACATAAATCCTGTAGCGAAATAAATAATGAAGTGTTCTAGCAGAGGAGAAATTTATTATACAAAACATTTGCAAAAAATTGGGAAATAGAACTAGGGAAATATAGCCATTATTCAGAGATAATATAATAGAAACAAAATAAAACCCCATTCCGAAAAATAGTGAAATATAAAAGGGTAGGGTAACGAACCCTCACGCCATCAAAGTAAAGACAAACAGTGGATGAAACACTAAAACAAAATCCCAAACATAGCAAAAACACTCAATGCTAGAAATAAAAATTTCACACAGCAAATAACAATTATTCAGTGGAATGCAAATGGAAAAACCTAGAAAGAATAAATCAGGGTTTAATACCTAGATTTTATACAAAATAAACATTATAAATATAACAAAAAACCCATCAAAATTCCACAGAGAGGCACAACAACAAAAATTAACACCTAAGAATAATTTAATTGGGGCTTCCTCTCGGTGTGACGAGGAATGACTAGAGACAGTTGATTTCAGGAGTGTCGTCACAGAGTTGAAAAGATGAGGTAAGTGCTCCATGACTTCATAGAAAGGGTAGCCTAAAACCTCTGTGAAATGCAACCAAAGCCATTCGTAAAATAACTAAATGAAATGAATTGATAAAAACAGTGTTAGAGATAAGCTTATACCTAAACGTTTGATGAGGAACAACATAAAATCTCTGTGCAAATTATTTGCAATGTAAAAAAATGCTACAAAATTCCACATGAAAATCATTAGCAACCAACCATATAATGGGAATAACATTATAAAAAACTTAAAAATCAGAAATATACTTACCTGTGAAGGCTTGGAAGAAAATCCCTAAGTTGTGCCAAGTTAAACTCCACTCCTCACAAAACTACCAAAGGAAATAATTCACGACACGTATGAAATATAGTCTTATGAGTCGAAACTATGACACAGAGCTCAAGCTATGACAATGATGGAGAAATGAAGGGTGAAATATGTAAAAAAAAACTCATAATTTACCCATAGTGCTAGAGTGCAGAGAAACAGATGGCCACACAACCACACAACCAAATGACGAAATGAGGCATATGAACTCTGGTTACACCCCTTAGGGTTTACACCGCACATCATAACAGTTGATCTCCCTTTGCTGATCTCAATCATACATGTGGCATCTCGAAAAATGAGAGAGGGCCATGTGAGGCGATGTGAATTTTCCTCACGGGAATCATTGAATGGAACAAATGAACAAGTGGGTTAAGTTTAATGAATTCGTATAAAATATACTTGGAGAGTGTATACATAATCAGAGCTACCTAATTAAACTTAAAACATATGAATTATGGGTAGTAGTTTGTAATGGTCTGACTTAGATTAATATAGGAATGGTTATATTACATAAGTGGAAATGGGTTAATAATGTCACATATGGTTAGAGGGGTACTTTTGTTATAAAACTATAATTTTATAGTAGATATTAGGGGTGGATAATTTATATGGGAAATTTTTTTAACCATGGAAATTATAATTAAAGTTAAAATGAGATCATATCCCTAAAGCAATAGCAATGATTTCATGAGGACAATGCTTTAAGGAGAACAATAATGGTTAAACACTAAAATAATATTAAAAAAAATGGAGTTGTTACAATTATGTTAGCATATAACTAAATAGTGTATTCAAATCTTGAAATCTACATAATGTCAATATAGATGGAAAAATAAAAAGTCATATTATGTTGTAACAAGTTTTAAAACATCCATTTATGGCTCCTCTCTTGAATGAGCTTAAACAATCCACTGAACACTTATTAGAAATTAATTAATCCACATTTTATTAGGAGAATCATTTTATTTTACATGGATTTTTATTTCAAAACAACAATGTCACATTTATGCATTGATATCAAACCACATGATATGCATATACAAATTAGTAAATAGCTTCCTAACTTATTGACTTATGGAGATGATTTCATATATAATTAATTGGCCTATACTTATAAAAGAGGGAATTATTTTATAATAAATCCTTCTGCTAGATATCCAATAAATTATTGAAAATTTAACAAATCAAATTGTTGTAATTCATACTAAAATTATCGATGTCAGTTTAATATGTTACGAAAATTATCGATGTTAGTTCAAGATATTATAACAAATCGTTGCAATAACATGGTATAATAATGATGGGCGCTAGGGAGAGGGTGTCAGTTAAAATGTAGTGCCATACTAGTATTGTTGATTTGGGGATTGGACCTAAGTGATTATTAGAGTCTGATATATTCCTATATCATGTAAAGGGTGAGACTCAAGATTAATGGAAGCATTCCTAAGCTAGTTTTTTTTCCTTTCTGTTGTATATTGATTTTTTTCAATTTCTCGGTGATTTAAAATTAGCAAAAAAGGGTTTGAGGAGAATGGTGGGCTCGTAAGTATAGCTCGTTAACACTCCTATGTATCATATGAATGGAATTATTTTCGACACCAATATGGTCTGTTTCTTATTTATATCTAAGAGTGTTTACTAAGAATTTTTATTTCAATACTTAATAAATTTGTGTGTTGTATTCTTTTTGTTCTATAATATACATGCAATGTCAATTTGTGGTGCATATTGGAGGAATACATTGCTTACATTATTTTGGATTCAATATTAATTCTAATGTGAAATACCAGTCCCTTTCCAACGTACCGATCTTTATTTTGTTTTGTTCCAAGCCTAAATTTCCAAACTAAAAGGGTTTTTATGATGTTATTTGGTTCCAAACCTTAAAGCCTAAATATCGACCTTTGGTTGGCGCGGATAATTTAACAATATATGAAAGTATTGAAAAATATGTATCAAGGATCCAAGCCATCTCATTTATAAAAGAAAAAAAAAATGAAAATAATTTTGTTATCATTCGATTCATTCTTGCACTAATCGAGATAGAGCTCACAGTTCTAGCTAGCAAGATGTGAAACTTACATCTTGTAATCTAGTGATTTTGGGAATCAACCACTTAAAAACCATGAACAAAACACATGAGACACACTCGAGGTATGGATGGTATTTTGAAAATTCAAATACTCAGATAATAATGTTTATAATGCGATTTACATATTTATTTTTGTCCATCTATTTAATGTATGGATTTCCAAAAGATATTATGCAGTATTCTCGACCTTTTATTGCAAAATTCTAAGTTGTATTCCTATAATTTATGCCCATATATTTTAGAGGATCGGGTTCAAAAATTTCTATCTCATATCTCTTGAATGGAAAAATTCCTTGTTATTTTTGTTTTCTTGCATAATGTTTGTAGGTGTGACATTTGAAGAATGGCGAGGTCAGAGAGGAATTGTTTTGAAATACATGCAGTATTCATGGTTGAATGCATTTCATAGATCTAATATACCTTAGCTTGCATCCATTCCTTCTATTTAATTTCACACAAGATTTTTTAAAGAAGAACAAGAGTGTTGGGTATGCATTAGAATTTAATTCATGCAGTGTGTGCTCTATTTGGTATATGAGATGCTTGGATCACCCGTTTCATTGTTTATTTTCTAAATACCATTTCTATATTTCATTCACTCAGTTAATAAGAAATCAATCTTCAGAATCCTAATCAAAATAGTAGGGGTATACCTTTATTTGTCTATAGTTAGGGTTTATTTTCAATTGTTCATATTGAAGGTTTGTTTTCAACTATTGATTGAATTGCAAGATTAGTTTTTATCATTTATAAAGATTTCATTTAAGTGCAGGAATCATATTTATCATTTTTTGCAGGAATTTACAAAAAGGTTGGTGAGCAAGTTAGCATAGGAGTTTGATCTGCATATGTCACTACGGGCTCTGTTGTCCCTCGAAGTTTATCAACTCCCACATTGACAATTAAATGTTAGGTTTTATATTACACCAAACTTTTTTGGGATGTTTTAAGGAAGGCACTTTGGGGATTGACCTTGGTGACCTACTGTAGACTTGTGGTTTTCTCTTTACCTAGTTTTTCTTGCAAGGCTTTGGTCTCTTAGAATTATTTTTGGGATTTTATTTCTTGGATATTTTTATTTCATTCTTAAGGTGCTATAATAACCCCCCCCCCCCCCCCCCCCCCCCCCCCCCCCCCCCCCCCCCCCCCCCCCCCCCCCATATATATATATACACACACCTATGATGAAAGAATATACCACCTGACTTATTTAGTAAAAAAAAATGGTATTTCGAAGAATATTTTAATGACGAGTTTGGATGTTGCTCGAGAAATATAAAAATCATGTAATGAGGAACTCACAAGTGAAGAGCTTGGTATTTTTCTTGAACATAAAAATAATATTATCAAAGCTTTTATTTTGACATTGGATTATTTGTAGGAAGAACAGAAGAAGGATGAAGAACCACTGCTATTTTTTTTCACTAATCGTAGAAAGAAGCACTTATTAGGAAAATGGTAACTGAGTAGCCTAAAAGTTTGAAATTTTTTTAAGGAGGGTCACTTAATATAACATTTCCAATAAGTGTTAGGATTACCAAATCTACTCAAGAAATAAAGGAATCGAATCAACTGCCATGTATAACATGAAATCCATCATCATTTAATACTTGAACTAATACTTATTATCTTGAGTAGGTTCCTAAACAAATTTACAATACTATAGTTCCATGGAAAATGTTTAGTCCTCCTCTGAATTAACATATAAATGTTTGCCATAGTGGTCGTCTCCTTTGAATTTATCGTCAATCCGAATATCCCCATGACCTCAACGATGATTTAGAGCATTATATCTAAGGAATTCTCCCATGCATATTCAATTACATGAATAATAAAAACAAACAAAATTTATTCAACATGCACCACTAGTTCATCCTCGACTATGGTCCTAGCTATGTGCACAACCTTACCCTAATCCCTACCCTAGCCGATTTTCTAATTCAAACCCTATAATTAACCGTAGTCCATACCTTAATATAAACCATAGATATAACCATAGTCCATACCCTAATGAAAACCATAAACCTAACACTAATTCAAATGCTATCCCCAACCCTATTTAAAAACCTATACTTAACCTTAGTCCAAGCGTTAACCAAAACCATAACCAAAACCATAGCCAAAACCATAATCCAAACCAGTAGGTTTCACAACAATTTAAAACATCTACTCTTCCCATTGAATCCCCTACTGAGTGTGATGATATATATTAGAGGTTGGGCGAATGGGTGAGTTTTGAAACATCTCTTATCACTACAAAACATTCACTGCAGGAATATATAATTCAAATACCATTATAGGAGAAATATTTGATTGGAACATGTTCTAAAATTGTTGTTGATGATGAAACCCCTATAATTTACCATACTCATTCTTGTCAATATGAAAAGTAGATATTTCCCAATACCTTGAAGGAGACATTAATACTTATATTTGAAGGAAACCTAAAGGAGACATGAATACATTGATATTTATAGTCAGCAACCTCAAGGAGACTTGAGTCAAAAATTTACAGGTGCCAACATAATATTCCTATCATATTCCTCTTTCATAACATTTTCAAAATATTATCCATTGGAATTACATATTTAATGATGAAAATTCCACGATCTCTAAGATAAATCTTACCTCTTTACCTACCAAAACATTATGATTTTCCATGTTTAACATACTATTCTTTTCAAACTTCTACATATCACTACTTTTTCCTTCTCTTTATTGACCTAAATATCACACTACACATCCTCTCCTTATCCTCTCTTCTCCTCTTGGCTCACCTTAATGTTCAATTTCATATCAAATATAATATTTAGGTCTATTATAGTCTTTGTTTCTACACACAATTTTTTTACCTATTTTATCTCCCATATGATCTACTAAGGTTTCCTCTCCTTCAATTGTATTACCATTATTTAATTGATATAATTTAATTATTTCAATCTCACAACATTTTTCTACTTAACCTGAGCTATTGACACTCTTAACATATTTATAGGTATTTCCCTCTTCACCTTACCTCATTTTCATATGTATAGCATAATAAATGTATTTAAAATTCAACTTTCTATTTATAGCTTATGATATTTATTACTATGGGTACCAATACATCATTTTCAGCCATGGTATAATGGTTTGACAAGGTAATTATTTATCTACTAACCCTCAAAAGTTTCTTTGATGCTCATGGCTTTCCAATTGTTTTTGTAGGCACACTCTTACTACTCCAAACTACATCTCCTTTTAGTCCAACTAATACTACCATTGGAGATTTGATCTTTCACAAGTTCCCTTTTTCATGGTTGATGGATATACCATTACCAAAACACCTTGGAAATTGGGAAGTTAGAATTAGATTTTGTTTAACACTAATGATCCATTGGATCGATGACTTTAACACTTTAGGCATCAATATATTAGGTCTATTCATTTGTTATGAAACATGATAAACCTATGTATTGAGACCAAGTTTTGGAGTCCCAAAGCTCTTAGGAATTATCACTTAACACCTCACAATAGGGATTTGTGACCTAGAGCTAACACTATGGCATTATGCTATTAATAAGATTTTCCATCTACAAATGACAACTAGTTTATCATTACTTTGGGACTTCACACCTCATATCAATGTATTCCTCGTCCATTTTGACACTAGTTTTTTGATGACCCAATATCCCTATATGGGGCTTAAAGTGTCCGCATCATCTACCACATCAACTATCACTTCCACATCATCCCTACAACCAATCATGACATGCCGCATGCCTAAATTTTGATGCTTTCCTCCATCATGTCATCCCCCAACTACCCATTTTATTGGTTGAAAGGACCATTATGCTCGGTACTTATTACTCAATGATATTAACACACTAGTGGTTATCACTACCTTAGACTCCACATAATCATTGCCACTAGACTATTTTTTCCCACCTGTTGCAAAGAAAATATCCTGGCCTTACCTATGCGTAGTATTTTCATCCACACAATCTTTACTTCAACATATCCATAAATTTTTCGCAAAACTTTTCTCCACATGCCTTTTATTACTTAGTAAATTTTTTTCCAAATATATCGACATCAAAACATGATGTCCAATATCTAGAGTTATATACTATTTTTTCTTTTTAACGATGTTGATACTCCAAATTTTGAAATGGAGGTAGCATATTGGCTCTCCAGGACTAGGAGAGGTGAATAACGATTTAATTTCTTGGCCTTCTCATCTTCTCATCCTTCTCAGCCTTCACACCTTCTCTAGCTTCTCAACATTATTTATCTATTCATTCTTATAATTCTTTGTATTATTTCCTTATTATATTTCTCATCCTTCTGAATATCAACTTGACTTGCTTGCATCCTTCTGCGACAATTGATGGTGGGGGGATTACTCATTGAAATATTCCACCAATTTGATATTATATCCAAATTTGGGGCTTTACTTTATAAAAATAAGTTTTTTTTTCTAAATCAAATTTGGGGTTTTCCCCTTTCAATCCCTTCACACACATTTTTCCTCTATTAATGAACTTTGGGTAATATTTCCTCTTTAGAAAAATCCCCGTAAAGGAATAAATTTATTTGTAACCCACTCCACATTGTGACATCAATGACATAAATGAAATTAATATCAATGAGAAAATAATGTTCAACATCTATGAGAGATCAATTGGATACCATAATGGAGACTCTTTCTTCCATATTTTCATTATCCATAGTCAATCTACCTTCCTATTTTTTTTTCAACCGAAATAGTTGAGATCATTATCTAACTTCTTTTGAGGGGAAGGAAAAAGAGTTATCATCTAACTACTAATGGCTTCAAAAGTTCCATGGGAAAATATAAAAGATTTTTGGACATTAATCTCCATTGAGGTGGTAGAGGAAACAATTTGATTGTTATTTTGAGAGAGACAAGGTGTCTCCATTCCCCTTGTAAACAACATAGAACATAATTGATGAATAGAAGATGTGAGACTTGAACTTTTATCATACAAAATGTGACCACCTAGCAAAAAACAGTAATTGAATAAAAATATGATTTGTTAGTATGGATTTTGGAAATTAGAATCCATTTTCAAGTAGTTATATAACCTAAGGTACAATTTTTCCTAACTATTTCCATTAATTAATACACATAGATGAGAATAACCCATAAATCCATTAATTTTATGTTTTTTTCCTTGCATAACTTTACCTTTTTACATGAAAATAATTTACTATATTCTCACTCGGAAATTTTTATTTTAATGTGAGTAATTCGATAAATCACTTATTTATTGACTATTTCTTAATATTTTAAACATTCTCATAGAAATAACTTAGTAATTTAATATTTACAAATCATTTCTAACATACTATTTCTGGTAAAAGAAATTTGATACACATTATTTATTAATTACTTATAACTAGTCTTCATTAATTAACCCACTATATTATTACTTTTCGGTTCGTTAACTAAATATAGTCATGAACCATTATTTTTACCATTTCCTCTTACAAAATAATAAAATATTATATTATTGAGATCTTCAATTTGTTTAGGAAATATTTTATTATATTCGACCTCTTCAAATGCAGTAAGTGTTTTATGA
The DNA here is from genome assembly GCA_034641835.2 of Pinus albicaulis. Classification (NCBI taxonomy): domain Eukaryota; kingdom Viridiplantae; phylum Streptophyta; class Pinopsida; order Pinales; family Pinaceae; genus Pinus; species Pinus albicaulis. The sequence goes on along the minus strand of CM076574.1, from coordinate 515,759,658 downwards.
TTAATAGAGAGGTGTTCCCCCTCATTTTTCATTGTTCATTTTCATCACCAAATTTATCATCTTATAAGTCATGGGGTTTCTCCATTAAAATCACTCTACATTTTTCTTACTTTTTCCTATGCGTCATTTTACTGTGTAAAGAGAAGGAACCACACAAGCTACATCAAGTATTCTTTATGAACCCCCCAAGGAGGAGGTCTTTTGAGGAAAACTCAAGTAGACATTCCTAGAAAGTGGAGTATATGCATATGCTATAGAGTTACATATATTTTGATTTCTTTTTTTTGGTTTATGTTCTAGTATTTTGTGAATATATTGTGAACAATTTTATTAATATGTGACACTCCTAGTGTTTATATTAAATCCTCATTATTTATTCTTCAACTACTAAAAACTCATCAAAAAATTCTTTTTCTAACCTGTTTATAGGAATACAATGAAAATGAGCTAAGAAATTTTGATTCCATTTATGATACCCAAATACAAAATTTCCATAATTATTCTATTTAGGGATTCAAACATAACTAAAAGTAACAAAGTGCCTAATGGGAAGTCTTAACAAATCACATGAGAAACAAAAAAAGATATAGAGGGAGCCCCATTTATAAGGAAAAAAAATTAAATGTATTGTATTCAACCGATTATCCAATTTATAATGAGAATTTCGAAACCCATTTGAATCAGAGAAAGCCAAAGAAAATTCTAGTCAAATCTATCATAAGCCTTTGACGGATCTAACTTGAGGATAACAAAACTAAGATTCAATTTCCTAGTAGAGTGTAAGAATCCTTGTGCTACTACGATGACATCATGGTTCACATTCTATATGAATTGAAGCCTCTAATTTTAAATGAATCATTTTCATAAGAATTTTTTGTTTGAAATTATTTCTGAAGATTGTTTATAAATGGAATTCCAAAAAAAAATCTACTAATTGTGGAAAAATGAGGTGGTTCCTTGTGTAGTTCGAATCAGACATAGAAATTAGGAATTAAATGAGATAAATAATATGTCAAAACCTTGATATTATTTGATTACTTTTACCATATTATCCTTTAAAAGTTCATAGATTCCTATGCTATTTCGATGGAAAACCATCTCCCATGTAGAGTTTTTTTTCGACATTGTCTAGAATGTAACTAAAACCTATAATTAGTTAACTTCTTATAACGATATAACATTCATATAATTTGTAAAATGGGGGGGGGGGCGCCTATAACATCATACAAAATCTCTTGTATCACACATCATTGTATACTCCAAAAGAGGGTATGGAAAATTAGTCATTGTACTTAGCCTTATCCTCAGATGACATGTGGCCATAACCATCTTTGATGTCTCATATTGTATTTGCGTGGTTCAGGAAGTTTGAAAAATAATGAAAAAAATTATATTACTTACCGCTAATTCTACCCACACTTCCCTACTATTTACAGTCCAATTATCCTCATTTTCGAGAGGAAGAGAATGTAACTCTTCCTTTAGGGATTTTATTTTGGATAATAATTTGAGTTCTTGTTCCTTGGAAACTTTATTTATTTTCTCTTAAACTTCATATATACTAAATAAATTCTTCGTATAAAAATTTCTTCCTTTAATGTTGAGGCTGGTTTGATAGGCGATAAATGGTTTGAAATTTGAATCATAATACAGGAGGAAAACTTGACTAGTGGTATCTAAGAAAAGCATACTAGGGCCTAATACAACCATGAGAGATAAAATCTAAAAGGAATCACATTTGAATCTCTCGGAGGAAATAAATTTATTAATATAGCCCTAAGGTTTATAAATTTCCCATAGCGACAAAATACTTAATAATGCGCCTTGAGCTAAAAATACCTTTCAAGACTAGAAATCAGTCTAAATGCTTACAGACTTCATGGATATTAAAATTATCTTCCTCCACAGTACTGCATATTGGAACATTTTGAGACATTTTTTTAAGACAAAGTTAATATTTCATCTCAAATGTTTATATTTTTATTTAAATTATGCCAAAATAAAAAGTAAAGTCATTTTATTGTCTTAACATAATAGAAAATAAGAATCATTTTGCAATAGGTACAAGAGTGTAGTGGGAAGTTAATTGATGGGGTCATATGCAGTTTCCCTTCCTCCCTACGTGTTGGAATTGAATAACCAACATTGGTCTCATCAACTCCTTCTACCTCCCTCAAAACCCTGAATGTATTTCAAGTTTGATATTGCATAGGTTTTTTTTATTGGGAATGGAGGAGAATGGAAATTTTACAGAGACACATTTGACATCGACAATATATTTTGCGGAAGGATGTGTGCAGGACCCTTGTGACTATATTTTTGGTTTATTCTTGTGTGAGTTTTGTTATTGGGAATGTAGGAGAATGACAAAGCTAAAGAGACTCATTTTACATTGGCAACATGTTTTGTGGAAGGAGGTGTGTAGGACACCTCTAACTATATTTTGGTTTTCTTGTTGCGTGTATTTTTTTTTGGAATGGATGAGAATGAAAAAGTGTGGAAGGAGGTGAGTAGGACCATTGTAACTATATTCTATGTTTTTTGTTGTGTGAGTTTTGGTATTATGAATGGAGGATAATGAAAAAGTTACAAATACCCATTTAATATCAGAGGTATATTTCTTTGAATGATGTGTCCATTACAGTTGGGATGATGCTTGCAACATTCATATTGACCCCTTCATGTATGATGATCCTTCCATGGTAATCCTTTTATTTAATTCACGTGGTTTATGATTTATTGATTACATTGTGTACATTTGATTTTGGGTTTTATATATATATTATGGCTTATAAACCATTAGACTCTAGTTCAATCAAGGGTGAAGAATGCTATATTCTTTGGTGAATTTTTCTCGACCCTACATGGTTTTTACAAGAATAATAATGTATCGTCATCCTCTTCCTCCATAAGAGCAAATCAACAATAGTTATATGTCCCCTTCATTGAATGAAGAAATAGTAGACGAACCATGAAGAGAATTTCAAAAGGTAGGTTATATCCTTCTCATCTCTATCATGACTTAATTGGAATTTCTCATTGAATTTTTAAATGGAATATTGAATGATAATTATGTCTATTTAGGCTTTTCTAAATTCTAGGTTCCCATTCTACACTAATTTCGTGGGAAAGAAGGTAGCTAATTTTAGGGTGCCATTATTTCAAATCATGTATCCACAACATTTCCGATAAGGTTTTCCTTCTCCAGCATAATATCATGGTCAAAATCAATAGCACTAGCAAGGAGCGATATATGTTGTTCGCTTTCTCCCATTCATAGATTTTCCTTACAAGGGACTTATTCGAGTGGCCTACAATTTTCCAACATCACTTTATTACTTCATTTATATTTTTTTTATTATATTTTTTTTCTATTGTTCTTTCACAACTACGTGGGATCTTAACAAGTATATATTTAATTTAATTCAAATATAGCTTAGTTAAGGAAAAAATAGTTGGTTATTAATTTATATTTTGATCGGTCGATATTGAAGCATTAGGGTGGGATCACCATTTTATATCATAGAACAATCCTAGAAGTTAGATAGGCACAATTCTGACAATTTGTAGCAATGTATGTTAACACAATCAAGATCTATATGATTCGTGCTCGATACAAAATCCCTATAAACTTGTACCATCTCCAATTATGTCTTCAATAATTTATAGGACTCGTATCATTTAATTTGTAAGGAAGGTCATTGTATAAGTGTACATAACATGCATTTTGATATTCTCTTTTGTAAGTTCAATTTGGTTTTGTAGTTTATGATTTTATTTCATTAGGGAAATATATCGGAGTTACCCAAAGAAGTTATCATGCGATGGGGGTTCTTCTTCTAACTATTATTTTTACATCATTTTGGTGGCTAAATCTCTCATGTTTTTTTTTTCGTGCATAGAATGGATTGACTATTTATGTGCCCTTCTTCACTCTTACTAACCCCTAAAATGAATGTGGATAGTAATTGGGCGTGGCTATTTTTTAGCTTAAGATAAAAGGTGTGGCCAACTATTTTTTTGGGGCAACTTATAGCATATTAATCCTTAGGTGGGATCCAATAGGTAATCAAAAAACAATTCCCCTAATGGATTGTCAAGTCGCACAGGAATTTATGCTCCATGGGCCCTTCCATAACTTGGTTATGGACTCAACATGGATAATTGGTAACAACTGAGAAACAATAAAAAAAATCAAATTCCATAGAAAATATTAATTTTTGACATCATTTTTACACCCTATCCATACGAAAAAAATAGTTTCAAATTGGATTATTTTCCACATGTTATCAGAAAATGGAATTAAATAAATATTCTTCTTAATAGTGAGTTATATCTATATTTAGGTGTTAAATATTTTGGATGAATACTTTTAAACTCATCTCGAGAGTTATTGAGCCTTTGTATAATACTAGAACATGTGCATAGAAAATTTTTATTTAGCAAAGAATGGGTGGGGAAATACCGCTAATCTTGTGAGTTGGGGGACTAGAGCCAAATTTTTGAGGTATATACTATGCTTTTATTCTTTCCTTAGCCTCAACCAATGTTGAGAGCTTCTGAATTTTCTTTTTCAATCCGAAACAATGAGATTAAGAACTTGGAGTTCAAGTTCTATCTCTTCGTTATGGGAACCATTGAACTAGCCCACTATACACTTCAGACATTCGAGTGAGCGTCACTTTATTTGATAATGGTCTTGGTGTAGCTATTCTGGATTATTTTGCTTAATATTATTTTCAAATTTATTCTTCATAAGCCTTGTGAGGCATAGGCCTTGTAAATTTCAAGGTGATTGTATAGAATTTATATGGAAATCCATATACTGTAGCACATTATCAATTTTCATTACCTTTTCATGTAATGATTATAATTTCAAAGTTTCCCAAAAATCTCCATAAAATCATTGGAGAAAAATAAATAGAAAAATTAAATTAGATGGGAAAAAAAAATCTAATAAAAATCCCTAGTAAAGCAGAAAGTTACTCGGAAGAGGTAAGAAAAAATGTGGCGAGGAAACAGAAGTTTTAAATTAATATTTTGTCAAAAAAACAAAATAAAAACATAGTCTATGGGAAACAAAAACCCATAATAGCACGATGTCATTATGGAATCTAGCTGAGGGAAATAAGGCCTAATAAAGCCACCACTAGTGTGACAAGAGGTAGTTACACTCGGGAATATTGATCTCTTCTTGGGGGAGAGCTCTGTGAAGAACCTCATGGTTGGGAGGAAAATCAGTATTTACACATTGGTATGTGCCCACTTTGGTTTTCTATTAAAGTTCTATTGTTATAGAAGTGTTTTAGATAAGAGAATTGGTCTTAAATCACATGCATAATCCTAAATTAGTATGTATGTATCAATTTAATTTCATATTAGAGAACAATTTATGTCATATTATGTACTATTGACATGTAAATACTTCTTAAAATATTTAGAAAATAATTAAGTGTATTGTACAGTGTCCTCTATCATGTGTATTGTGCATTTTCCTCTCTGCAATTAAATACACTGAAGACTCTAATTTCAATACAAAAACTAAAGTACTAAAAGCAAAGCAAAACATATTTGATCTAAACCCATGGGAGGGGTCATATTAGGATAAGTATTATTAAGTAGAAATTCATAGGGGACTTTAGTAAAATAATTCAGTCAGTAAATATTAGAGAGTATTAATGCATGTAGAATGAAAATATAAATTTAGATATGCAGCGGTATGATTACATGTAGAAGAAAAATACATACATAAGCAAGAGAACTATGGAAAAATGATATATTACATCTCGAAGAAATTATATAAAAAACTCATATATATTTCATCGTGAAAAAATATAAGAGACAGTTACATGAAAAAGGATAATTCAAAATTCCAAATATTTCTTATATAAACTGTCTAATTACAAAACCTCTTAGAGATTGCTGATGATATCATTGTCATTTAGATATATATCTCTAGGTGACTAGTTGAACTTGAGAAATATTACATCAAAATAAATTATGGGCAAATACCAAGCATGGCATTCACACATAAATGCTAAAAGTGCTAGACTAAATTAAGTGTCGTACAACCATGGTGTAATAATAGGTAACCGACCTCAGAAAGAAATATAAAAACTGTAAGTGTGCATTGCAAGGAGGCATCTGATGACGTGAAACTCAATTAAATTTTTACAAGATAAAACCTTCATAGGATAAGTTATGAATTAGAAAAAAGTTCAACTAAATAATTAAAAAAAGAAAATTACATTTTCAATACATGAAGATAAATAATGTTGGGTAATTACAAGGAAGAAGGAATAATGATAAGTAATTACTTGAATATTTGGCCCATTGTTGTCTTCTTTAACTACACATATAAATGGAGAGTGTTGTAAGTAATGTTGTTTGAATGAACAATTAGAAAGTAAGAACATAAACGGGATAAGAATAAATTAGACTAACCAGAAGAGGAGAGAATGTCCAATTGAGGATTTCGAGCCCATATCCGAGTAGCCCAAGAAACCTGGGTAATATAAACCCATATAAAACGAAGATAAAAATAATTATACCTTACAAAATTATGCCAACTGTATGTGATAAATGTAGTGAGAATATAATTAACTATGGTGGTGCCAAACCTCATTACGAGATTAGGATTGGATGAAATACTTTGTATTACCTTAGGGGAGGAACCAAAGTCTAGGTTACAGACCCTTCGAAAGCTACCTAAAGGTAATAGGGATACCTGATGTACTAATGCATCTACTATGGAAAAATATCACTGTGGCTATGGGAAAATTACAATTAAACAAATCCGAACAACAAATCTTATAAGCATAAGGATTTGTTGCAAAATAATGATTAAAAAAAGTAAAAATAATTGTTGTAAAGTATCATGATTAATAGTAACAGATGTATTCAAAATCTAAAGAAAGTAATGAATGGGATAAATCATAAAATTAAGAACCGATGAAGTATAACCAGAAAACTTAAATATCATTTGAATCATAAACGTAACTACCTATGTTAGAATAATATTTTTGTAGACACAGAACATAGGTTCTTTGTAGAACTAGAAATAAGCACTAAATTAAGAACATAGGGTAGGCCTAACTATATCCTACATTAACAATATTCAACATATCCAATATAAAAGAAGAATAATGAGAAGGTATGGCGAATACACTATTAACCCATGATGCTCAGAAATTACCAAATAAATTCTATAATGGATTTTGGAAAATACATCTGTCATACAACTAGTGGTTATGGTATTTCACAGAGAATTATTAAAGATATATACATATAGCATATTTCAAGTTACAAATATCAATTTTGGGAAAGGATAATAAATCAAAATAATTGAATTATAACATGCAGGAAAACACCCAATTCAATATACTGAATTATTTGAATTGGAATCCATATTGTTATCAATTTGAGTCATGGGGTCACACAGATAAAGTCACGCCGACCGAGATCGACCATAGTTACGTTGACTCTTAGGAGCCATGCACACCAAGTGTTGCAGAGCCTACATAGGGGATAAATCCTAGTAATGACATAACATAAATCCCGTAGAAAAATAAACAATGAAGTGTTCTCGAAGAAGAGAAATTTATTATACATAAAATCTGTGAAAAAATGGAAAATCCAACTAGGGCAGTATAGCCATTATACAAAGATAATATAATAGAAATAAAATAAAACCCGATTGCAAAAAATGGTCAAATCTAAAAGGTTGGTGTAAGGCACCCTCATGCCATCAAAGTAAAGACAAACATTGGATGAAAAAATACAATAAAACCGCAAACAACAAAAAAATAACGACTTCCAAAAAGTGAAATTTCACACAGGAAAGAACAATTATTCAGTGGAATGAAAATGGAAAAACCCAGAAAGAGTAAAGAAGGGTTTACTAACCAGTTTTTATAAAAAATCGACATTATAAACATACATTCATCCCCAAAAAAATTCCACAAATAATAAAAATAACGAAAATCAAATCCTAACAATAATTTAATTGGGGCTTACCTCTTGGTGTGACGAGGAATGAGCAGAGATAGTTGATTTTCAGAGCGTCGTCGAAGATTTGAACGGATGAGGTAAGTGCTCCATGCCTTCCTAGAAATGGTAGAGGACAGCCTCTGCGAAATGCAACCAAAGCCATTCACAAAATAACTAAACGAAATTCATTAATAAAAATAGAGTTAGTGATAAACTCTTACCTCTAGGGTGAATGAGGAATAATGACAAATCTCTCTTCAAATTCTTTGCAATGTACAATGACGCTACAAAATGCCATACTAAAATAATTATCAACCAATCAGATAACATGAATAACATTAAAATAAACTGAAAAAACACAAATCTACTTAGCTGTGAGAGCTTCGAAGAAAATCCATACGATGTACTTGGTTAAACCCCTCTCCTTACAATACTAACAGAGGAAATCATGCACAACACCTTGGAAATATAGTCTTACGGGTCGAAACTCTAAGGTAGAGCTCGAAATATGACAATAAGGGAGAAATGAAGGGCCAAATACCTTGAAAAAACTTTCAGGTCAGGCATAGTGGTGGATTGTAGAGAACCAGACGACCACACACCCACATAGCCAAATTACAAATGGAGGAAGAGGAACCTGGGCTAAACACCCTAGGGTTTCGACTGCACATCATAACTATTGATCTCCCTCAGTTGATACTCATCGTACATGTGGCATATAGAAAAGTTTTATAGGGCCATGTGAGGCCATGTGAATTTTCCACATGGGAATCAATGACTGGAAAAATCAATAAGTGGGTTAATTTAATGAATTTGTATAAACTATAGTGACAGAGTGTATACATCATCGGACCTATTGTATTAAAATTAAAACATATGAATTGTGGGTAGCAGTTTCCAATGGTCCGACTAAGGTTAATATAGGAATGGTTATATTAAATAAGTGGAAATATGGTTATAATGTCGCATAGAGTTAGAGGGGTATTTTTGTGATAAAACTATAATGGTATAATAGATATTAGGGGTGGATAAATTTATATGGAAAAATATTTTAACCATGGAAGTTATAATTAAAGTTAAAATGAGATCACATCCCTAAACCAATAGCAGAGATGTCATGAGGGAAAGGTGTTAAGGAGACAAGTTATGGTTAAACACTAAAATAATATTAAGAAAAAAAATTTTGAGTTGTAACAAGTGGTATAAAGAGCCCAAATTAAAACAATGGGCTTATGGGTCTTGAAACATAAAAACTCTATTGTCAGAAAGTTTAAATTATGGTTAGAAAATTATGAATCAATTACATACTATTTTTTATAAATGCTAATTGTCTTCTATGCATCAGATTCAAGTGAAGAAATAATTGTAGCAGTTTTCATGTATGACAGAGAAGAGCAGTCTGTGGAACTGGGGGATAGGGATTCCCCACGAGATCCAAATTCCTAGATGCTAGAAATTATCAAAAAATTGGAGTAGGAAATGGTTTAGCTAAGAACTAGCAATGAACATTTCCTTCAAGCCAACAACAAGCAGGACAGGTTGTTAAGAGAATTAACCTCCAAATCCAATCACCAAGAGGGAGAACATGAAAGGAAAAGGAAAGAAATAGAACCCAACTTGGAGAGGTCTAAGAGTGGGGAAGAGTCTGGTAAAATAGTTGCTAAGTCTAAAAAGAAAGAGGAGTTGCAAGGGGAATTATAAAATATAAAGCCTCCAACCTTTGATGGGGATAAGGAACAGGATGCAAGGTAAAGAAAGGTTGGAAATTTACAAATTGCAAGGTAAATCCACACTTTGGTGGGAATAGACCAAAATAATACACTTGCTGGATGAAAAAACTAATTCATGGGAATAATTTCAGGAAAAATTTAAATCTTGATACCTCAATGACAGGTGTTAAGAAGATAGAGCAAAGGAATTTAATGAGCCAAGGCTGCGAGAACTCACCATTGATGAATTTTTGATGAATTTCACAAATTTATTTTTCTACGTACCGTACATAAGAGAAGAAAAAGCTATGGTAAAATTATTTCTTAACTGTTTACCCAGTATTTACAAAGGAATAATTGAGTTGGAAAATCCAAATACTATGGATGACACTATTCGGAAGGCACAACTGTGCTACAAACAATTTAAAGGGAGGAATGCTCATCCAGAAAAATTATAGAATAAGGAAAAAGGGAAGGCTAAAGCAAGTTTGAAAAGATCCAAACCAGCTTATCTAAATAATTTTAGGAGAAACCACCAGCGAAAAAGGTTCAACAAAGTTGGGGAAAATGAGAAATCCCATTCCCACATAGGTTCCAAGACCATGGAAGGGAACAAAACATGATAAATCGTGGTAAAGAACAGGGAACCTTTGAAATGATCGAGATGAAGGGAGCCTCACATGTTGTAGGACTGCCCACACAACACTCATGAACTTCAAAACATTCAAGCAGTGCGAGAAGCAACCACAGTGACTGATGTTGCCTGAAACATTCCCCATATCAGTGTAGCATTGGAAGATGGGCAATTTTAGCATCAATCAACTATGAATGAAATTGAAGGTATCATTTTCGACCAACCTGTGTCTCTTTTAGTTGATCCTAGGGCCATTTTATGCTATATTAGTCCAAATATAGTGGAAAAAAGTAAATTGAAAACATAAAATTTTTAGCACTCTTGGTTGTTGCAGTTGGCTACAGGAACCAGACGGAAGGTCACCCATAAATTACAAAAGTATCATTTCATCCTAAACGGGTACATCACAAATTTAAAAATAAATATTCTCCCCTTAGGATCTTATGACCTTATAGTTTGTATGGACTAGTTAGAACAAGAGAAAGGAGTAGTAAACTATTTGGAAAAAATAATAAATTGTATTAATTCTCTAGGAAAGTTAGTAGAGTTAAGTGGGAAACAAAAACCTATGTTTTTTAGGAAAATTTCTGCATTACAGCTGAAACAAACAACAAGGAAAGGTTGTCTAGTAAATGTGTAACACCTCCCATTTATCTCCCAATTTTTTTTTTTCATTTCAGATTTTCAAGAATAATTCCGACAAAATTATTATGTTATAATTTTGATTTCTATCTTGTTAAATCATATTTATTCCCTCAATATGATTTATTGTGTATATTTATACCCACATATCCAAACTATATCTAAATAAATACCTATTTGATTTCATTTCCAACCACATTAGTATAAAGGGTCTTTGTATTTTAACTATAGTGGGATTTTACCACTAACCCACTTCCTATGAAAGGGTGACCCTATCGACCTACACCTCACCTTCGTTTTGATATCATTGAATCGTTGGGAATTAAACAAAATAATATTATGTATATATATATATATAATGGGGTTCAAAATGCTATACCCACGTCGACCAGGGCATCCTTAATCTTTTAACGAACACCTATACTCCCGTTTTATAAAATCATCTTGCTAGACCATATGCTTATGAACGTTGGCTTGATTTATTTAGCACGGTCTTATATCTATACCTATACCGAGCTTATGAGTATTCAATGAATTGGTAGCCACAGTTGTCAGACTATATGTGTTAACATCATCGCATATTTGTTGTACATGTTGTTTATGTCGAAATTTATGTAACAATGAACGTATTCAGCTTTAAATTCCACGTACTGTGTCCTGGTAAGGTCGATGTAATGTGGTATAGAACTTGAGACGTGATATCAGCTCTCCACGTTGTCTTAGGTAAGGTTCTTGGTTTAATTGTATTGATTGGGATGGATTTCATCGCATTCCCGTTCAATGGTTATGGATCCACGTTGCATTGGCAATTGCCACGCCAAACTACTCTAGAACTAGGCCATCCTCGCAATACAAGCAGAGGTGCCATGAACTTCATTTCATAGCTTGTCAATTTAATGTCGAACCACTGGTGTAAATGCACTTCCGACCAGTCGATCCGTGGACTCACCATGGATATTTTTCCATGTGGATGGTTGCGATTTCCTCACCCTATTAGGGTTTTGTGATGGAGATTTTTGGTATAAGTCTTGCACTAAATTTGTGAGACTATTCTTTCAGCCCTCATTTGGTTGTTTTGCTACTTGTGACGCCGAATTTCTACATGCTGGAGATGCCTTGTACTCCTCTGTCGACGCCTCATCAAGTAGGTAAAACCTTATAAGCCTTACGCTGCGTTAACTTGTGCCTCTGTGATGAATTCTGAGTATGGAAATGCATTCCATTTACAGTATTTGACCTATGTTTTTGTTTATGCCATTTTGTTCTCCAGTTCTGGTTACTACAAGGAGTCCTAACATTGTCTTTTACATCTACTGATTTCTTTCTTCTGCGTTTATGCCACCATCTCTTCGTATACCTCGTTGGATGACTGGCTAATGATGCAGGGTACCAATAATTCTTCATTTCTCGATAGGGCACGTCCCTGCTCATCCTTTGGGACTTGAACGATGGTTTTTTGATTTCGCTCGTCTCTTCTTCGTCGAGCGATACCGATCTGAGGTAAGAATCGATTTACTTGTGCTATTAGTTAGACTGTTTTTCTAACTCCACTCTTAAACTTTGGGGGTTACAATATATTTATGTCATGCTTTTAATTCTATGGCAGAATCGTTTGGAAGGATTGAGGGTTTCCTTTGCCAGGTAGCTATGTAAATTTTGTTTTAGTACATTTTTCCAATTCTCACTAGAATTCTTTCTAACAGTTTCGCAATTCGTTGGCTCAGCATCACGGCTGTGTTTCTACAGGTGAGATAGACGCCATACGCTTTTCATCCTTAGCGCACCATGAGACATTTCCTTTAATTTGACACTAACTCCAATGCTCTGGGCATTGTCAGGTCAGTATACACCTGGGCAGAGAGAAACCATCCTCTCGTCGCATTATTTCACCTCGTTTGTGCGGAGTAGTTAATTTCTTAGGATTATAACAATGTCTATTGAAATTATAGACTCTATCAAAGACGGTAACTATTAGCAATTTCCATTCATATGATAATATTCTTTGAATAGATTAATTTCTGGAATAAGAGTGGGGTCTTTTAAAGGTCTTTGGCCCGAGAGGCTCAAACTTTGATATGTATTTGCAGAATGTATTTGTTCTTCGTCACTGGTATTTTTGATAGCTTCATAATATTTTCGAAGAATCTCCAGATCATTATTTTATGGATGTTTTCCTGTTGTCTCTCATTCAATTATTTGTTTTGTGTCAATTTAATATGATTGAAGAAGAAATGAGTTATTTCTCTTTTCACCTTCTTATCATGGTTACGACTTCAATGTGTATATGTCTCTTTATGGCTATCTTTTCTGAGTTTACAGTGACTCAGTAAATGAAATCTGGCATTGTCTATCATTTGTATATGTTGTATGACTCCTACAGGAAACTCTCCGTATTCCTGGGAGATTGTAGTTCCATTGTGAAAGCTTCGTATGTAAGGCTAATTGTTCCCCGTAACTGTATACATAAAATTTTAGGTTCTTTTGTTTTCGTAATAGAACATTCCCAATTTATAAATTTCTAACTGACTATCTTCACTGATATATATATATATAAAACTAGTGGATATCTCTTTGCTACCTTCTTCAATATTGATATATCTATATATCTATTTATATATATATATGGTGCAGTTATTGATTTCATTTATAGTTTCTGGTGCATGTCTAATCCTTCCAACCTATAACTTAGTCGGATCCTCCATGTTCCCAAGGGCGTTATTCCCATAGTTTTTATACATAACTCTCCTTCCATACCTATTTCCAGAGTTAATAGTCGTGTATAGTTTCATTTATTTAATAACTAAGACAGATACGCAGTACTACAATTTCATACTCTTTCATTCAGTTCTTATCAGAGAAGATATTAGAATATCTATAAATAGACATGCCCTGCTGTTGAAAGTTCTAGATATATCTACACTTCACTTAGTTAATTCAATAAAAGAGTAATTCTGTCCTATATAAATTTACCTTCCTACTATCTTAGAATTTTCTTTTTTATTACAGGGTTTTCTACTATATTCCCTTTCCCACAGAAGCAGATTAAAGTTACAAAATTATAAATTATGAGATACTATAAATATCCAGATTTAGACCCAAGCTGGTTTAGAAATTCTGGATGATTTTGCCTCATTTTCCTAGTTCCTACAACTATGCAGAACAGGAAGAGTTTGGCTGCTCTACAATTATGTAAATGTATGGAACACCAACACCAAAATGAAACAATTAACTAGTATACAGCTATACTCATTAACTCTAACACATGGTAACAATTATTATATATATTTAAAAAAAAAAACATTCCTAACACTGTGTGCATACCACTTTGGTATTTGACCAGTCCTCCCAACCATAGATTCCCTCTATCTCCAAAACTCACCCCCGAGCTGAGATCACTTCCATCACAGACCCACCTCAATCTGTTCTGGAATAACTTATTTAAGCTTTTTCTCCCCAAGCCTGTTTCTAATTCTGCGTCCAGAATATCAGGATGTTTTTCTTCCTGTTTGCCTAGGCTTCCCTATTTAGGGACTTTTAAAGCTGCTTTCTGCTTTTCCCATCTTTTTACCTCTTCCCAACTACTCTCCACATCATTGGGAAACTAGATTTTCCTCAAAATCTAATTTTAGAAATGAATTCTTTCAAGGATTTTTTGAAATATTTTTGGGGAAAGTATTTGCCTTTACCCATCCTCATGGATTTAGCAAGTGATCTCATAATTCTCATTTTTGTCAATCTGCACATAATTATTTTATTCATTTTCTCAAATTAAATATGTAATTATATCCACAACATACTTGTCCTTTGGGGTCCACTCCCCTTAGGATCAAAGTTCAAATGTCTAGTTTTCGAAATTCAAACACATAAACTAGGGGTGTTACATATTCCCCCTCTGAAAGCAAACACCGTCCTCGGTGTTGTTATTTAACTACTAGAGTTCATTTTTCAAACAAAAATGGATATCTTTCCATCACTTCAGCTTCTCTTTCCTAGGTAGCTTCTTCAGCAGTAAAGTGCTTCCACTGCACCTTTACTCTTGCTACCATCCGATTCCTCAATTCAATTTCTTCCCGCTCCAATATTTGAAGTGGTTCTGGAAGGAACTCCCCTTCTGGTTCCACCTGTACCACATTCCAATCAACTATGTGAGAAGCATCATGTACATATATTTTTAATAATGAAACATGAAACACATCATGAACTCTAACATGGGGTGGTAAGGCCCGCTTGTAAGCCACTGGTCCCACCCTTTCTAATACTTCAAAAGGACCACAATATCTAGGAGCCAGTTTTGCACAACTTCCAGCATAAAGTGTGCTCTTTTTAGGTTTAATACGCAAGTACACATGCTCTCCCACTTTAAATTCTTGGTGTACTCTGTTCTTATCAGCATAGTTTTTCTGGCAAACTTGTGTTGTCTTGATGTTTCTTTGTATCTGTTTCACGATTCTTTCCATCTCTTGTAAGGCATCTGGCCCCAACATTATTTTATCCTCTGGCTGGCTCCAGCTCAAGGGAGTACCACATTTTCTTCCATAGAGTGCCTCAAATGGACTCATTTCGATGGAGGATCGGTAGCTATTATTATAGGAAAATTCAGCTAAATGCAAGTAGTCTTCCCATTTTGATGGCCTATCCATCACATACATTCTCAGCATGTCCTCCAAAATCTGATTAGTTCTCTCTGTCTGACCGTCGGTCTGAGGGTGATAGGCACTACTAAAATTCAGCTTAGTGCCCATACCTCCAAATAGACCTTTCCAAAAAGCTGTGGTGAACTTAGCATCTCTATCTGAAACAATCACCTTTGGGATCCCATATAATCTTACTATCTCTTTTAAAAACACATTTGCTACTTGGGTTGTCCCAAAAGTAGACTTTACAGGTATGAAGTGTGCAGCTTTGGTTAAAGTGTCTACTACTACCATCACTAAATCGTGTTGGTATTTAGTTTTGGGTAGCCCTGTTATAAAATCTATAGAAATGGTGTCCCATTTCCATTCTGCAATCGGCGAAGGATTTATAAGACCAACAGGATGCTGATGTTCAACTTTAACTAATTGACACTCCATGCATCTAGCTAAATATTCTGCTACATCTCTTTTCATTCTCGGCCAGAACAACTTCTTTTTCAAAGCTGTTAACATTTTCTGATATTCAGGATGCCCTGCATATGGCTGTTTGTGATATTCATCTAGAATCTCTCTTTTCAAGGACTCCACATTGGGGATATATAGTCTGCTTTTGTAGCAAATTAGTCCTTTTTGGTTTTGTGTGTAGTCAGTCATCTCTTTATTTAGTAGTTTCATCTGTAGTGTTTCATAATTTGGATCCTGATCTGCTGCCTTTTTCACTAAATCTTCTAAGTCAAACTGAGCGCTACTTCCAATGATGTTTATATTTTGACAAGCATTTCTGCTCAAAGCATCCACAATTTTATTTTCTTTTCCCCTGATATGTTTTATGTCCTTATCAAATTCACTTAGAAAAGACAGCCATCTGGCCTGTCTAGCATTCAAATAAGTTTGGGAAAAGAGATATTTAAGACTAATGTGATTAGTCATCAATGTAAATTTCTTTCCAAGAAGATAGTGTCGCCACATCTTCAAGGCATGAATCACAGCAGCTAATTCCAAATCATAGGCACTATAGTTTTGTTCATGTGTCTTCAGTTTCCTAGACTCATATGCAATCACTGCATTTTCCTGCAAAATAACTCCTCCCAACCCCTCTCTACATGCATCTGTACACACAACAAATTCTTGGTCAGGATCTACAATTTTCAATATAGGGGCTGTGGTGAGTTTTAATTTTAATTGGTCAAAATGGGTTTGACATTTTTCAGTCCACTCAAATTTGACCCCCTTCCTTTGTAGTGAGGTTATGGGATATGCTATGGCAGAAAATCTCTCCACGAATCTGCGATAATAACCTGAAATCCCCATGAATGATCTCACTGGTGAAACATTAGTTGGCACAGGCCATTATTTTATAGCCTTTATCTTTTCAGGGTGAACATCAAGGCCTTGTTCAAAAATAATATGCCGCAAGTATTGAATCATGTCTTTATAAAATTCACATTTGCTGAACTTGGCATATAACTAGTTTTCTTTTAGAGTTTGCAACACTATCCTCAAGTGTTCTTTGTGTTCCTCCTTACTTTTTGAATAAACCAAAATATCTTCTATGAACACAATCACAAACTTATCCAAATACTTTTTTAACACACTATTCATTAAACACATAAAGATGGTAGGGGCATTTGTCAAACCGAAAGGTAAGACTACAAATTTGTAGTGACCATACCTGGTTCGAAAGGCTGTTTTGATGATGTCTTCCTCTTTAATTCTGAGCTGGTGATAACCAGTCCTTAAGTTAATCTTTGAAAATACTGAAGCTCCTCTCACTTGGTCAAAAAGATCATCAATTATAGGCAAGGGGTACCTATTTTTAATGGTAAACTTATTCAGTTGATGATAATCAATGCACATTATAAAGGTTCCATCTTTCTTTTTCACAAATAGCACCAGTGCTCCCCAAGGAGACACACTCGGTCTGATATAACCTTTTTCTAACAATTCTTGCAATTGCATTTTCAGTTCCATGAGTTCAGGGGGAAACAGGTCTTGCTCCCGGCACCAGATCGATTGAAAAGTAAATCTCTCTTTCAGGGGGAAGATGAGGGATTTCATCTGGAAAAACGTCTTTAAACTCCCTCACAACTGGAAAAGCATCCAGTAGATTCTCTTCAGTTTTCTTCTCTATTTCTTCCACTTGTACTGCATAGACTTGATATCCTTTCCTAGCTTTTCTTTTTAATTGCAGTAATGTTATTTGTCTTGCATAAATGGGTTTTGGTTTTCCTTTGAGAATAAAAGGTTTCCATTCTTCATCTTCACAATGCAGGGTCTTATCCCAGCAGTTTATCAGAGCCTTCTTCTTTTCCAGCCAGTCCATTCCTATCAGCAAGTCATATGAACCTAATGGCAGAATGTTCAAATTTACTTCTGTTTGAAAATCATTTAATTTAATTGTTGTTCGGGGCAATTTATGTGTTACCTTCCTCTTGGTTCCAGTGGCCATCTGAACCAACCATGACTACTGAATTTTTTCAGTTTTAAGATTACATTTTTCTACAATTTTTGGACTAATGTAACTCAAAGAAGCACCCGGATCAATCAAAACAGTGACAGATTCGTCAGAAATATTACCCTCCATTTCGACCGTGGTAGCTTGGTGCTCTGCTTGTCAGTTCTCCAAGGCTACACTGATCATGGGTATATTTCATGCTATGTCATTTACTGTGGTAGTTTCTCGCTCCCTCATCATCATCTGAATGTTTCGGTGGGGACAATCCCTCAACAGATGGGGTTCTCCACATCCCCAACATTTCAAAGGTTCCCTCATTTTAACTGTGCCCTTTTTCTTATGGTCTCCATCCATTTGTTTTGAAGCCACTTGGGACTGAGCAGTTTGAATTTCTCTAGGTTTATTAAATTTCTTTCGCTGATGATCCCTGCCAAAATTTTTCAAGTAAGCTGGTTTCTATTTCTTTCCTTTAATTTCACCCTTGTTTAGCCAGCTTTTTCCATGCTCAGCCTTTCCTTTAAACTATTGATAGCATAATCTTGCCTTCCTTACTGCCTCGTCCATAGTTTTTGGGTTATCAAACTCGATCTTCTCTTTGTATATAGTAGGAAAGAAGTTCAGAAACCTTTGTACCTTTGCCTTATCTTCCCTAATGTAAGGGACATATCTCAACAGATTTGTAAACTTACTGACAAAATCATCAATAGTAAGTTGTCCCAGTCTAATTTCATGAAATTCCTTTGCTTTATCATCATAGTAACGTTCATTTAAGTAGCATTTTTTGAACTTAACCTGGAAGTCTTCCGAGGTAATTGTCTTTTCATCAATGGCATGAACCATATTCGTCTCCTCCCACCACAAGGTAGCTTTACCTTGTAGCTGGTAAACAGCTAATCTAGCCTTCATATTTCTTTCATATTCATAGACCTGGAAATACTTAATCATGTTCAGCAAGCAGGCTTCAGCATCTTCCTCCTTCTCCCCATCATAGGAGGGAGGTTTGATCTTTCGGAATTCCCCATGTAATTCCTTTTTCTGTTTATATTGATGCCTAACAGCATCATCATCATCAGACTCATAAGTCTTCCTCTTTCCGGAACCCTCACCTTCTTGGCTATTTCGCGAAGTTAGTTCTCTGATGATCTTTTCCTGCTCCTCACTAGCTAATGAGAATCTGTCATTCTGGCTTCTTATCTCAGCCAATTCTTGTTGCAACCTACACAACATATCCATCATTGGACCTTCTTATCATGGTTACGACTTCAATGTGTATATGTCTCTTTATGGCTATCTTTTCCGAGTTTACAGTGACTCAGTAAACGAAATCTAGCATTGTCTATCATTTGTATATGTTGTATGACTCCTACAGGAAACTCTCCGTATTCCTAGGAGATTGTAGTTCCATTGTGAAAGCTTCGTATGTAAGGCTAATTGTTCCCCGTAACTGTATACAACAAATTTTTGGTTCTTTTGTTTTCGTAATAGAATAGTCCCAATTCATAAATGTCTAACTGACTATCTTCACTGATATATATATAGAACTAGTGGATATCTGTTTGCTACCTTCTTCAATATTGATATATCTATATATCTATCTGTATATATATATGGTGCAGTTATTGATTTGATTTAAGTTTCCGGTGCATGTCCAATCCTTCCAACCTGTAACTTAGTCGGATCCTCCCCATTCCCAAGGGGGTTATTCCTATAGTTTTTATACATAACTCTCCTTTCATACCTATTTCCAGAGTTAATAGTCGTGTATAGTTTCATTTATTTAATAACTAAGACAGATAAGGAGTACTACAATTTCATACTCTTTCATTCAGTTCTTATCAAAGAAGATATTAGAATATCTATAAATAGACATGCCTTGCTGTTGAAAGTTCTAGATATATCTACACTTCACTTAGTTAATTCAATAAAAGAGTAATTCTATCCTATATAAATTTACCTTCCTACTATATTAGAATTTATTTTTTATTACAGGGTTTTCTACTATATTCCCTTTCCCACAGAAGTAGATTAAAGTTACAAAATTATAAATTATGAGATACTATAAATCTCCAGATTTAGACCCAAGCTGGTTTAGAAATTCTGGATGATTTTTCCTCATTTTCCTAGTTCCTACAACTATGCAGAACATGAAGAATTTGACTGCTCTACTATTCTGTAAATGTATGGAACACCAACACCAAAATGAAACAATTAACTAGTATACAACTATACTCATTAATGATTATAAAGTAAAAAACATTTAAATTTTTTTTAGCTAAAATTAGGTATGATATATATATATATATATATATATATATATATATATATATATATATATATATATATATATATATATATATATATATATATATATATATTAAATAGTAATTAAAATTTGATATTCATTAACAAAAACAAATCCTAAAGAGTATGTATGTAGTTAAAAACTATTATGGTTAAGTAATTAAAGGTAAATTTTGTGTTATTTAAGAAATGAGCTTTATGAACATTCATCATTGTTGCTCACGGTAAATCATGTCCTTTGAAATAATTTGAAAGTTTAAAAAGGATCACATATTTTAAAAAAAATTAGTATTAATTTAATTTTTTATATATTTAGAAATACTACTCAGGAATAATAAAACAGTTGTAACATAAATAATATATAAAAAGAAGTGTATTTTTGGAATAATAAAATAGTTGTAACAAAAATAAAATAGAGCAAGAAAAACTATGTATATTTGGATGTATGAAAATTCATATACATTTTATTAAGTAAAAAATTAAAATAATAATTTTTATAAACATTTAAAAATATTTTTATTAAATAATTAGTTTCAATCTATATTATTTATGAGAGGGATCAATTCTCTTTTCACTCTAAAAGAGGTTTTCATACCAATATGTTTGATCCCTCTTGGCTCTTGAATTATATAGGCCATCTTAATTTCCCCCTTTAAATAAACTACATTCTACATGAATACCATGGGTCAATACCATGGGGTTTTTTTATAGTTTATTATTATTTTATTTTATTATTTTTATTTTCCATTGGAAAGTTTGATTTTATAGTGTGATCTCCCTAGCATGGGTAGTGGTTTCAAAAAATGGAGAGTAAATTGAGCGGTAATTGTTAGAAATTGTTGTATAAAATGGGAAATTTTGATGGCTTGTAGAGAATATGGATGTCATAACAGATATCTATTTTGAATTTTTTAGTATCTCTAACAACCATGCATCTAATCGGATCTATTTCAACTAAGAATTTCAATACATCAGTTTGCATATAATAGGTTCCATTTCAATGAGAATATCAATACATCATTGTGTGAATGATAACTTGTGGCATCCCTAGCAATTTTCTTTAATTGTGGATCAAGTTATAAACTAATAAATTGTGAAATCCTTAGCCATTTTCTTTGATTGTGGATCAGGTTATAAATTAGAATATACTCTCTTTCTTCAAAATACTCTGGAATATATATTGGATGGACAAAAGGTTACAGTAAAAATTGTACAAAAAACACCTTAGGGTTGTCTCAACTTACTTTATTGCTAATCATATAGTGTTAATTTTATAAAAATATAGGACTTAGAAAGGGGAAAGATGTTATACATAGAACACATTGGCCTCATGATGAAGTTGTGGTGTCTATATGATGAGGCTATGGTCTCTATCAAAGAAGAAGGGTATTTTTATTTTTGTGTAATTTTTCATTGTCAAAATGTTAAACATAGCATAAAAAATATTGAATAACAACCTTTCTAGATAAATTCTCTTATATGTAGTAACGAGGGCTTTCATCAAGGGCATAACAGACAAGTTTAGTGAGAAAAAAACTCTAGCACTAAGATTTGGAAGCAACTGTTGAATTGGTGAACATGTCTTTCTCTATGGTGTTGGATATTCGGCATATATTTCTTGATATTGTATACAAGAATGTAAATTTTCATGTAGCTTATACTAGATTAACCATGAAATTGTCAAAATTTAGGGCACATTTGCCACCACATTTGTAGAGAAAATTACAATAGAGTATCACATTTTTCTTATCATATCTAAATGTTCCTATATGAAAAAACTACCTTGTGCCTCATAGTTTAAATTTGTGCAAGGAGGAGGAGAGGTGTGTCAAGGTGAAAGCTAGAATAAGAAGAGAAAGAAGAATATTCTTTGGAACTTGAGATAGATTCATTCTCTACACATCTAGAGTAAATCTTAATAAAACAAAACTCTATGGTATTGTATATTGGGCATATATTTCTCGATATTGTATACAAGAATGTAAATCTTCATGTAGCTTATACTACATTAATCATGAAATTTTGAACATTTAGGGCACACTTTCCATCACATTTGTAGAGAAAATTACAATAGAGTATCACATTTTTCTTATCATATCTAAAAGTTCCTATATGGAAAAGTTGCCTTGTGCCTCATAGTTTAAATTTGTGCAAGGAGGAGGAGAGGAGGAGTGTCAAGGTGCAAGCTAGAATAAGAAGAGAAAGAAGAATATTCTTTGGGACTTGAGATAGATTCATTCTCTGCACATCTAGAGTAAAACTCAATAAAACAAAAGTCACCATACTTTGAACTTTTGAAATAAATATCTTAAAAATTAGAATATCAATTTAATACATTTTACTCAATTACACATTTAACAATATTCATTTTAAAAAATACAAATACAAACTACTATTTTCAATAAAACTATTCTAATAAAAAAAAGTACAAAGAATAACATTAATTACCATGTCCCTCATGTACATTCCTCTTATTACTCATGTTTATAACTTATTTGTAATCGCATAGTGTCAATTTATTAAAACTATAATCAACAAGTCTCACTTTTTATAGCTTTGGTGGAAGGATAGAGTATCTAAATTCCCTTACCCTTTAAGAAGCATCCTCAATTACTATACCACCCAGCTAGACATCCAATCTAGAAATATTAGGTTATTCTAAATTGATCAAGAGCATAGAATTTTTAGGGTGGTGTTTTATGTCCACTAAATTCCCATGAGGTCCATCATTATGTATGTGATTCATTCCAAACTTGGATATATTCTATGAGTTATTGTGATTTTTTTCTTGTGGCTACAACTTAGTTTTGGTTTTCACCTAGTTATCATGATTCAAAACTTTGCATCATCTCAGATCCTTATAGCATTAGATATATTCTGTGAGCTAATGTGATGTTTTTTTTGTCACAATGATTTAAAAATCAATTATTATACCACAAGATTGACTTTTTCATTATCTTTTTTTTTTTGAACCCGATAAAAAAACCATAGGACTTAATTTTATAAAACTATATTACTTAAAAAGGGGAAAGATGTTATGCATAGAACATAGTGGCCTCACGATGAAGCTGTGGTCTCTATAATATGAAGTTGTGGTCTCTATCGAAGAAGAAGGGTATTTTTATTTTTGTGTAATTTGACATTGTCAAAATATTGAACATGGCATAACAACATTTCTATCATACATTTTTTTGGAGAGCATTGTGACAAAAAATGTAATATATAAATACATAAATAGTTATTTTCCTTTTTTCTTGTGTTTTTTATCAACGCAATTTAGATTAGTTTGTTTGTCTGGAGTTTAATTTTATGATATAAATTTTATTTAAACCTAACAAATTTTTAATAACATCATTTTAACTTAAAAGTCACCAAAACCTAATTACTTATTAAAAAGAAAAAAACTACTAACATTAGAAAAAACATATATAAAACTATTTACTTGTGGATCTCATGGCCTAAAAAGTTTTAATAGTCTAACATTTGATCCAATGGCTTAAACATGGACACATTGGCAGCTAGGGGAGTTGTTGTCAAATAAAAACGCCTTAAAGAAAATAAATAAATAAATGTAATTATTTTAATTAGCTATACTTATATATTCAATAAAAAGTCAGTTATTTTTTTAATAATTTACCATTAAAGAATTAAAAAATTAATGTTATATATATATATATAAAATTTCATTATTTTTTTGAATAATTTCACACTAAGTAATTAAAAAATTAATGTAATGTATATTTATTTTCTAAATATCAAATATTTAGGTAATATTTTTTTTTTATTTAAAAAAAAATATGGAGTATTTTTAATATCTTATTTATAAGATATGTGATTAATATTTAGATAAACTATTTTTCAATTTCATATATATATATATAGTTATGAATAATTTTCATTTCTATATATAATTTATTTTTCTTTTTTATAAAATAGATTTTTATATTAATATATTATCAAAATTTTTGTTAATAGGTTTCATTTTAATTGTATTAAGGAGTGCTTTCTAACTTAATATGACATGGAAAATATATAATAAAAAATAAATATTTTGAATTGTTTAAATAAAATAAATAAATAAGGATAAATATATAAACATTTTGAATTGGTTAAAGGAAAAAAATGAAAAAAAAGATAAATAAATAAATGAAATTTAATAGTTCATAGTTTATGAAAGAGGTTTTAGAAAATACATTGTTATTCTCAATGGTATTTTTAACGATGAAGCATATTTAAAGGTGTACATAAATTCGTTATGTAATGTAAGAGTACAAGTTTAGATCAATCTTAATTCTTGAGTCGATACCTCTCGACAGTTCCTAAATTCCTCTAGATGGTTAATAAGAAAGAAAATAGACATAGGAATGCTTAAGACTATTAAAACAAAAAGATAACATAGTTTACATTGATTTGAATATCCAGATGCTTCTATTAGAAATTGAAGATGTGGAGAGAAGTAATCTTCTCAATATTCTGAAACGGATAAATAATATTACATCGGAGACATCATCAGTAAAATATTATCATCAATAAATTAATGATGTGAAACTGAAATAACTAATTTTCAACTATGACACCTCAGTTGACATTGATGACACCTAGCAAACAAGAACTGGAAGTTGGAATTATTTTCTCCAAGGATCTCCATTAATTACAATAACAAAAATTTAAACTCAGATACCAGCCTATGTCTCAGCTATGCTTACAATTTAAAAAAAAATTGACACATGAACCAAATTTCCTCTTATTTTTCTTTTCTTCCAAATCCTATATACTTGAATTGCTTCAAATTTTTATTTTTGATATATGCTTCAAATTTCGGTTATTGGTGCTGAATTATTTGTTGCAGAAGATAATTCCAACCACCAATTCTGATTTTCTAGGTGTCATAATTTTTTATCTAGGTGTCATAGTTTAGTTTCAGTTAGTTTAGTCTATTTCAGTTTCACATTAGTCATTTATTGATGATGTCTCCTATGCAATATCATTTAACTATTTGGGAATATTGAGAAGAGTAATTCAGTCCACATATTTCAGTTTATAACATAGTTGAAAGAAATGGTTAAAATGACACACAATTATAGAAATAAAATTATACTATGCACAAATGGTGTATGTGCACACACACTCACACACACGGATTACAGTCAAATTACTCTATGAAATAGTTTTTCTGAGATCCAACTTATTCCTAAATTAGACAGAGAGGTTGAGAGAATTTCTCAACCATCAGAAACCACCTTCTCAAATATGGAATGTAAGCATTAACTCCAACATCCCCACTTAATGATTACAGTACATGAAAATAACAAAATAATCAAGCTTATCAGTAGATGCTCCATCAAGTTGCCTCATAACCCTCGGAAAGGTGTAGTTGGCAAGTTGGATTCTCGAGTTCGCTTCCTCAACTCCAGAATCAAGGACCTCTCGAAGTCAATTACTGGACAACACCCCAATCTATCGCATAACCTCATTTGGAGACCACTTCCATGCCTACCACTAATGAGGGATCCTTCCCTAGATCTGAAACTACCATACTATCTGAACAACCATCCATATTGAGCCTTACTGCCACTCTATCTTTTAAATACTGGTTCAAACACATAGCCTAACTTATAGTCATTTTATGGATGAGCTCCCATCTATCGAGATACATGGGTGCAAACTGATGTATTCGCTAGTTATATAGAAGAGCCTTCTAAATACGAAATGTATCTAGATTTAACTATTACATCATGACCTTCAAAATCAGATTTTAAAATATTCATCTTCACTTAGTTTAAAAAAAATAATAATAAATAAATAAATTATAATACTCGCGATATTATAGCACTCTATGGATTTCTCAAGGTGACCCAACATGGCATACTTATCACCCAGTAGCATACGCCCTGCAAATGTGGCAAGCTCATGCTCCGGTCCATCCTCCAATACAGGAACTTCGATAGACCTCTCCAGAACAGGAATTGCCTGCTCATATTGACCTAAACTATAGTGAATTGCAGCCAGAATATGTAAACTCATCATCGACACGTATCCTCGTCTCTCTCCTTACAACAGCATTCCACGGTTTTCCAAGAACCCAGATCACACGTGAAGGCGACTCCTTCCTCTTCGAGCAGACAGAGTCTCTTGTATCGAGTGGGATTATCATCCAGAAATATGGCCTCTTCCTTTTCATGGCGACAGGCAGGGTCTCTTTTATTTTCTTTATAAAAGCTTTGACCATTGAAGATTGTCCAGAATCTGATCCACTGTCAAATTTCAATGCACAGACTCTTCATTAAAATGGGTATCCATCAACGGGAACAGGGGATCATACCGCACAGTGTCCTGCTGCTCGTACGGTATGCTCTGGCTGCACACAGTGACTCGAAGGCAAGCAATTGGTATATAACGAATTCTAAGAAAAAACAATGGAAATAAACCTGCTTCCACCAAAAATATATTTTTTGCAGTTGTTTTTCATATGAACACTATTATTGGGAAGCCAGAGAAGTCGTACACATTTACATGCGGTATGGAATCTGCCACATGTGGGATTCATCCACTAGCCGACCATTGTCCACTCAATTCCAGGCGCTGTGATATCTATGCCGAATAGTAACACATCCTGACACAAGCATCACAGATCCACCGTATTTAATGTTTAACGCATTCACACATAGACAACGGTCGTTCAAACCAGCAGATCTAGTTCATGCGTAGGCAACGACTGTTCAAATCAGAAAATATTTTTACTCTTTATCACACCTATTCCATAAACCCACTTCGAACTTAACGCTCTGATACCATGAAATAAATGGTTAAAATGACACACAATTACAGAAACACAATTATACTATGCACAAATGGTGTATGTGCACACACACTCACACACACGGATTACAGTCAAATTACTCTATTAAATTATGGGCCAAAATCTGAGTATGCATAATCCTCAGATCCTATCTGAGTATGCATCAGATAGGCCAAAATCCTCCATGTGCTTCTGCTATGAGACAGGCCAAAATCCTGAGCCACAATTAAAAATCGAATTTGATGAATTTGTGCAGCACATAAGCCAATGTAAAGATGATCTTTAATGCATGAATTTGTTATGTCTACAAGACTATTTTCTTATTGAGCCATATTCAGCCAATGCCCAACAAATGGGAAAATATAATACTATTCCCTTATTGATTCGTAGTCAACCAATGCCCAAAAAATGGGAAAATACAATACTATTCTCTTGTTGAGCCATAGTCAACCAATGCCAAACAAATGGGAAAATACAGAAGTGTAAAACATTTAGAGAAACAACAAGAGATATTTTTGAATCTATTTGAATGACCTGGAAGACAAAAAGAAAAATAATGCTTTCACGTGAGAATGCATAAATAAATGTGTAGATGGAAACAAATATTCTTTCATTGGAGACGCAAAGACAACCAAAGAGGCCTCAGATACAATCGAGAGGAATTTTCATGTAAGGAGGAGTATTCAAGTTAAATATGAAGTTGGATCTATAGTCGAAAATTTACATCTATATTAAGGTTTTGGTGAATCCCACTTCAAAGTGGATGAAAATGATGATGGTATGTTATGACTACTAGAGAAAGAACATACAGGTGCTCCTTAATACCACTGTGCAGAACCAAAAGTGAATGATAATCATGTGAATCCAACAACAAAGCTTATTGATGAAACTCAAGCTCTCATTGGAGGAACCACTAGTATGATGAATGCAACAATTAAAATTGTTGATACTAGTTTTGATAAATAACAGTTAACCAAATATGAATGGTTTTAGATGATGGAACATAAACATCATATCAACATGATTCTACTCGATGAGACAATACAACTTTGGTTTGAAAACCAAGTGGAAGACAACCTCTTTGAAGCAATAGTGATTAGTGAATAAGTCGAATGATAATCAAGTGAATCCAACAGCAAAGCTTATTGATGAAACTCAAGCTCGCATTGGAGGAACCACTAGTATGATGAATGCAGCAATTAAAATTGTTGATACTGGTTTTGATAAATAACAATTAACCAAATATGAATTGTTTTAGATGATGGAACAGAAACATCATATCAACCTGATTCTACTCGGTGAGACAATACAAATTTGGTTCGAAAACCAAGTGGAAGACAACCTCTTTGAAGCAGCAGAGATTAGTAAATAAGTGGAAGTGACAGAGGAAGAGAAACAAGTAAAAAGGGAGAAAATAAAAGAAAAAAATAAACATAATTATACATATGTTCTTAAAATTACCATTGATTTCAAGTGTCCACATAAACATGAGGATTATGAAGAGGAATTAAAGTTCCTTTAAGCATGGATTGCAACATAATGTTTTGATAAATTCTTCATAGAAGTTGCAAAAATCAATGTTGAAGAGAATATGGATGATGAAGACATTAATGCATTTTTCATGTATTGGAGTCCTAAATAGGAAATGGTATTATAGAGTTATTTTGCAGCAAAATATTGATCGTGAAAAGCGCATTACAAAAAAATACATGTGGCAGAAGTCCACATACAAGCCCATTTTGGAAAAAGTGAAGGACATACATGGACAACCTAGAACAATGGAAGAGTTTCACTGACAATTGAAATTTGAAGCCTACAACAAAAATATAAAGTTGAAACAATTTAGAGGACACATGATTTGGAAGAAAAGTAAAAGAAAATACATATGGTTCACATATATATATATATATATATATATATATATATATATATATATATATATATATATATATAATTATATAATTTAGACAAATATTCTATTGAAGGATAATCCATTTGAGATTCTTCACCCACTATTTCTGTGTGTCGCCACCGTGAGCTAGAGCAAAATCCAAAATGAAAATTGATTTTGGAATTTGTTTGAAGTTGTGCAACAAATAATCCACCATAAAGATGTTTTTATTGTTGGAATATGTCTTGTTTAGAAGATTTTTTGGCTTTTGATCCGTAGTCAACCAAACCTCAAAAAATGGGAAAATCCAAGAGGCTAACATAGTAAGGAAAGAACAAGATCTATTTCAAATATATTTGAATTAATCAAAAGACAAAAGGAAAAATAATTGCTTCACATTGAAATGCATAATGAATAGATGAAAATAGCATTCCTCTCATTACAGGCATGTGATACCCTTGAGAGGAGTTTTGGTGTAAGGGGGGATATTTAAGTCGAATATTAGGGTGGATCTATAGCAAAAAATTTACAACGAGATCAATATTTTGTTGAATCCCACTTCAAAGTGGATGACAATGATGATCGTGTGTTACTAGAGGTGGAAAAAAAACGTATAGATGCTCTTGAATCCCACTGTGCACAGCCATAAGTGGATGATAATCTACTAGATATGACAACCAGGCTTGTTAATAACATTGAGATCCCATTGGAACAGCCACCAGTATGATGACTCCAACAATTAAAATCATTGATTCTAGTTTTGATAAAGAATAGTTAACCAACGATGAATGGTTTCATATGACGTAGAAAAAACTTCATATCAGCATGATGGTATTGGGTGAGTGAATCCCACTTTTTCTTGAAAACCAAGTGCAAGATAATCTCTTTGAAGTAGTAGAAATTATTAAATAAGTGGAAGCGACAGAGGTAGAGAAATAAGTGCATGAAGAGGAAGGCAAAGAAAAAAAATCAATATAGTTCTCTAGATGTTGTTAAACTTGACATTGATTTACAATGTGTAGGTAAACATGGAAATTATTAAGAAGAATTAAATTTCTCTAAAGCATGGATGGAAACACAACGTTCCAATAAAGTTTTCATAGAAGTTGCAGAAATAAATGTTGAAGACAACACGGATGATGAAAAAATTAACGAAATTTTCATGTGCTGGATTTTTGAAGAGATGAAATTGTATTATGGAATTATCTTGTAGAAAAATATTGATGATGAAGAGCGCACTATAGAAACTACATGTGGCACGAATTCACACATAAGCCTACTCTTGGACAAGTAGAGGAAATACATGGATATCCTGGAACAATGGAAGAGTTGCACTAGCAACCAAAATTTGAACCCTATATAAAAAAATAAAGTTGAATAAATTGAGAGGATAGAGGATTTAGAAGAAAATAAAAAGAAAAGGAAATTTGGTTCAGGTCAAATTTTTTTATAATTGTAACTGTAACTGAGAATTAGATGAATAAGAAGCTTATTTTAAATTTTTTCAGTTGTAATTTACGGGGAGTTTTGGAGAAAATAATTTCAACCAGTAGTTATTTTATGCTAAGTGTTATAACTATCAATCGAGGTGTCCTAGTTCAATTTCATCTAGTTTAGTTTAGTTGAGTTTCACTTGAGTCATTTATTGATGATATCTGTGATGTTATATTATTTAATTATTTCGGAATATTTAGAATAGTACTATGCTTCACATCTTTCAGTTTCTAACAACTTCCACTTCAAATTTGTTAACAATATCATTCTTCAACTCAGGTTTTAACCTCAAACCCTTTGAAAATATATTTTTCATTCAAAACCTAAGACGTTGATTTAAGTCGATACCACCGCATCTAATGGGTATCTTTTTTATATTTCCTCCTAGTGTGTGCTTGACTGTTCTAAATTTAATAAACTACATCTTTTGTTTCTACTTTTTCTTCTTGTTTGAGTGTATTGGTAATATAATTTAGGTGAGGCTGATTAGGATTAGAAAGGGATTTCTTTAACTTCCAAAATCTCTTTACGTCTTTTTCCTCGGCCCAATGGGACCATTTATCCTCTTCCTCTCTTTCCATGAAGCCTACATATTTTGTAGAGTTGTTGTTGCAGGTAATAATGATTCTGGCTATGGTGGAATTTAAAGTATTTTTGTCTCCTTCTACGGATAAGGTCACATTCATAAATGACCTAATATATCTAATTTTAACTTGGCAACCCAAAATCCCTACTTTGGAGAAAATGAATACCTAAGGAAAAAATATAGCAAATTTCAAGTGTCATAGATAACTCTATGAAGAGAAGGAAAAATATTATGTGATGTTGATTGGAAAAAAAATATATTGGTGAGTTAATTTAAATAGCATCACAAGATTTTTTGAACACATCAAAGAAGGAGGTCAAAGAATAATCTTCCATAATTACTCACAATGATCTTCCAAATGATCTATAGTGTAGCAATTCGTCTCTTTTTCATTATATATTTTGAAATTGTGGTCAAATGTCCTCCAACTTATTATATATACTTATATTAATATGTTTCGAATATGAATATTAATATATTAATATATTAGGGAGGAGAAATATTATATAATATAATAAACATATATTATATAATTCCTAAATATTGAGTTTCAAAATAATGGATATTAATATTATATTACATAATAATTATTGATGAGTATAACCTAACAATTATTATAATATTATATTATATTAACTTACTATTAAAATACTATAATATTAATCAGAATATAAAATAATATATAATATTTAATATAATACTATAATGTCTTCATATATTATTATTTCTATAAGAGTCAATAATAGTTATTATTATTATTGTTACAATAAATTACAATAATAAGTATATCCATTATAAGTATTATTGTATTATAACATACATATTTTACTCATTACATAAAGTTCCAATTCTCAATCATATGGATGGAGGGGGAAAGAGAGAAAAAAGATGGACAAAGAAAGTGGGAAAGGCAGAGAGAGCGAGAGGGTGAGATGGAGGGAGAGGGAGGGTGGAAAAGAAGGAGAGAGGGAGTGATATAGTGGTATAGATGGAGGGATGTGTGTGTGTGTGTGTGTGTGTGTGTGTGTGTGTGTGTGTGAGAGAGAGAGAGAGAGAGAGAGAGAGAGAGAGAGAGATTGGGAGGTGAAGGAATAGAGATATGGGGAAAGCTAAAAAGTGGAAGAGGGGGAGAGAGAGATAGAGTTGGAGGGGGAGAGTGAGGGAGGGCATAACAAATACATAGAGAGATAGAGGTGGAGTGAGAGAGGGAGCAATAACGTTTAGATCGAAAAATAGTGAGAGGGAAAAGGAGAGAAGTAAGAAAGTGATAAAGAAGGAAATGAGAGAGAAAGGTGGAGAGAAGGGGAGAAAAGAGTGAGAGAGAGACAGAGATGAACATCGAGAGATGAGGAGAGAAAGAGAGGCATATAGTGATAGTGTCTGAGGGATGAGGGAGAGAGAGGAAGGAAGAGAGAATTAGAAAGGAAGAGAAGAAGAAATACATAGAGAGATAATTATGTGGATAGAGAGAGGGAGTAACAAGGTAAAGATGCAGAGAAAGCGAGGGAGGGAGGCGACTGGAATAGAAATGGGAAGGAAGGACACATAGAGGGAGAGAGATAGAAGGGGAAGGGAGACAGATAAGAAGAGGGAGGGAGAGATTGATAGATAGATATGGAGTTAGAGTGTGTATGTTTGGGGGGTGAGTTAGAGAGACAAAGGAGAGACATAGGAAGGTAGAGATATCGATGGAGGAGTGATAGAGAGTGTGTCTGTGCTTGGGAGGGTGAGATAAAGAGATAAAGAAGGAGACATCGAGGGATATATATATATATATATATATATATATATATATATATATATATATATATATATATATATATATATATATATATATATATATATATATATATGGATTTATGAGAGAGGGAATAAAAGAGAGACAAAGTGAGGGAGGGAGAGAGAGAGATGTGGCAAAGAGAAAAGGGGGAGAGGGAGATGGGGGGTGAGATAGAAGGAGAGAGATAGAGAGAGATATTAGACACAAATATGAGGGAGAGAGAGGGAGGAATAAAGAGATGCACAAAGAAAAATACATATATTATATAGTATTATATAATATTTAACATTATTAGCCATAGAGGTAGAGGAGACAAGGCCTTACAAAAGGTAAAAAATAGTCAGATTTAGAAAGACATTATTATTTTGGTTTTTCACTTAAATAGATGTGTTTATCTCAATCTAGATGTTGATTTCTAATTTGTTTTTATTACTTGCACTGGATGTACTATTTTTAGTGTAGTTGCTTATTTCTAATCCTAGTTGAATACTTTCACTAGATCCATTGATTTCAGTATAGATGATCATTTCTAATCCCATTTGATTGTTTATACCAGATGCATTCATTTTAGTGTAGATGTTTATTTCTAATCATATTTGATTGCTTGTACTATATGTATTGATTTTCGTGTGGAGGTTCATTCCTAATCCTATTTGATTGCTTACACTAGATGCCTCAGTTTCAATGAAGATGTTGATTTTTGTTTTGATGTAACTAGATGTGTGTTGTACATTAATTTCACAAATTTTATATTAATAGGTGCATTAAGTACATCTTAAGTGGAAAATAAAATTATTTGCGATGTGCATTAATTATTTGTAATAATA
Organism: Pinus albicaulis; assembly: GCA_034641835.2. Classification (NCBI taxonomy): domain Eukaryota; kingdom Viridiplantae; phylum Streptophyta; class Pinopsida; order Pinales; family Pinaceae; genus Pinus; species Pinus albicaulis. Next base: position 515,725,917 of record CM076574.1, on the reverse strand, counting down.
ATTAAGCCATAAATAAAATACTTCAATTTTCATCTTAAATAAAATTTTCACTTACCCGAAATGTTTGCTCCTTAAAATTATAAACTAGCATTGAAAATTACAAGGGGTTTAACATTCAATAAGTCACAATGATTCATTTTGGAGAAACACCTACCATTGAAAATTACTTGGGTTTTGACATTGAATAGGTCACAATGATTCATTTTCGAGAAACAACTACCATTGAAAATTACTTAGGTTTTGACACTCAATAAGTCACAATGATTCCCTCGGATGCGGGTGCAAGCCAGTAAGAAGGAGGGCCACAGGGCTGCCATGTGGCGAGACACATGGCCTCCCCATGTGACCGCACATGGAGGTCGACCCATCATTAATTGCTCAAGTGAGGTGGCCTTAAATTTGACCTTCGACACCTTCACTTCAAGATACCCTATTCGCAGACCATTAAGGTCACTCGTCTCAGAATCCATGGCTATTAAGCAAGTCATCTCCGCTGATTCGCCCTCTATTCAGCCCACTCTCCTGCTCTTTGTGCACGTCTATGTCTCTTCCCCTCTCTATCAAGTGCTAAGTCCTATCTCGGTCGACCTCAACCTTCCCTCTAGTGGTAACTCTTCCCCTGTGATGTCAAAGACTCCCTCCTCATCCTGCACTTCTTCTCCTCCTACAATTATGCCTCGACGTCATCATATGAGACACAAAAGAGAAAGAGGGTGTGGCCTCCCATATAGACCTACCTTGATGCATTCTGTGAGTTTAGATTTGAATCTTTCGATGATATGGGAAGAGAAAAACAGTAATGCTCCTATCAATCTGTCGACCCAGCTATCCTTGCAGTTTCCGGCTCCCCCTTTGGCGTCTTGTAGCTCCTGTAACAAGACGCATCCACGTAAATCGACCATTCTGCCCAAGCCTTCTTTCATCCCTTGCAAGATGAAGGCTCTCTGGTGTAGAGTGCCTCTAGCAGAAGCCATGACACCAGCAGAAACAAAAGCAATAGTGATGGAACCAGCTCTGGATATAAGTTAGAAAACAAGAATGAGTAGGTTTGTTTTCCAGTTTCCTTTTATGACAAGGTCCATTCTCCTGCGTCGCCTCGGCCCCAGACCACATGCCATGCACTGAGAAAGGAGAATGATAATGCGTTCTATGTATACAGGATTGAAGATGAAGACCGCCGACAAAAATAATGAAGATCCTCCCTAGTTTCATTTACAAGGTGTCCTCTTGTCATTTTAGTTTTTTAACGTTCTCTTGTTTGTTCGTGTCCTAGGATTTTCTGCTATCTGACTTTAGTTTAATGTTGGATACTATGCTTGCTAGTTTCCCTCTACGTGTAGCATGTTCTCTGTGGTTTTTTGGGACAAGTTTCCCCATCCGGGGTAGTCCAATATCTGTTTTGAAACTGGTGATACTTCCCTCAGGTTTTGACTTGCCAAGTCCAAAGGAAGAGAATTGTAACTTTGTGGTTTATATGATATAATCAAAGTAGTCAAACTTACAAAAAAAAATAAGTTACAATGAGTCACTTTGAAGAAAATTACTATCAATATTGGAGAGCACGAGAGACAAGTTATCACATTTACTACAATATCTCACCTTAATGATTCGAATGGTCTATGATTTCAACTGTAATTTTCACTCAATGAAGCTATGAGATATCACGTGCATTCGTGACATATTAAACAATAATACCTTAATTTGACTGCATATTAAAAAATACATATAAAATCACATTGTTTAACCCCCTACCAATACAAACCCAATACACCTTCCCAATTTAAAAAAATCCTTCTCTTACTCTATATTATAGGTATCAGTTTTTTCATTCGCATTTTTTACACCCACTTATATTCAATACCCTTAAGTTGACTACATATTGAAAAATACCTATAAAATCACATTCTTTAACCCGCTACCAATACGAACCCAATACACCTTCCCAATTTAAAAAAAACACACCTTCCTAATTTAAAAAACTCCTTATTTTACTAGATATTGCAGGTATCCTTTTTTTCATTGACATTTTTGACACCCACTATTGAATACCCTTAATTTCGCAACGTATTAAAAATGCCTATGAAATCACATTGTTTAATTCCCTTCCAATATGAACCCATTACACCTTCCCAATTTTAAAAACCCCTCATCTTACTAGATATTGCATATATATCTCAATATGAACCCACATGGTATGGTGGTATATGGTATTAGTTCTCCCCTAGTGAAGCCCATGTGGTTAAAATAAAAACAATAGAAGAAAGTCGTATCAGATTGACCATAATGAAGATTGTTTGGTTGCAATTGGCTACATTCTTATTATTCACATTTTCTATCATTCGACATTGTAACATTGTCACTTTGCATTCAATTTTTGTGTTATCATTTTTCATCATTCTAGTTATTATCAATCTCTATTATCTCAATAAAATGTGGGCAATTTTAAGATCACAATAACAAATTAGACTCATAAATATTTATCATATTTAAAAGCATATTTAAAATGATCACAGTAATTAAATGTTCAACAAATTTTAGCATAATTAAAATGATCAGAATAATCAAATGTTCAACAAATTTTGAGTGAAAGTCCATCATGGTCCCAAATATATCAAGCGAAAAGAGGGATCCTATCACTTGTGGCACAAACCTTTCCACAATCTTTTCACTAAGAAAAGAGGTTCTCACCTTGAGAGATGTGATCATGTAATCCCTCTAGCCCATTGAAAAAATCTAAAGTTGTTTATAAAAATTGACAATAAATCTTCCTTTTTCACTCCAAATAAATCCAATAAACATATTATTTATAAATTTTAACAAATTTGAAGAAATTCAAAACCATTAGTTTAGATTTATTCATACAATTCTCTCCATTTCCGTTTTTTCGAAATTTTCCATTACATATATAAATTGAATACATTTTTAACCCAAAAATATTTTCGTCTACTCCATATCTTACCTTCTAAATTATATGGATATGTTTTGAGGAGAAGTGCTGTCATGGCTTGGAATCTTGGTTCTTTACTAAAAAGTCTTCATTATGAGGCATTTGTTGTTCACTAATTGCTGCTATATTAACTTTCGTTATTTCGAAGATGGGTAAAATTAGGTATGGTTCAAAAGGAGTGCGAGACGGGATAAATAGTTATTTGATTTCCACTAAACAGTCTTCGTTTGTTGTTGACTAATTGCTCTTATGTTAGCTTTCGTTATTTCGAAGATGGGTAAAATTAGGTATGGTTCAGAAGGAGTAACATGGCAGAAATAGTTATTTAATTTACGCTAAATAGTCTTCGTTCTACCGTATTCGTTCTGACTTATTGCTTCTATATTAATTTTCCTTATTTCATAGATAGGTATAAAGGATTTAGATGGGATAAATAGTTTTTTGATTCCGTCGTGCAAACATATGGCTCGAATTAAAAATAGAAGTTGTTGGCAAAGTTGTTGGTATTTTATTTAGAAAATTCAAAATGGTTAATTAGGCGGTTGGTTTCAAACTGAGATGTTTTCTTATATCTTTTCGTGCAATCGATGTCCTGTGGAATACGAACCATTTTCTGTTAATGTCAACATCCACAATCAGTGTTTTCGGAAACTGAAGTGTTATAAACTCATAAAAGTCAAAATGGTCGCCAAAGGAAAAGTTTGAAATTCAAGTAGAAAACGCTTCTACTGCTTACCGAGTAGAAAGAATATCAGTAAATGATGTAGGGTCAGGGTTTTAATTCGTTCGTCCACAATTTGTACTCTGACAAAACCCAGAAGAAACACACATAAAATGACTAGACCTTCACAGAAACCAAAAGAAACAGACACGCATAATATCTGAACGACTATAATTAGCTTTCCTTCATCCACAATCTGTTCTCTGAAAAGCCAAAGAAACAGAAACATAAAATGACGCAGGCATAATGGCTGAACTAGATGAGCATTAAAAGATTATAATCTTTGTGTACGAATGGCACCAGAGTAATGGAGAACGAGATGTCGGCATTTGTCATGTGATTAGAATGAGATTTCTCAATTAGAAACAATGGACTGAAGGTATCGAGATCAGTTTCCATACGTTACCTTATGCTTTGCAATAACATTTCTCTTATTATTCATTTTGCTTGAAACGGCAGTGTATTGATAAAATAGTATTTACCTCTTTCTCTCAAAAAAAAAATAGTACTTAACTAAAATACTGCATTGTGCTGATAAATTGAATTTAATGTAATTTAGAAGTGATAATTTCAAAACGTAAAGGTGAAATATATGTGTTTTTAAATATTCTCTCCCCATTTACGTTTTGTGGCATCTTCATTAAATCGTAAATATACTTACTGAGAGTAGCTTGGTAAATAATCATATATATATATATAGCCGTATCTTCATTAAATCCTAAATATTTTAACTTACTGATTGGGTTTTATATAATATTATACATGAATGTCTATTTTATTTTAATTGGATTAACAACTTTGGTATTTTTGAGAAAACTAATTATAAAATGGTGGAAAATGCTAAATGAAAATTTCACCTACTGACTAATTAGCCTCTCAATAATCAATACCTCAGAGAAGACATTGTTGTTTGAAGTAAGACAGGACACTTACAACGAAGAAGACATTGTTGTTGAGATAAGGCAGCAAAAATGCTTGAATTTTTTTGGGTAGTGGAATTTATGTTCAGACTTTGAGTCTGTGAAAGTTTTGAGCAAGACCTGGTTAGATGAGATAAGTAGTGGTAGGCTTAGTTTGGTCTCCATCCAAGAAAGATTATCTGGGAGGGAAATTAGTTGGAGGGGAGCACTGGTTGTGTTACTATGCTCATTGGTTGGGATGGAAGGAGTGTTCTCCCTTTCCTAGTAATTTCCTGTGGCAATTTAACTAGTTTTGGATAAATAATTATTTCCAGAGCCATTTTGGTAGAGACTTAGAGACTTCCTTAGAAGTTGTCTTTCAATAAATGAATTTTGTAAACGATCTCTTCAAATGGTTTCTGTAAGTCAATTATGCAAATTAGTTCTTTAGACTTTCCTATGGAAATATCGTAAATGATGTGAACTTAGATCTGAGTAAGCTAGTGTGTTTATGAAAGTCGTTGGCTCTATTATGCAGTTAATTATCGAAATAACATTACGGAACTTAAACATCTACGGACTAAATTATTCCCCTTGGCCTGGCTGGATGGTACCAACACCTAGGGAACAATTCATAGTTCTTATTAGCAATCTGAATACCTGTCTTCAACTTCCAGTACTAATTATTAAATATTGACATATTCTAATGAATAGACTAAAGAAAAGAATCATAAAGTGGCCTTATTAATTCATTCTAGGTGTATAACATGTTTATAATCAGGCTCGTATTCTAGGTACCATAAAGGACTACATAAAAAGGGGTGTTTTCTATGTTAAGAAACATATTCGTTTAGTTCCGCGCCAAGGTCGATAGCGGTTAGCCAACCCAAAACACTCCCAACCTTCAAGGGAATAATTAATTGTGAAAGATCAACCAATGTTGATAACAGAAAAGCCTGGAAAAAAAGTCCTCTGCTATAATAATGTACAGTGCAAATAAATATTCCGATCTTCCAATAAATCTTACAGCCCAAGAAAGTGCACGATTGAAACTCTTCCAAGATTTATTACTTTCAACGAAACTGGCAGAGAAAGTCTGCATAACTCTGTAACAAAGAAAAAAAAAATATAAAACAAAAAAAAATATATAAACTGTTGAACGAGAGTTTTCGAAGGAACCCAATGTAAATTAAACCAATGTCCGACCTTAACGGAGAGCACTCATTTGGCTTAAACGAATTCAACGCGGAAGACCATGTCCAGAAGTTGTTTGAGAGAATCTTCAAAACGAATAAGTTTTAAATTTTCGAGATAGTCAATATAAATCTTATACAATTCCCAGCCATTGGAACAATATATAACTCCACACCAAATTCTAATACCAATCAAATATTTTTGGTAAATGTTGAGAATCATGATAGGGTTTTGTCGTCGAAAGGAGACCTGTGACATTGAGATAAAAACAAGGAATTAATAAAGGAACTTGGTTAAGTGATGTGGTTATGCTCACAAAATCCAGTTGGGAATCAAAACTAGAAGTGGCAAGGAAGCTAGGATTACTAAGAGTCATTGAAGGAGGAAAGAACAATTAATAATTGCAACAATTACAAGAATGGTTGATCGAGTACCGTTAGGGTAAATAATGGTCGAAGTCTCTAGAACGCTTTGTAAAGGAGATTAATAAATTAGAATATCCTACTCAAAAAATTAAGATAATAATCCAAAGTTGATGAAAAATTACTTGCAGAGAATACCTAACTAAGAAGCATTGAACACCACGAACAACCCTTATTGTACCTAGCATAGTGCAACCAAGGAGAAGCAAATACTCAACAAATTCTTGAAGAACTCTGTGGGGTAATTACCAGCAACTATAATCACTTCGCAGCAGATTGGAAGGATTAATAACATTCGCTCTACGGAAAGAACTGAGTCGAGGACTACCAATAAAGGTACGAGTTGTAGAGTCGTTCCTCCATTTCCTGAGGGTTCGAATGACTTGGAGGAAGTGAGAGAGAAAGCGGTAGTTACCCGTAACCAACTGGAAGGATCCAAGATTGTCCAATAAAAAACCCCATGATCTTGAAAGTGGAGGTCATAACAAATCTGAGCATCATAGTTAACTTCCATATCATAAGTGTGCGTGACGACTGACCTCAGAGAAGTTTCTTATGGAAATTCATTTAGTAAATATTAATCAACGATACCTAATAATTAAGGGAAGTTGAGAACCATAATATAACATCGAGGGATTCATTAATAATCCTTCATCACATGGGATTGTAGATATATATTTAAAATACCTGATCATACTTGAGACTATGATTTCCCAAAGTGTATATAAATTTAAATCCGTTACATCAGTGTTATGTTAAACAAAACATCATATTATGAGGTTGCTATCAATCATAAAAAATTTACCACGAGTATATGCATTTGGGTAATATAAATGTGAAAACCTTAACTTATTTGTACAGTGGAAACGTATTGTTAATTGTACATTAACTTGGTAAAATAATATGGATTTTTTTTTTGGATATGTTACAAGTGGTATTGGATCTTAAGGGTTCAACACTGTGGCCTGTTTAAGGGAAATAGTTACAAACAGTGTGTTCGATTGTAAAGAATAATTTTAAATATGACAACTCTACTTACATAACCAATCCTGTAAAATTGCCATATTCTGTTAAACAGTTATAAAATGGCTATATAAAGAGAGAAGAGAGGTTGTTGCATACGAAATCACCTTTAAAAGTTTGGGGTTATTTTCATGGTGATCACCTATTTCTAGTAGCAAACTCCTTTCGTTAAATTGTAAAAGCTATGTTTGGACACATAATTTATAAGATTAATAATGCTTAAAATGTTTTAAATTAAAATATAGGATGGAATTTTAAAAATGGAGATAGATACAAAGGGGTAAAGATTCTATTAGTAAGTAATACTTAGTTATTACGCACAATTGAGAATTTATCATCTCAATGGTAAAAATTACCTCCTAACACATATAGTGGATGAGTCACCAAGAACTTAGTTGAGGTATTGAATGACCGAAATAATTGGTAGTTAAATAATTTTTTAAATCCTTACAAAACAATAAGCTTACTTGTGCATGAGAAGCCAGCCAAAAAAGGAATAGAAGATAAGTATGAAAATAATTTTTTTCTTGTTGATAGTGTTTAGAGCTAAAGCATACTCTGAAAATTATTAATGTTGAAATTACTCTGCAACATGTAGGCTGTGTCTAACTAGTTGAAAAATGTTTAGATTGGAAAAATTTCTAACAAGACACTATAGACGTTAGGAATTCTTATGTTAGTAAGCGAGTGGAATTCTAATATGAGTTGGAGTGCTTAGCTTGAGAATGCTAGATTTAGTTTGGTTTGGTTGGATAAGATAGTATAAGGGATTAAATTGTGCAGGTCGATATTATGAACTATACTCGATGAGAGGTTGGCTCACGTGGGAGACTTAATGGTTTGACTAGTCCTATAGGTTGGGTGGAGCATCCTTCACCTTGTGAATTTGTGGCTAATTTGAAAAGGAGAAAAGGGAAAGAGACTAGAGAAATGTTGTGGACCACTCACATTAATAAATTCATTATAAGATATTGGAAACCTTGTAATAGATAAAGTGAAGGTATATGATGTATTGAGAAAGTTGCCTAAGTTTCACCAAATATTGAATGGGGATATAGAACACTTCTAATTACAAAGTGTATGGTTGATTTTCGGAATTGTTGAAATCTTTTTCACCAAACTAAGCTTTACCAATTAATATGGAAAACATTGACATTGATGAAAAAAATTATATATGTGTGAAGAGTTTAACTTAAGTATAAATAATATCAATAAGATAATAATAAACTGGTACAAGTCAGATTAAATTCCATCATTGGTAATGGAATTAATAAAAAATTTAATGAAAAGGATCTCCATGAAGGGAGTATAAAAGTAGGAGCTACAACAATGGAATAAATGGCATGGAAGTAATTAAGAATGGTTTTTTTTTTAAACTAGAGAATTGGAGTAAAGGGGTGATAAAGTATCATAATAATTTGTGATGGAAGGAGACTAGTGCCATGAATAGTGGATTCGACAACTTATTTGATATTTGTAAGTTGGATGTAACATAATAATAGTATTTGGGTCAATTCAAGGAACCTAATAAACATGGAAGCACTTTCAAATAATGTTTCTAAAACTTAAAATATATCAACATTATACTAAATTTAGTAAATATTAATTGAGCAAGATTAGAGTCAATTACAAAATAAGGAAATTTACTATGAAATAAGTGCAATGGCTCTAAATATATAAAAATGATCTAGATAGATTTTGAATTTCATGTACCTGATGGACGCATGGCACTCAAGATTGTTGTGAGTTGTAGACTCATTGATGAGCCTCCAAATTAGTTCCAATTAAAGGCCCAAATGACCATCCTTCATCACATGAACCTCTTCTTATACATTTGATGACATATGTTAATTAGGAAGGTTTAGATATAATTTCATATTATGTTCCTAATATGATTTTTTTTTTTGTATAATATTGGGAGAATATTGGGCAGATTTTGAAGATTTGGACTCTTAGCTAATCTAGGGCCTTTCTCTCTTCTATAGGTTAGAACAATATGAATAGTAAATAAGGAGGATATAATGAATTTATTGAATATATTTTGTAGCTATAGTGATTGAGAAAATGTAGGAATGTTCTCTTTGTCATTTAAAGCAGATTCTAAGTGTTGGGATGCAATCCACTTTGTGAGTGATTTTGGAGGGGAAAGCTTCCTCCTTTTAAGAAGGATTCTTCCCCATAAATTTTTATAAGTAGTAGTTATAATTTTCCTCTAGGGATAAGTACTTCTTAGTCTTCATGGGGACAAAACTTGTTATTTAGAAATTCTACTTGTATTTCTCGTATGGATGTAATTAGGATGATTCAAATAAGGAAGTTTGGTTTCATATTTAAATTCTAAAACTTTGTTTCCTTCGTAGGACTCTAATTATCCTAGGGATTGGCCATCCTAGGAGCCTCAAAGCCCCATTATACAATTTATTTATCCTCTTTTAAATATTTTGACTTGCATCTTCTATTCTGGCTTTCTTATTTTTGCATTTAGTATTCATGTTTCATTTTTTGTAGGTTATATTGGTTAAATGATTGAAGTGAGTTTTTTTATAAGTTTTTTATTAATTCATAAGCATGATGCATATTTGGAACAACCTTGCAAAGTCATATCCAAGATTGATCTAGTGGGATTGAATTACTAGTTCACACTTTTGAAATTTCTAGAAGTATCCCATAGAAAAATAGTAGTAATTTTCTCCTAATTTTTACCTCGCATTAATAACAAAATTAACCTCACAACATTTGCAGTTCTTTAACATAGATATTTGGGCACCTATATCATCTTACTAGTTCATTGTCTAAATTTTTTGGTTTAAAGTAGTAATTTTATGTTATTTTAAGAACATATTAAGAGGGTTATTTATGAGTGATTCCACTTGGATTTGAGTGCTAGGAAATCCTAATTAATCCCAAAAATATATCCATATTATTTTCATTTTATATGGTTGGGAATTTGGCAAGTTAACTTGTGATGGAAGGAGACTAGTGTCGCGAATAGTGGAGTGGGAAATTTATTTGATATTTTTAAGTTGGAGGTAACATAATAATAGTATTTGGGTCACTTCAAGGAACCGAATAAACATGGAAGCACTTTAAAATAATGTTAAAATTATACTAAATTTAGTAAATATTAAGTGAGCAATATTAGATTCAATTAAAAATAAGGAAATTTACTATGAAATAAATGCAATGGCTCCAAAGATAGAAAAATGATCTAGATAAGTTTTGACTTTCATGTACCTAATGGACGTAGGGCACTCAAGATTATTGTGAGTTGCAGACTCATTGACAGGCCTCCCAATTAGTTCCAATTGAAGGCTCAAATGACCATCCTTCATCACATTAATCCTCTTCTTATACATTTGACCACATATGTTAATTAGGAGTGTTTAGAGATAATTTCATATTATCTTCCTAATATGATTTTTTTTGTATAATATTGTGAGAATATTGGGTAGATTTTGAAGATTGAGACTCTTAGCTAATCTAGGGCCTTTCTCCCTTCTACAGGATGGAATAGACTGAATAGTAAATGAGCAGGATATAATGAAATTATTGAATATATTTTGTAGCTCTAGTGATTGAGAAAATCTAGGAATGTTCTCTTTGTCATTTAAATCAGATTCTAAGTGTTGGGAAACAAATTCACTTTGTGAGTGATTTTGGAGGGGAAAGCTTCATCCTTTCAAGAAGGATTCTTCCCCATCAATTTTTATAAGTAATAATTCAAATTTTCCTCTAGGGAGAAGTATTTCTTAGTCTTCTTGAGGAAAAAATTTGTGATTTAGAAATTCTACTTTTATTTCTAGTATGGATGTAATTAGGTTGATTCAAATAATGAAGTTTGGTTTGATTTTTAGCTTCTAAATCTTTGTTTCCTTAGTGGGACTCTAAATATCCTAGGGATTGGATATCGTAGGAGCCTTATAGCCCTGTTATACAACTTATTTATCTTCTTTGAATATTTTGACTTGCATCTTCTATTCTTAATTTCCTATTTTTGCATTTAGTTTTCATGTTTCATTTGTTGTATGTTCTATTGGTTAAATGTTAGGTCCTTATATTACTAGTATAGTCACTTATTATTGTAAGTGTAACCCCCTTATTGTTATTATTGTGCCTTTGTAACCCCCATATTGCTATTATTGTGCCCTTAATTTATTATTTTTAGGTCGGCTAGGATTACATTGTGGCCCACTAGGATGACATTATGGCCCCATGGACTCCTATATATAGAAAGGAGGTTTTGTAATTTGAATCATCCAAGAATTTTTCATTGATGTAATGTATTGGAGGTTACCCGCTCTAAGTGGCTTATTTATAAGGCGTTGATATCTGTTTTCTTCGATTTTTGGAGCTAGTTTCACAACATTTGGTATAAGAGCTTTTGGATTCTAGGGTTTCACTGCTCCAAACAGGTCATCTTGACATTTCTGCTATAATTTTTTTTTCTACGAAGTTTCAGAAGCTAAAAGTTTTATGGTGCAAAGCCAAAATCCTAAGGAACATTGTAAAAAACAATTCAGAGCTTGGCTCGCAATATTTTTGGAGATATTATCTGTGGAAGGTATTTCTTTTTCAAGCTCCTGAATTTCATCTCAAAGCGGTGATCGTGGGAAAATATTCACAAGTCTCTCTCTCTGAGCATCAGATTGGAGTGACGTAAAACTTGGTTGCAATTACATGGACTTTATTTTCTTCGAAATTAATTTCAGAGACAAAGGATGAAACAATGACATGTGGCAAGTCGTACAAGTTTGCTCTATTGAACCAGTCCAAAATTGGGTCATTGTGGGAGATTGGGCATAAATTTTTATTGAATAATCCAAATCATATCAAACCTATGGCATTGGAAAGAAGCTTTATAGGGCTACTATAGCGATGAATTTCAGATATTTAGGATCAGTAATTATAGAGATAATTCAATTTCAATATCGAGCTTCTCAAAAGCAAGTAAAAGGTGTGTACTTTTTTCCGAATTGCATAAGTCTTTTTTGAAGAATCAAGTTGAATTGATTCCAAGGGAGTATTGTAGAATAGATACCAGTATTGTATTCTAAAATGGCCCCTAAAAATAATTCAACAACCATTAAGCGTTTGGAAAGCTCTACTACGACTCATGAAGACGAAGAATGGAAACATGACATATCAAAATTACAAGAGCAAGTGCAACAAATTTCGCTCTCGCAAAGAGCAAAAAAAAATGACATGGAAGTTTTGAAGAAAGGCATGGAAACTAAGATGGATGTTTTGAAGAAAGGTGTGGAATCTAAGATGGATGGTTTGAAGAATGGCATGGAAGCTAAGATAGATGGCATGGAATCTAATATAGATGGCATGGAGGTTTGCATGGAATCTAAGATGGATGACATGGAAGCTAAGATCGATGAGAAAATGGAAAGCATGAAGAATTTTCTAAAAGAAGACATGGAAGGTTTGAAAAACTTGACACAAGAAATGATTCCTAATGGTGAAACGATGGTAGAGGAAACTCATGTTGAGAAAAAAATAAATTTTAATCGTGATTTCATAAAATATAATGTTGGCGGGAAGAACCACCATATTCCAAAAATGGATATGAGGAAGTTTGATGGAAAGGATCGTGTAACATGGATACTATAGATGGAGCAAAATTTTGATCTCCATAATGCGCAAAACACACAAAAGGTATGCATTGCAACTTTACATTTAGAACAAAATACATTTGTATGGTATCGATGGCTTTGCTCCCGTAAAAACATTATCACTTGGTCAATTTTTACGGAGGAAATGATAGCACATTATGAGGATACAAAGAGAAACACCTTCTTTAGCCAATTGATAAATCTCAAACAAAAGGATTTAATGGGGGAGCACATTGAGGACTTCCAAAAATTGAATATAAGGGTAACTGATATTCCAGATGAACACAGGATTGATCTCTTCACCAGTACTTTAAAGGATAACATCCAAGATGAAGTTCACATTTTGGAACCTGATTCATTGGAGAAGGCATTCAGGTTGGAAAGAAAAATTGAATGTAAAATTATGGCGACAAGGAAGCCTACCACTCACTTCTATAAAGAAGGAAGTGTTGCTAGTCCTATATTTCCACAACCTACAAGGTTGACACCAGAACAATTGGAAGAAAAAAGAGAAAAATGGCTTTGCTACAGTTGTGATAGAAAATACAGTAAAGGTCATAAGTATGCTGAGAAGAAATTATTTTACATAGATTGTGAAAAGGAAGAAGAAAATGAACAAGAAGAGAAAGAAATGAGTTTGACCATATCATGTAATGCACTGGCAGTAATTACCACTCCTCAAACTCTCAAGATAGAAGGACATAATAAGAAGAAAAAGGTAATAGTGTTGATTGATTCAGGTAGTACCCATAATTTTATTCATTGTAAGGTAGCCATGGAATTGAATTGTTTTCTATACCCATCACTAGAATGTCACGTGATGGTTGTAAATGGAGGAACTATAAATTTCTCTGGAAAATTCCATAATATATAGCTAACCATGGAGGAATATGTATTTAATATTCCAATGCTTTCCATTCCTATGGGTGGTGCTGATGTTGTACTAGGAGTACAATGGTTACAATCTTTGGGGACGGTAAATTTTAATTTTCAAGAACTTTTCTTGAAACTTTTTTCATAAGGAAAGGAAGTCGAATTACTGGGTATTGCAGGGAAGGCGGGAAAGATAACAAGTTGTAATTTCATGAAAAAGCTTCTAAAGAAATAACAACGAGGCATACTTGCACAATTATGCTCACTAGAAGTTACAACATCAAAATCATCTATTGCTGCAGATCTCCAAAAATTCTTGGACAATAACTCCAAGGTTTTTGTGTAATATTCCTAATTAGTGACAGCTAATTGGAATATTAGATTTTGTATAGTTTTTCCATCTATGGTTTGTAAATAAATAAAAAGTGAGTAAAGAGGGTCTAACTCACTTAGATGGAATAAAACACCTTCCTAGTAGCACAACGTTGTGACTTAAGGGGGGAGCCAAGGGGGGGCCAAACACCACGTAGAGAAGGGGAGCCTACGTGCACTCTAGAAGCTTCTGCGCAGATAAAGATGAGGATGTGAAGGAGAGAGATTACGACAGGTTTTGGAGGGAAGCTAATCCTATAAAAGAGGGAGGAGCCTCCTCATTTGGATCATTCTGGGTTTGTTGATTTTGGAGTGAGACTTTGGTCTTCTTTCGCACGCTGGCTGTTTAGACTATCTACAACATTTTTTAGTGCACCGAGTGTCTCCGTGCGGAGATATCACCCTTAGCCCCAGGGGAATTTGAGCGCCTTCTCGGGAAATGTGTTTTTTATTTCAGTTTGTGAGTTGTGTCATTGTTTGGGTTTATTGCGGAGCTAGAGTTGATAGAGACTACACAGTCACTGGGAGAGAGGATGCAGTCCATTGTGGAGGAGCTCCGAATTGGTGTTACTGTAGACGATTTCACCGAGATTTCGAGCAGAGGGTCAGCCTTTGCCAGTCGGAGGGTTTTGGAGGAGTTTTTAGCAATATTTTAGCTGTTTCTATCCAGCTACTGCGTTGTCCCTTGGACGCTAGCGTAATTCACTGGGGAGGCAGTTTCTAGTTTTTTCGGGGGTTGGCCATTCTTGGAATGGTTTGCGGATCTTGCCCGGGTTATTGAGGAGAGGAGGTTTGCCGATTTTCAGCTCATTCCAGCAAGGGGATCAGCCCCTAGTTTTCTTTCCATTCCAACAGTTGTAGCTACACAGCAATTCCCACCAGCTAGGACACAGTTCCTAGAGCAGCCATTTCCAATATTCTCTGAGAGTGTTTTCTCACCTGCCTTGTGCAAGATTAGCTTATTGTACTCCATTACATTTCTTAGATTAATAAAATGGCTCAGCATTTCTTCTATATGTTTTCTGGATCAGTTGTCGTAGTTGCCGTTATTGCCGTGGTTGACGTGTACTCTCTCTATTGTATGTCTATTATTGATTTTGAGAATTCTATTTCTATACCACTTGGTGTGGTATCTCTCACTCTTAGATAGAGTTTGGAAAGGGCTAGGTAGCCTCCAGGTCTCATCCTCTTTAGAGGCGACATATCTGGTAAATCCCCTCCGAGTCCATCTCTGGTTGGAGTTTGCTTGTGTTTTAGAGATATCCCCGAAATGGGATATTACAGTGGTATCAGAGCATAGTTCTGGCTCAGCCTGTGGTCTATGACATCGAAAAAGAGACCATACAGAGGTTTTGCTAAGAATTTGGAGAGAAAAAATTGACAGTAGCAGCTGTAGTACTGAAAAATGAAATTGGAAGAGGGCCAAACTACAAAGGGTTAGATCTTGGAGGTTGGAATTAGAAGAAACCATTTATGGGATTTTCTGGGTTTTGGGTAGGGATCACCTTCCCAAATTCCTAGGATTTTCTAAGTAGTTTTTAGTGGGTAAATTGTAGGCCGAAGACAGGAAGAAGTATAGTCTTGGAGCAGCAGTGTAGTTTCATGAGGAGCCTGTAGACACAGAGTAATGGAACCGGTGGCAGGTGATGATGATGCGAAGAGATTTGGGGAGATGCTCCTCAAATCGGTACAGGATCTGTCAAGTTAGATTGACGTAATGGAGTGGAGATTCACTGCTATGGAGGCTATAAAGCGTGAAACCGTAAGGGGTTTCCAGGTTGGCGAGGGATCAAGCGCATCCCACCATTTGCCAGAGCATGATGCCACTCAGCATATGGCATCAAATACACCGACGCCTTCCACTATGCCCACTGTTCTGGGTGCAGACACAGGGGCAGGAGCACAACAGGAGCTAGATCCTAGCCACATGGGTGATTATTTCGCTGATTATCAGGCATATAGGCAGGAGTTCAGGGATGCCCTTCCTTTCATAGATTTTTTTCAGCTCCAGCGGGATAGCAGACCCCGTAACTTTCACAGTGGGAACATGCACCCACATGACGGGGGCTTATGGCACACAGTGGACAGATTCCATTTACCAACACTGGATGATTCATCCAAGCATTCGGAAAAAGCTTGGGTGGAGAATTTGGATACCTCTTTCCAGCTTGACCGATTATCGGAGAGGGAACCCATCAAAATGGTTACCTCGTACTTGGAGGATGAGGGCACACAAGATTGCAGGGAGTTCAAGGATACACCTAGTGTGACAGAGGACTCACCCTCATTAGAGACCTCCTTGACCGTGTTGGTTGATATTGTAGTGGAGAAGGTAGAGCCTACCCCAGTAGCGCCATCCATTGAGGTGATGACCAGAGTCATGTCTGAGTCTTCAGGTGGTAGCAACACATGACAAGAGATGTATCCACCTTCGATGAGGGACTAGGAGGTACAGCGGTATTGGATGATGGTCACAGACAGCGGTATCATCGGCTTCGGATAGACCTTTGAGTTTTGAAAGGGAAGGCCACATCAGTACGGGAGGCCATTTTGTTGTAGGACAAGGAGCTGGAGGGCATGAGAGTGGCTTGTGCCGATTCAGCGACCAAGTTGGCCCGCATTGGGGAACGATTGGATTCCCTGATGGTACAACTCGAGGGCATGTTGGAGCGTCAGATGATTCCTCTTCAGGCATGCATGGATGAGACAAGCAGCATTATTGGGCACCTCTTCCCATTGGAGAGAGAGAGGCGCAGCCACCTAGTCAGATCTCATACGTTGACTTGGATAGCGGTATGAGACGATCAGTTTTACAAGGTACAACATCCACATGTTGAGGTCGAATGGTGAGAGATTTTGAGTTGGTACCCGGTGGAGTAGGTTATGGAGATGGTGGTGGACCTGAGTATAGTTCAGCAGGAGCTTCTAGGTGCTGGGAATACAGGAAACCCAGATTGTCATTGGGATCTAGGCAGGATCACCTATCATTTCCCAGGCAGGTCGTTTGACTATGTCTTGGTGGGTACAGTTGGCCTAGCAGGAGAGCATGCGCATCCGCTAAGGGATTTTCAGTCAGCTCCAATGGCCAACTAGTCTATGGGTAGACTCCCTAGGTTGTCTTGGTATGACACTTATACACGAGATCACGGGGTGGTCAACATACCTTGGTAGGAGCTTGTGGGAGGGGGTGGCATTGGTAGGCCACCAGATGGCGCCTTGTATGAGGCCAAGGATTCTTCACCTTTGTGTGGGGCATAGAGGACGTAGCGGAACTGAGCAATGGTGGTAACACTGCTGACACATAGGGAGATTCACTTCTCAGTCCCCTTGAGGAGGGTTTAGAGTGATGATCCATTCATCGGTGGGTATAGTGATGCGACAGTGGAGACGATGATACCGATTGGGGGTAGTCTGACATATAGAGGCACAGCTCTAGGTCATTGCATCCAGGGATGTGTGGGAGCCTCTAACATTGAGCAATGGACTACCGGTGGACATGGAGTTGCATGGTGGTGTACCATAGTGTGTGGGACTACATTGTGGAGTAGGAGTGTCCTACATCACATTGAGAGCATGCGGGGAGTGACTGATGCCTGGACACAGTCATGGCACGAGACGGTACAGGGTGGTACAATAGTAGCATGGGGTATCTAGCAGTATACAAGGGCATGCATCAGTGTGCAGTGGCATGTCAAGGAGTACATGGATGATCGATGGTATGCGAGGGTTTATGGTGCTGCACAGCAGGGTCATAGATCATTGCCTCCAGGGAGACTCACGGAAAGGGACATCGGGCTTACCTTTGTGGTTATTTCACCCAGGATCGATGGGGAGATAGATGAGCGATATTTGATGGTATCAGTGGGGAATCACGCACCCGACCCTCTTCTACATCACTCACGGGCACAGTCGATTTTGTTGTTGTCCTTGGGCACTCTGGGCATGAGCATCGGGGTACGCGAAGCTCACACAAGATATTTGGATGACACCCAGCACCCTAGGGAGAGGCTTCTCGGTAGTGGCACTAGGTCGGTACACTAGTTGACGATCACAGGTTAGGGGATGAGATGATCATTTGCAGGGATGGCACATCGGTCATCGTTGAGCCTACACCTGGGGAGCGGGTCATGAGGGAGACATGCATCATTTTTCCCTCAGGGCATGTTGAGACCCTGCATGAGCAGAGGATACTGGGTTCAGTAGAGATAGCATCCCAGCATGCATCTAGACTCTAAACATTGTATCGACACTTCATCGAGAGGGTGGATGACATATTCAATGCAGATGAGGTGGCAGAGGTAGAATAGGAGGGCATTCCTTCTGTATGCCAGGGTGAGGACTCTTTTTCATATGAGTCCATAGGATCAGTTGAGGTCACTTCAAGGGAGCGAGAGCAGTCACGCAGAGATGGAGACAGTATACCGGAGCTGCATTCCAGTATACAGGGTGAGAAGTCAGGGGACTCTGCGGGAGATACTTTGGGTGAAGAGTCACTTGTGATGATTCAGCTAGAGCAGCAGGTGATGGAGCCTGAGTCGATAGAGGAGGACACTATTCACATCAGGCACGATATTATTTTGGGGGAGAGCCAGATGGGTGCCCACATTGAGTCGATGAGGGATATGCGGCTAACATTGGGGTCATCCATTGAGGAGGAGCAGTCAGATGCCTTGACATTGAGTACGGTGTCAGCAGTTGCAGATCCATATCCTCTGGAGGTGTTGGAGGTCATTGGGATTGTTCTGCAGGGGGCCAGTAGACATCGGGAGCATGAAATTCCTGATCAAGAGTGGGAGGAGCTATTGGATATGGTGGAGCATCCATCTGGGGGTCGACACAGTGATGAGGTGCAGATAGATGTACTCGCAGATAGTAGAGCTGCAATTTTTTTAGTGGGTAGCACTCCCCAGGAGTACATCGATAGAGCTTGCAGCATACCTTGCCCACATTGGCCCATTATAGAGAGAGGGGCTTCCTTCTATAGGCAGCTTTCATTGGCAGAAAGGGCAGAGCAGCGGGAGTTGATTACAGGTTGGCAGGAACACACCACGCGTGTTCCATATGTCGTTGTTGTTTCTACATCGGATTCTTCTTCCAGGATGGACTGGCAGGAGATAATGAGTTGGTACCCTTTTTATGGTACGATATTCTTTGTATGGAGTACAACGGAGCAGGGGCCCTTCGACATAGTAGATGTTATAGATCCCAGCTGGCAGGGGGACACAGGTCGTCATTTCTTCAGCACTCCATCCCGATTTTAGTAGAGCAGGATCAGCATGGGATTGATTCAGAACTTGGATTGGAGAGAGGTGATGAGTTGGTACACAGCGGATGGGACATCTTACACAGTCACAGATACAGTGCAGCATAGGTCATGGTCTTCACCTCGTAGAGCATCGGTCATAGCGAAAGGCAGTGTGGAGTCTGAGCCACGGGACTTGGGAAATTATTGGCCAAGGTGGCTATGGGATCCGGGAGGATTTTTGGTTGGCTGGTACCATGAGAGGTCAGTATGGGATCCTGGCACTAAGAGATCCCTTTATATCAGGGTGATGCAGAGGACAGGGAAGGTTCAGTGGCACATTTGGGACCCAGGCACATTTTGCAATGTCGGTGGGAAGCATCAGCTAGAGAGGAGGCTTGCTTAGGCATTGCTTGAGGACAAGCAACTTTTTCCAATGAGGATGCCACTTGGGAAAGTGAGAATATTTTGCAGCATCCATCACTTTAGTTGCTTGTGGGCAAGCAACATTTTTCCAGGGGGTACTTTAATATTCCTAATTAGCGACCGCTAATTGGAATATTAGATTTTGTATAGTTTTTCCCTCTCTGGTTTTTAAATAAATAAAATGTGAGTAAAGAGGGTATAACTCACTTAGATGGAATAAAACACCTTCCTAGTAGCGCAACGTTGTGACTTAACGGGGGAGCGAAGGGGGGGCCAAACACCATGTAGAGAAGGGGAGCCTACGTGCACTCTAGAAGCTTCTATGCAAATAAGGATGAGGATGTGGAGGAGAGAGATTACGATGGGTTTTGGAGGGAAACCAATGCTATAAAAGAGGGAGGAGCATCCTCATTCGGATCATTCTGGATTTGTTGATTTTGGAGTGAGAATTTGGTATTCTTTTGCACGTTGGTTGTTTAGCCTGTCTGCAGCACTATTTAGTGCACCAAGTGTCTCCGTGTAGAGATCTCACCCTTAGCCCCGGGGGACTTCGAGTGCCTGCTCGGGCAAGGTTTGTTTTCTTGCAGTTTGTGAGTTGTTTCATTGTTTGGGTTTATTACGGAGCTAGAGCTAATAGAGACTGTGCAGTCACTGGGAGAGAGGACTCAGTCCATTGTGGAGGAGCTCTAGATTGGTGTTGTTGCAGACGATTTCACCGAGATTTCTAGCAGAGGGTCAGCCTTTACCCATTGAAGGGTTTTGGACGAGTTGGTAGCATTATTTCATCTATTTCTATCCAACCACTGTGATTTCCCTTGGAGGCCAACGTAATTCACTAGGGAGGCAGTTTCTGGTATTTTCGGGGGTTGTCCATTCTTGGAATGCTTTGCAGATCTTGTCCGGGTTATTGAGGAGAGGAGGTTTGTCGATTTTCAGCTCATTCCGGCAAGGGGATCAGCCCCTAGTTTTCTATCCATTCCATCAGTTGCATCTACACAGGAGTTCCCAACAACTAGGACACAGTTCCTAGAGCAGCCATTTCCGATATTCTCTAAGAGTGTTTTCTCACTTTCCTAGTGAAATATTAGCTTATTGTACTCCATTACATTTCTCAGATTAATAAAATGGCTTAGAATTTCTTCTATATGTTTTATGGATGAGTTTCTGTAGTTTCCATTGTTGTCGTGGTTGCCGTGTACTCTTTCTACTATATGTCTTTTATTGATTTTGAGCATTCTAGTTCTATACAACTTGGTGTGGTATCGCTCACTCTTAGACAGAGTCTGGAAAGGGCTAGGTAGCCTTCGGATCTCGTCCTCTTTAGAGGCGACATATCTGGTAAATTCCCTCCAAGTCCATCTCTGGTTGGAGTTTTCTTGTGTTTTAGAGATATCCCCGAAATAGGATATTACATTTTGAAACTCCAAATGGACTCCCACCTATTCGTGATCATGATCATGCTATTCATTTGATTCTAGGAAATGTTCCTCCAAACATCAGGCCTTATATATATCCTTATGTCCAAAAAAGAAAAATTGAACGTATGATTGCAGAAATGTTAGAGGCGGGTATAATTTAACCTAGTCAAAGATCTTTCTCTGCTCCTATAGTATTGGTACAAAAGAAGGATGGAAAATGGCGCATGTGTCTGGATTATAGGGAGCTCAATAAGCTCACCATTAAAGATAAATTTCCCATTCCTGTGATTAATGATTTATTGGATGAATTACATGTAGCAATTTATTTTACCAAATTGGATTTTGGTTCAGGATATCATCAAATTAGAATGAAGACTAAAGATATTCTGAAAACAACATTTCAAACTCATGAGGGGCATTATGAATTTTTGGTGATGCCTTTTGGCCTTACCAATGCACCTTCTACATTTCAAGGGTTGATGAATTCCATTTTCAAACCCTTCGTTAGAAAATTTGTGCTAGTATTTTTTGATGATATACTAATCTACAACAAGTCTTGGAAGGATCATGTTCAACATGTTGACAGGGTGCTCAAAATATTGTAGGAGAAACAATTATTTGAAAAAACATCCAAATATTTCTTTGGAGTAAAAGAGGTGGAATATCTGGGTCATATTGTATCTCACAAGGGTGTTAAGGCAGACCCTAACAGAATTAAAGCCATTAAGGAATGGAAAGTCCCCACAACCATAAAGTAGTTGTGAGGATTTCTCGGGTTAACAGGGTATTATCGAAAGTTTGTTAAGAATTATGGGAGAATAGTAGCACCTCTAACAACAATATTGAAGAAATATGCATTTTCATGGACTCCTGAAGCAACTAAGGCCTTTGAACATCTTAAAGAGGCAATGTGCCTAGCACCAGTCTTAGCTACACCAGACTTCACAAAAACCTTTATTGTGGAATGTGATGCCGCAGGAAATGGAATTGGTGTTGTTTTAATGAAAGAATGAAGACCCATTTCTTTTGAAAGTCGTCCAATCAAATGAAATTATTTACAAAAACCTATTTATGAGAAGGAAATGTTAGCAATACTGCATGCACTAAAGAAATGGAGAACTTACCTAATGGTAAGACACTTCAAGGTAAAAACTGATCATGATAGTCTTAAACACTTTTTGGAACAAATACTATCTTCAGAAGAGAAACAAAAATGGGTCACAAAGATGTTGGATTATGACCTTGAAATAATATACAAAAAAGGGAAGCTCAATGTTGTTGGAGATGCACTCTCAAGAAATAATGAAGAGGTGGAAGCATTGCCTTGTGCCATTTCTATTATCCAAACAGATTGGATAACCGAAGCAAGAGATGAATGGAAGAAGGATGAGGAAGTGTGGACACTCATGCAAAAGTTGCAGCAAGATCCTAGTACATCTAATACATTTAGTTGGGAAAATGATTCCTTATGGTACAAAGATCACTTATATCTTTGTAATAATTCCCAACTAAAAAAAAATATTCTTTCGAAATTGCACACTTCTCCTTTGGGAGGACACTTAGGATTTTTAAAAACTTACCACAGGGTGAAGAAATATTTTTTTTGGGATGGCCTTAAATCTGATATGCAAATTTTTTGGCAGAATGTTTGGTTTTCCAGCAGAATAAAGTTGAGACAATTAAGACCCCAGGTCTTCTGCAACCTTTTTCCATTCCAAGTCAAAATTGCGAGGAGATTTCAATGGATTTTATCACAGGTTTACCTAAGTCTAAAGGAAAGAGTGTCATCATGGTGGTAGTTGATAGAATTACTAAGTATGCACACTTTTGTCCATTATCTCATTCATTTAAAGCAAGTACAGTTGCTACTACATTTATGGACACAATTCAAAAGCTACATGGAAACCCAAAGGTTATTGTGAGCAACAGAGACCCAATTTTTACTGGAAATTTTTGGACGGAGTTATTTTCTTGTTTGGGTACTCAATTAGCTCATAGCTCATCTTATTATCCTCAATTCGATGGTCAAAATGAGATAGTAAATAAATGTTTGGAAGGATATCTTCGTTGTTTTGTATCTGATAAAAAAAACCGATGGGTCAAGTGGTTACCTCTAGCTGAATGGTGTTGTAACACATCCTTCCATACTGCAGCAAAAATGACCCCGTTTATGGCACTTTACGGATATCATCCACCATCTATCACATCATCTTTAAGAGAAAATTAGAAGGTTAAAGCAGTGGAATATCACATCAAGAATCAACAAGAAATTCTCCAACTCTTAAAGGACAACCTGAATTTGGCACAAAATCAAATTAAACAACAGTCAAATCAACATCGTAGCGAGAGAAGTTTTCATGTAGGAGACTGGGTATTTTTACGGCTACAACCATACAAACAAATGTACCTCAAGCAAGCTAATAAGGATAATAAATTATCACCAAAGTACTATGGTCCTTACAAGGTGTTACAAAATATTGGTACTATGGCATACAAATTGGAGCTTCATGCTTCTTCACGAGTGCATCCAATTTTCCATGTTTGATGCTTTAAGAAGGTTATAGGTGAAAATATTCTAGTTCAAATGATATTTCCAGAACTTTATGAGGAAGGAAAAATCATATTTTAACCTGAAGCGTTCATGGAAACAAGAACTCGACAGCTACGGAATCAATCAATTTCAGAGTATCTCATCAGGTGGAAGAACTTACCCACTGAAGATTCTACATGGGAGGATGAGAATTTTATATAGAAGCACCCAGAGCTACTCAAGCATTGAGGAAAACACTTTTTTGAAGGAGAGGGGGATTTTAGGTCCCTATATTACTAGTATAGTCCCTTATTATTTTTAGTGTAACCCCCTTATTGTTATTATTGTACCCTTGTAACCCCCATATTGTTATTATTGTGCCCTTAATCTATTACTATTAGGTCGGCTAGGATTACATTGTGGCCCACTAGGATTACATTATGGCCCCATGGACTCCTATATATAAAAAGGAGGTTTTGTAATTTGAATAATCCAAGAATTGTTCATTCATGTAATGTATTGGAGGTTTCCACCTCGAAGTGGCTTATTTCTAAGGCGTTGATATCTCCTTTCTTCTATTTTTGGAGCTGGTTTCACAACATTAAATGATTGAAGTGAGTTTTTTTTAAAGTTTTTTAATAATTCATAAGCGTGATGCATATTTGGAACAACCTTGCAAAGTCATATCAAAGATTGATATAGTTGGATTGGATTACTAGTTCACAATTTTAGAATTTCTAGAAGTATCCTGTAGAAAATAGGAGTAGTTTTCTGCTAATTTTTACCAGGCATTAGTAACAAAAATTACCTCACAACATTTGCAATTATTTAACATAGATATTTTGGCACTTATATCATCTTATTAGTTCATTCTTTAAATTTTCTGGTTTAAGGTACTAATTTTCTGTTATTTTTAAGAACATATTAAGAGGGTTATTTTTGAGTGATTCCACTTGGATTTGAGTCCTAGGAAGTCCTAATTAATCCCAAAAACCTTCCCATCTTATTTTCATTTTATATCGTTGGGCATTTGGAAAGTTAACTCGAGAAATACCAAAGTTGTAGCAATCTTATAACAATTCAGTAGCTGTTAGGTCCCTATATTATTAGTATAGTCCCTTATTGTTGTTAGTGTAACCCCCTTATTGTTATTTTTGTACCCTTGTAACCCCAATATTTTTATTACTGTTCCCTTAGATTGTTATTGTTAGGTCGGATTGGATTATATTGTCACCCCATGGACTCCTATATATAGAAGGAGGTTTTGTCATTTGTATCATCCAAGAATTGTTCATTTATGTAATGTAAAGGAGGTTGCCCCGTCAAAGTGGCTTATTTATAAGGCATTGATCTCTATTTTTTTTCTATTTTTGGAGTTGGTTTCATAACATTTGGTATCACAGCCTTGGATTCTAGGGTTTCACTGCTCCAAACAGGTCATCATGGAATTTTTACTGTAATACGAAGTTTCAGAAGCTAAAATTTTTACACAGCGAAGCAGAAATCGTATGGAATGTCGAGTAAAATTTTAGATCTTGGTTCACAATATTTTTGGAGATATGATCTGTGGTAGTTAGGGATTTTTCAGGCTCCCAAATTTCACCTAAAAAAGTTCATCGTGATATTTTCTCTATAATTTTTTTTTCTACGAATGTTCAGAAGCTGAAATTTTTACAAAGTGAAGCCAAAATCCTAAAGAACTCCTCAAAAAATTTCAAATATTTTCTCAGAATATTTTCGGAGATATGATCTGTGGAATTTAGGGTTTTTGCAAGCTTCCAAATTTCATCTCAAAGAGGTGACCGTGGGAAAATCGTCATAACTCTCTCTCTCTAAGTGTCATATTGGAATTCTGTAAAAATTCTTCGCAAGTACACAAACTTTAGTTTCCTATGTATTAATTTCAGAGCCGAAGGAGGAAATAGTGACAAGTGGTACGTCGTACAAGTTCGGTCTACTGAACGAGTCCATAATTACGTCATTGTAGGATATTGGGAATAAATTTTTCTTGAAGAATCCAAATCAAGTTATACCTGGAATTCAAAAAAAAATTCAGAGGGATACTACAAGGCATAATTTCAGATATTGAAGATCCAAAATCACATAGATAATTCAGTTTCAATATCAAGCTCCTCAAAAGTAAAAAAAATATGTGTATTTTTTTTTTGAATTCCATAAGTCTTGTGTGAAAAATCAGTTTGATGTGATTCCAAGGGCATATTGAAGCATACATATCCATATTTGGTTCTAGAATTCCACCTAAAAATAATTCAACACCCATTAAGCCTTCATAAGGCTCTACTATGACTCATGATGAGGAATAAGCGAACATGACATATCAAAATTACAAGAGAAGGTGCACCAAATTTCACTCTCGCAAAGAGCAATAAAAAATGAAATGGAAGTTTTGAAGAAAAGCATGGAAACTAAGATGGATGGTTTCACGAAAGGCATGGAAGTTAAGATAGTTGAAAAAATGAATGACAACATGGAAGACATGAAAGGTTTGATTATAGGGTTAATACAAGAAATGATTCCTAATGGTGGAAATATTATAGAGTAAACTCATGATGAGAACAAAATAAATGTTAATCGTGATTTCATAAGCTCTAATGTTAGATTGAAGAACTACCATATTCCAAATATGGATATCAGGAAGTTTGATGGCAAGGATCCTGTTTCATGGATACTATAGATGGAGCAATATTTTAATCTCAATAATGTGAAAAACACACAAAAGGTATGCATTTAAACTTTACATTTAGAACAAAATACATTTGTATGGTATTGATGGCTTTTTTCTAGTAAAAAAATTGTCACTTGGTGAATTTTTATTGAGGAAATGATAGAAAATTATCAGGATACAAAGAGAAACACCTTCTTTAGCCAATTGATAAATATAAAACAATAGGGTCAGTGGTAGAGCACATTGAGGACTTCCAAAAATTGAATATAAAAGTAATTGATTTTCCACAGGAACACAAGATTGGTGTCTTCATAGGGAATTTATAGGATAAAATCCAAGATGAAGTTTGGGTTTGGGAACCTGATTCATTGGAGAAGAAATTCAAGTTGGCAAGAAAAATTTAATGTAAAATTATGGCGACAGGGAAGCCTACCACTCACATCTATAAAGATGGAAGTGTTGCTACTCCTAGACTTCCACAACCTACAAGGTTGACACCACAACAATTGGAAGAAAAAGGAGAAAAAGGGCTTTGCTACAGTTGTGATAGAAAATACCCTACAGGTCATATGTGTGTTGAGAAGAAATTATTTTACATAGATTGTGAAGAGGAGGAAGAATATGAACAAGAAACTTCAAAAGAAGAGGATATACACCAGGAACAAATCCTAGAAGAAGAAGAAATGAGTCCTACCATATAGTGTAATGCATTAGAAAGAATTACCACTCCTCAAACTCTCAAGATAGAAGGCCATCTCAAGTAGAAAAATGTAATAATGTTGATTGATTCAGGTAGTATCCATAATTTTATTCATTGTAAGGTAGCCAAGGAATTGAATTGTTTCCTATACCCAACACCACGATGTCAAGTGATGGTTGCAAATGGAGAAACTATAAATTTATCTGGAAAATTCCATAATATCAAGATAACCATGGGATAATATGTATTAGATAGTCCAATTCATTCCATTCCAATGGAAGGTGTTGATGTTGTACTTGGAGTACAATGGTTACAATCTTTGGGGACAATAGCTTTTACTTTTCAAGAAATTTTCTTGAAAAAAAATTCGGAAGGAAAGGAAATAAAATTAAAGGGTATCATAGGGAAGTCAGGAAAGATAATAAGCTCTAATGTTATGTCAAAGCTTTTGAATAAAGAACAATGAGGCATATTTGCACAATTACTCTCACTAGAAGTTCTAACATCAAAATCATCTATTTTCAATATCTCCAAAAAGTCTTGGACAATCATTCCAGGTTGCTTGAAACTCCCAAAGGACTCCCACCTGTTGGTTTTCATGATCATGCTATTCATTTTATTCTAGGAAGCATTCCTCCAAACATAAGGCCTTACAAATATCCTTATGTCCAAAAGAGCGTAATTGAACCTATGATTATAGAAATGTTACCAGCTGGTATAATTCAATCTAGTCAAAGTTCTTTATCTTCTCTAGTAGTATTGGTGCAGAAGAAGGATGGATCATGGTGCATGTGTCAAGATTTTAGGGAGCTCAATAAGCTCACTATTAAAGATAAATTTCTCATTCTTGTGATTGATGAATTATTGGATGAATTACGTGGAGAAATTTATTTTACCAAGTTAGATATTTGTTTAGGATATCATCAAATTAGAATGAATACTAAAGATATTATAAAAAAAACATTTCATATGCATGAGCATCATTATGAATTTTTTTTCATGCCTTTTGGCCTTACTAATGCACCTTCTACATTTCAAGGGTTGATGAATTCCATTTTGAAGCCCTTCCTTAGAAATTTTGTGCTAGTATTTTTTTGATGACATACTAATCTATAGAAGGTCTTGGAAGGATCATGTTCAACATGTTGATAAGCTGCTCAAACTATTAGAGGAGAAAAAATTATATGAAAAACATCCAAATATTTCTTTGGATTTCATGAGGTGGAATATCTGGGTCATATTATATCTCACGAGGGTGTTAAGGTAGACCCTAAAAAAACTAAATCCATTAAGGAATGGAAAGTCCCCACAATGATAAACAAGTTGCAAGGATTTATCAGGTTAACAAGGTATTATAAGTTTGTTAATAATTATGGGAGAATAGAAGCACCTCTAACAACATTATTGAAAAAAGATGCATTTTCATGGACTCATAAAGAAACTAAGGCCTTTGAACATCTTAAAGAGGAAATGTGCGTAGCACCAGTCTTAGTTATGCTAGACTTCACAAAATCCTTTACTATGGAATATGATGCTTTAAGAAATGGAATTGGTGTTGTTTTAATGCAAGAAGGAGGACCCATTTCTTTTGAAAGTTATCCAATCAAAGGAAAGTATTTACAGACAACTATTGATAAGAAGGAAATGTTGGAAATAC
Source organism: Pinus albicaulis (assembly GCA_034641835.2). Taxonomy (NCBI): domain Eukaryota; kingdom Viridiplantae; phylum Streptophyta; class Pinopsida; order Pinales; family Pinaceae; genus Pinus; species Pinus albicaulis. The sequence goes on along the minus strand of CM076574.1, from coordinate 515,697,189 downwards.
TACATGCACTAAAGAATGGTGACCTTATGTAATGTGAAGACACTTCAAGGTAAGAAATGATCATGATATTCTTAAACACTTTTTGGAACAAATATTATCTTCAAAGACAAGCAGAAATGGGTCACAAAGATGTCAGGTTATGACTTTGAAATCATCTACAAAAAGGGGAAGCTAAATGTTTTTGCAGATGCACTGTGAAGAAAGGATGAAGAGGTAGAAGCATTTCTTTGTTCCATTTCTATTATCCAACTAGATTGGATAACCGAATAAAGGGATGAATGGAAGAAGGATGAAGAAGTGTGGACACTCATTCAAAAGCTGCAGCAAGATCCTAGTACATTTGATACATTTAGTTGAAAAAATGATTACTTATGGTACAAAGATCGCTTATATATTTGCAAGAATTCCAAACTAAAACAAAATATTCTTTCGGAATTGCACACTTCTCCTTTAGGAGGAAACTCGATATTTTTCAAAACTTACCACAGGGTGAAGAAAGATTTTTTTTGGGATAGCTTTAAATATGATATTGAAAAGATTGTGGCAAAATGTTTGGTTTCCTAGAAAAATAAAGTTGAGAAAATTAAAACCTCGGGTATTCTACAACCTTTATCCATTCCAAGTCAACATTGGAAGGATATTTCAATGTAGTTTATCAGAGGTTTACCTAAGTTCGAACGAAAGAGTGTCATAATGGTAATAGTTGATAGAATTACCAAGTATGCACATTTTTTTTCATTATCTCATCCATTTAAAGAAATTATAGTTGCTACTGCATTTATGGAAAAAATTCAAAAGCTACATGGAAACCAAAAGATTACTGTAAGTGATGGAGATCCCATTTTTACCAGAAATTTTTGGATGGAATTATTTTCTTGTTTCGGTACTCAACTAGCTTATAGCTCATCTTATCATCCTCAATCCAATGGTCAAATTGATATAGTGAATAAATTTTTGGAATTATATCTTCGTTGTTTTGTATATGATAAGAAAACACAATGGGTTAAGTGGTTACCTCTCATTGAATGGTGGTATAACACTTCCTTCCATACTGCAGCAAAAATGACCCCATTTATGGAAATTTATGGATATCATCCATCGTCCATCAAATATTATTTAAAAGAAAATTCTAAGGTTCAAGCAGTGGAAAATCACATCGAGAATCAATCAGAAGTTCTCCAACTCTTAACGGATAACCTAAATTTGGCACAAAATCAAATGAAGCAACAGGCAGATCAACATCGCAGTGAGAGAAGTTTTGATGTAGGAGACTGGGTATTTCTATGAATATAACCATACAAAGAAATGTCCCTCAATAAAGCTAATAATGATAATAAATTATCGCCAAAGTACTATGGTCCTTACAAGGTGTTGCAAAAGATTGGTATTATGGCATAAAAATTGGAGCTTCTTGCTTCTTTGCGAGTGCATCCAGTTTTCCATGTTTCATGCTTAAAGAAGGTTATAGGGGACAAAATTCCAGTTCAAACAATATTTCCATAACTTGATGAGGAATGAAAAATAATATTGGTATCTGAAGAAGTCACGGAAACAAGAACTCAAAAGCTACGAAATCGATCAATTTCATAGTATCTCATCAAATGGAAGAACTTACCCACTGAAAATTCTACATGGGAGAATGAAAATTTTATACAGAAGAATTCAGAGCTACTCAACCATTGAGGACAACACTTTTTTGAAGAAGAGGGGAATTTTAGGTCCCTATATTATTAGGATAGTCCCTTATTGTTGTTAGTGTAGCCCCCTTATTGTTATTGTTGTATGCTTGTAACCCCAAGATTGTTATTATTGTGCCCTTACATTATTATTGTTAGGTTGTCTAGGATTATATTGTGACCCCATGGACTCATATATATAAAAGGAGGTTTTTTCATTTGTATACTCCAAAAAAATTTCATTTATACTATGTAAATTAGGTTTACCCCTCGAAGATGGTTATTTCTAAGGCGTTGATCTCTCTTTTCTTCTATTTTTTGAGCTGGTTTCATAATAGTAGAATTTTTTTTTTAAGATATTCCTTTCCCAAATTCACTCCAAATTTATGGTAGAAGTATCTTTTAGCATATTAATGATATGATACCACTTTAGCTGAGATTAATCTTGGCTAGGTTTTCATTTAGATCTTATATTACTTTCTTCCTGAATGTTGATTTCTGAAATTAGTCTAGATTTACTTTCCACAATTTACTTTATGCAAAGTGTGATTTCTTTTTTGCAAGAGTAATATGGGACTTTCCCTCCATTGAAAATAGAATATATTTCCTTTCATGCCATTTCCTTTCAAATAATACATATCATATTTTCTTACTTGTCATTATGTTTTAAATTTTTTCAAATATAATATATTTTCTTATTGTAATTTTCTTTCCAATTGAAATAGATTTGATTCTTGTTATTTAAATTTTGAAAATTAGGATTTGAGGGTTACCTAGATATTTGTTCAATTCAAGATTTTTCATTGCCTTATTTTACTTGCATCAAAGGGAGTTAGACTAGGAAGAGGAAGGTGTGTGATACACATAAAGTTTTGACCCCTCTTATGTTTGTACAAACCTTGGGTTCATAGTTTAAGTTGGTAGCCTGGAGAGTTGCAACATTATTGTTGCAATACAAGGGCACATCACTCACCATATAAAATCGTGGAATCATTCTCTAATTGGTCTAATCGGTAACCACCTCACCATTGGAAAGGTTGATTCTAATTGAAAATAAGATGACCATAGGATTTTTATTTATGAAAATGATTGCTAATTGTAATATTGATATCTAACGATTTGATCTGAAGTGGAAGAAAATACAAACAAGAGTAAATTCATGCTAGAATCGATGAGTAATCTGGTAGAACTATGGAAGAATAGGTAAAATGCTATAACTAAAAACTATAGGGCAATTTTTTCAACTTAGACATTGCTGGTCTGATGTTTTTCTTTAAATTTTGGAAAATAACATAAGCTATAAAAAGAACACTATAGGAAATTATGTATATATATTCATGATAAGATACACAATATGATGGATCTGTATATTAAATACTTGAAGGTGTCTATTTTCCTACTGATACTTGAAGGATTGATGGTGGATATAGGTTAAAACTTGATTCGAAACAAAAAGATGACTTAGTAAGGTAACTAAGGAAATGTCGCATATAATTTTAAGGGAAAATTGAAGCTATGATTTAATAATGTTGGCAGCTTATTCAAATCAATATTACCTAGTTTGATGGACATGAAAGGGACACGTACCACCAACCAATGATATCCTGAATAAGTGCTTAATGAACTTTAGCATGAATTTTATAGACAGAAGTGAACTATGGTCAAATAATTGATTAGAATTAACATATGCTTACAAAAAAAATATGTTAACATAACCACACTAATATAATGTATTGAGGATATTGATAGGTGTGGAAGATGCAATTAGACAGACCCCGTAGTTGGGGCACATGTGACCCAAACAATTTAATTAGTATTTTGCAATATCAAATGCATTCAAACCTAAGAAACACATAGGGAAGATGTATTGAAGTAGTACAGTGGTAAAATTTGATGATATAATTTGTGATTTTTTGCTAATCATAAATATAATTATATTTCTCTAGGTTTTGATTTATAATTATCACGTTATAATGGGAAAATAATATAAGGAAGGGTATTTTTTTATTTTTTTTTGGCTAAATTGCGCTATTTCTATTATGAACATAATATTACAAAACTGCCACGGCTCAGCTGAGGAAGCCTGAGACCGGGCTTGATTGCCACGTTCTGTCTAAATATGGAACTGCCCATAAACGGGAAACCAGTTCTTTTGAAAGTGATTACACCGCCCAGGAACTGGGAAACCGGCGAAGAGTCAACTACATTCAGCATAATAAAACTAGAGAAAAACAAAATATGCATGCAGCTGTATCTGCTATGCGTTATCATTGAAACTAAAAACCTTGCAAAAAGTCTAAAGCAGAGTTCATACTGAAAACTGATCATGGAAGAGAGTGAACACTTAGTTTGAAGCAGTTTGCTCCTCCACAATTCTGCAGCCATACTGATCTTCCAGTTCTGCTTCAGCAATCTTGTCTTCTTCTTCGCCTGACAGGCCTGATTCCATCTGAATATAAAAAGGTCTCGAGGAAGAAGGGACGGGGGCATGTGGGTCGCCGAAAGAGGGCATGAACAAAGCAGGTTCAGGACCAGAAGGAGGGTCGAAGGTGGGCGCAGAAGGAGTTTGCAAAGGACCAAGGGGCGGAGCAGGAGGGATGGAGACTTCTTCGCGCAGGGTAACTGTTATGAAGGCAGTGATGGAAGGGCGATCAAACGCACAGTCGAAGCGCAAATCATCTTGTTGCGAGGATTGTCTCAGTAAGAGACTGCCAGGGCAAGGAGGGGAAGCGGAAACGTGAGGCTAGGGCAAGGACAGAGGTGGCGCTTGGGAGCATGGGGCGGAGGCATGGACAGAGGAGGCGCGGTAGCATGGCTGTCACGGAGAAGACTAGGAGGGTCAAAAAAGTTCTGAGCGGAGTGCCTTGCAGAAGGCTCCGAGGAGAAGTCAACACTGGGGTTGTGGGGAGGACGTGCGCCCATGGATCTGCCCCGAGAAGCACCCCTCCTGCAAGTCATTCTCTGCTTGAGCCCGGGCATGGTGAAATTCTCAGAAGAATCCAACCAAACTCTGGAAGGAGCTGCAAGTATAGGAGTAATATGACCAACAAAAACAGGAGACGCTTGAAAATTGAAATTAACAGGACAGAAGTTACTGTGCGAGTAGTGGAAGCCCGGAGCGGTTTCCGGGCAGCAATGCAACAAGCACCGTCGAGCTGTAGCTGTTCTTTCACCACCTGTAGCACAGCCACCCGGGCAGAGAGAGCTCAATGTCGACAGAGGTCGGTGGCCATCAACAAAACGATCTGGAGAATTCGAGCTGAAAGGCTCTGTTTGATAGCGTATGCGCTGATCAAGGCGGAGGAGGTGACGAAGAGGAGGATTAAATTCCCATCGCAGATGGTTAATGAAGGCGGCAATTAAGGCACCATGGGGGGCCATGTGGCCACCCCAAGTGAACTGCCTTGGGAGCAGAACCAGGCCCAGTGGCCCCTTAACAAAACTAAACATCCGCATCCGGAGAATATAAGGAAGGGTATTAATTAAAGGAAAACCATGAATTAGAAAACTTGTATTATGAATTATACATAGAAATACCAATGAATATATAATTTCGACACAACCAGGTCCACTCAAAGAAAGTACAAACATAAGATCTACTATGAAAATGGTAAGTTACCACATTTGTCTTAAAATTTTGGTAAAAAAAAATTGTGGCGTATTTGGTACCATGAAAGTATGATGGCGTCTACAAAAAAAAAAAACATTGGTTAAAAGCCATCATGGGGACAAGGTTCAGGAAAATATTCCTTTAACTTAATAAAAAATGATGAATACTAATATGATTACAATTTGAGTGGTCTAATAAGACAATTAATTATTCCCATGTTGGGAAAAAACTAGTATTTATTAACATTCCACCATACCTCACATGTCAATTCAAATAAAATAATATGTTGTTGGTGAATTGAATAACATGTTAGGATATGATATATAAGAAAAAAAAAATGGTAAATCCCATGAGTATACACGAAAGAAGAATTGGGTATAACTTACAGCAAAAAATTGTAATATATGATGCCAAAAGGATGAAATTGAAGGAATTTTGAAAATTATAATCTTGGTGGGCGCTAAAATAAAGTAGGAAAGCAACCCACGATGGACATAGAAGAAAAAAATATAGCCACTTTGAATATGGTAGAAAAAGGAAGATATTCTAAACTTTACTTTTGCATGACTAATGCAAATTTGAATTAAGATAAAATCATAATAACGCTACTCAGTCTGGTAATGTGCTAGTTACAATATATCATTACAAATAAAAAAATTAAATGATTTATAAAGTATTATTATTATTTTTCAAGTAGTGAAGATGTTTTTGGTAATTCTATGGTCTGAAATTTCAGTGGGACCACGTGGTGGGGTTCTTGTCAAATGGAATAGCAATTGGGGAAGTAAAAAGAGTGTATTTTTATTATTTATGAGCTTAGAATGATGTTACCAACTCTTACTGAGCGCATGTTTCTAATCCTTGTTCGGTTTTGGTACATGTTGATGACATATAAATAATAACATATAGGTATATAAATAATAACATATCATGTATGTAACAAAGATTGAAATAATAAATATATGTTATTAAATGATGATTGATGGAAAGTAATGAAAATCATAATTACTATGGATGTAGGTTAGAGAATACGAAGTATTCTTGTTTGAACCTCCACGCATTCTCGATCAGAGAGGGATTATTCTTTGGAAAGAAAAAACACCCATGTTAATGTGCATTGGAATCACTTCAGCTAAGACGATGTGGCCTAGGAGGATGAGGATTTTATGCATGAGAAATATTCCAACCTATTTTCAGGGATAGGAAACATTGAGGATGATGTTTCGCTTGGGGGGGGGGGGAGATTTAATAACCCTAAGAGAATAGTAAATAATTTAATTTACTAACAATAACTTCAAATATGGTGGGAAAATATAAGTTTTGATATAATATTAGAAATGAATGTTTAATTTTCTTTATTTTAATTAATATTATTGGTTATGGTCATGAAAGGAATTATGAGAAGGTGGAAAATGATTAATGAGTATTTCACCTATTAGGAACTTAATGGAAAATTACTCCTCTCCCTAGGGATAAATATCTTACTTTGGGAAAAGATATACAAGGAGGTAGAGAAGGAACCTACCGAAATCAATAAAGAGGAGAAGAGGAACTCAATACGTGAGACATGATGTTATCTTTGAGGTAAGGCAAGATATTTCCATAGTGCGCATCATTGTATTTCAAGGAAGTCTTCCACACATCACAGGGTTAAATTAATACCTAGATTTACCCAAACTTCAAGTGAATCTTGATGGAATATTTTCCCACTTGTGCTGGTCTAGAAGGTCATCAATCCGTATGATCTGTTACCTATTCTGGATAGTGATCTTGTTCAGCGTCCAATAGTCAATGGAGAGTCTCCAAGTCCCATATTTATTTTGTATCAACACAATAACGGTGCCACGGGGAAATGAACTCGGCCGGATGTGAAATTTTTGCATTAGCTCCTGAATATTCCTCTTCATTTCATGATTCTCCATAATGTAGATCCGATATATTGGTACATTGGGAAGTGAAACACCTAGGGTCAGATCAATGGATTTCTTGACTTGACAGTATAGAGGCAACCCTTCCAGTGAGGTGAATATGTCCACATACTCCTCCATGGCCTTGTCAATATGTTTTTGGCATGCAGAGGAACCCTGTCTGGAGGTCGTTGCTACAATTTTCTTCTTTCCCTGAGTTCACATCATCAGGAGAACAAATTTACCGATTTTGGAAATGATCTTACTGCATTTTTTTTGCAGTAACCAAACAGATGGTGGTAGGAAGCACAACCTCCAGTATCATGTATAACTTATTTCCCAAAGTAACAATAAGAGTGTGAGGCCTAGACTTATACAAATCATGTCACCTCCACAAGTAATTTTGTGACTTGCGGAGCATGTTTGGTCCAATCTGCTAGTGTAGATTAGGCTTCAATTTCTTATCAATCCGAGTAGGTACGCTTAGAGGTACTTATCTAAAATATATAGATCTAGATTGGTTTGGTCATATAAATGAGGGTTTAGTGGAATAGGATTCAATACTCTTTTACAGAATATTTTTCTTTCTCTCCTTCCACACCTCAACACCTTCTAAAACAAAACAAATCTAATCTCCTAAAAACAGAACTCTTGTTGTTTGTTTGAGATTCTCTATTTCTTTTTCAAGGACTCAATTCATAGAACCTCTTCTAAATTCTTAAATCAACACACTAAAATAAAATATATCCTCCAAATCTTAAATCAACACACTTATTGATCACACTCATTTAAAACAGAAAGCAAGGTAATAATTTCGAAATCAACCAATAGCTAATTCCTCTTACAAGGTTCAATCATTAGACTACAAGTTGAGTTTTACAATTATAACCATGATCATTAAGCAAAAATGATAAATGAAATAGTAAACACAACTTCCAATTCTGATTCATAAACTTGCAGCATAAGAATTAAATGGAAATGTCTATCACATCTGATTATGCAAATGTAAATGAAAAACACAAAGAAAGTGTACTAGCACTGTAGTGGGGGCCCTCCACACGTAGCAAGCACACCTTTAGATAACTCAGATTAAGAAAATTATGGACTATAACACCATGAATGATTGAATCTCTATATTAAAGTCTGAAAGAAAATTACATAAATCGAAGTTTGAAGCTTGTCACGTAATGTCTCATGTCTAGTCTTCTATATCTTTTTTTCTAGCTATTTATCATCAAATTACATAAGAAAAGAGGCTATTTGTGTTCCTCAAAATCCTAACTAACTTCCCAAAGGATTCGAATTAGTTCATATTCATTTTTATAAGAAAAATATCAAATTTGTTCATTAATTACTTAGGATTTTCTGCTGAAATAGCTGGAGTTGACCAACGTTGACCATCAACCTATGGACTTCGAATCTAGAGGTGGATAGATTTTTCACCATCCTTATACATTCAGGAATAGACCCTCATTCCTAGATTTTGTCAATCTATCATGAAATGTTTCAAAACATGAAGCGATTATAGGAAGTTACGAAAACGTGTAATTTTTTGACAAATCCTAGTTTTACCACAAAAATTCCTAAAATTAATTCCAACGTAAATGGCATTACGCTGATCAGTTTCAAATGAATATGAGAGATTTATGAAGGTTAAGTGGTAAAATATGATGGATAAAATGAATTTTTTAGGTGAAAGGATGAGTCATGAAATGGTACAAACATCTCCCCCAAACACAAGACTTTGCATGTCCTCATGCTAACCTATCATACTTTTTTGTTTGTTGCTTCTGCTTCCTGTAGTAAAACATCCATGTTCATATGAGTTTGATATTTAGTCTTCAAATTATGGTATTTGGCCTTGATAGCTTTCTTCTGCCTATACCATTTTCTAGCCCATCTACAGATTTTAATTTTGTTGGTTTTGAGTTTTTTTACTTTTCTCTTCAATTTTTCATTTTCATCTTGAATTTTCTTAAATTTTATTCTTAGTGCCTCATTCTCTTGTTACAAATCTTGAATTTTTCTTTCTAATTGCTTCTGCTTTTTGTTTGAAATTTTTTTCTCCTTTGGTTCTTCCTCACTGCTTTTGATTTTTAGTTCTTGTGTATTGGCATCCTAGGCTTGATGTAGGTTATCACTGTCCTGAACTGTCTTTCCTTTAGTCCTTCTAGATTTCCTTGTATAGGTGGTGAAAATTTTATCCTTTTAAACTTTTTTGGCTTCCTCCTTTCTCATTTTTCTTGTTCGTATACTGCTGCTAGGTAGAACACAAGTGTTTGGTCTATAGTCTGGAGTTTCATCATCTATTTCAATTATATGAACCATCAATTTTGTATCTTGCTCTTTCTGTTCTTCTTCATCAGTTTTAATTTCATTAGAGATAAAAAATCCCTTCCATGACATCCCTGTCTTTTGTAGTTCAAATTCAATCAAAATTTTTACCAATCCAAAATGATACAAACTTCTATCCATATTACTTCTTTGCTTTTGTATGGTTTTAGACATTTTAGTCAAACATTGTAGAAGAAAATATGGAAGGCTTATGATACATTCTCCCTTCAGATGCAACAACATTTTGATGTGATAAAGATACACTATGATATATTTGTCTTCACAAGTAATAAATTTTTGTAGTATATAAACCATTTCATCCCAAGGGTAAACAAGCCAACTTCTGGAAACTCCAATTTTCCAATTAACTAAGGACACTCTGGATCTAGATAAAAATTGTGTCCATGATTTCTCCTTGAATTGATTGTTTTTGAAGTACTTTTCACCCTCTGGACTGATGCCTATGGTTTGAGCAATGGAATCCTATGAAACCCTGAATGAAAGGTTTCCTACTGTGGCTCTTTCTTCATTAAAGGAACAAGCAAATTTTCCAGTAATTTCTTCATTATGTTCATTAAATTTCTCTAAAAATGTTAGCCATTGTTTATCTCTTAAAATTTTAACACACTCTGTATCTATTTTTGAACTATCAAACCTTTATGGTTCTTCCCTATTTTCCATCAAATTCCTCTGTTCTAATACCCTGTCTTCTTATGCTCTGTTTAAAAATAAATAAAAATTATCCAGGGTATTTGACAGTTACCTAGTCTATTGCGTGCCTCCTGAAGTTTTCTGAATTGTCCTCTACGTGTTTGGATATTCTCTGGTTGCTTATATTTCCTCCTCTATTCGAGCAGGGTATCCTGGCATCAATATTGCATATGGTTGTCTTCAACTAAATGCTTGGCAAATTCTCTAATTTTAAACTTCAAAACCCTTTCAACGAACTTGAAAACTCAATTTAGATTATACCAACCTCTGTTCATGGAAAAAAAACTCAAATTCTGCACCTGTTATCATGAAATGATGTTGATATAGTTATGGGTGCAGAGGATATGGTCGTGTTTGCAAAGGATATGGTCGTGACTGCAGAGGATGTAGTTGTGGTTGCAGAGGATGTAGTCATGGTTGCAAAGGATGGGATTGTTATAATGACAGTGTATCAAATCTAATGTCTAATATGGCCACGGAGAGGCCTTATAGACCATTTGTACTTGGTTTTTCAGCACATGCGGAGTAGGCTCATCGATTTGGAATTAAGGTTAAGGTTTTTAAAAGGGTTTAAAGGAGTATAGAGATAGGTTAAGGGTTTAGGAGTTTCTAAGTGTAGTGGCAAGGGTTAAAGGCATATAGATATAGGCTATAGGTTTGAGGGTTTCAAAATGAAATTTGTAAAAAAGGTTTATAGGCTATAGAATGAGTGGTGATGGAATGTAGGCTATGATTTTTTTAGAGTAGTGATATAGGTTGAGATGGTTATGGCTATAGGTTATAGGTTGAGTGGCAATGGAACCAAAATAATTGTACATGTAAAATGGTTTAGAGTATAGGTTATAGGAGAATTTATGAAACTGATGTCAATAATTAACCATAAATTAATTATTTTTAAAATTAAAATTAACATAAGAATTTAAAAATTAAACCAAGAATCTTACAATCCTTTACTAGTTCTTTTTGTAATATCCCTTTGACTAGTTGACTTTGTGCAGGTATGATGTAGTCTTCTAAAAAGGTCCCTTTCTGAATGAGCATGCATAGGTCCCTCTGATATTTCTGACTTGTTCAATCTTGCAGACATGTTGATGCAGCCTTTAAATTGATGTAATATTGCTTGGTTTCGTAGGCATGTTGATGAAGTATCTGCCTTGCTTAGTTATGTTGATGCAGCCTTATTTGATTTTTCCAAAATGTTGATGTGATCTTGAAATAATGTGATCTTGCTTGAATAGGTCCCTCTTCCATTTCTTCATATAACTTTGATAATATTTTGATGATGCATAGGTCCCTCTGTTGGTTTGAATTAGAACAGCGCCTTCTTTGAACAATCAATCATAAAACAAATCTCTTGCTTATTGAAATTCTGGAAATGAGGAGATGAAAGAAAATATGAAAAATAACTTCTTTTTCTTCTCCCCTACTTATTCTTTGACTTGTCCTCAAGTCAGAATTAGCAAGTATAAATAAATTTGACAAAAATGAAAAAAAATGAATTCTTAGTGGCCAATTTCTTGGTTTTCCTGTAAGAATTCTAGTTTAGATTGTGCCAGAGTCTGCTTTTCACATCTAAACTTTTATTTTGTTTTTATTTTTTATTTTATTTTTTTATTATTTTTTTTATATTAAAAAAAAAAAAATTAAAAGTTTTGAAGAAAAATAGAAATGATTATGGTAAAGATGTCACAACTGATTATTTTCCATTCACTATAAATGTTCTTCGTTCTTGTTCAATGGTGTTAAGTTTTACTGATCCATTTTCAAATACTTGAACAATTTCATAAGGGCCCATCTAGTGTGTTGTAAACTTGGCCTTATGATCTTTAAATTTAGAATAAAAAAGTAAAGCCGAGTTACCTTCTTGAAATTGTTTCTTCTGGATGTGTGTGTCATGCCATTGCTTCCTTTGTTTTTGCATAAGTATTGTTCTTTCCAATGCCAGCTGTCTCATTTCATCTAACCGATTCAATTGCATGATCCTTTATTTTTGAGTCTCATTAAGATCAATGTCTAAATCTACGGCCAATTTTTAAGTATGTATTTGAAATTCAATAGGTAGCATTACCTCTTTACCATGCACCAGCTGATAAGGTGTAAATCCCGTTGTACATTTCCATGTGATTCCATAAGCCCAGAGAGCATCCTTGAGCTTATCCTCCCAGCCCTTTTTATCCATTGCCATTTTTTGGTGATGATTCCTTCTAGAGTTTTGTTTGCAGACTCCACCTAGCCATTGGCCTATGGATGGTAAGGTGTACTCCTCCTATGCTTGATTTTGTACTTTTCAATGATGTCGTGAATCAATATTGAAGTAAATTGGGTACCTTGGTTTGTTACTATTTCTTTAGGCGCTCCATATCTGACAAATATTTCTTCAAAAAGGAAATTGACCACTGTTTGCTTAGTTCCTCTAACAAGTGCCTTTGATTCAGCCCATTTATTTACATAGTCAATACATACTAAGATGTACTTTTTACCCTTACAAGGTGGATTAATGGGTCCAAAAAAATTTAGAGCCCAATTTTCAAATGGCTCTAGATGTACTTGAGGTTGTAGTGGCATCTGATCTGAGGTAGTTTCTCTGCCCATGCGTTGGAAATTTTCACAACTTCTTACATATATCTTTGATTCTTTCAAAATTGATGGCCAATAATAACCAGGATTGAGGATTTTGAACGCTATTCTTTTAGCTACAAAATGGCCACCACAAAGTTCATCATGGCAATATTTTAATATATCAAGAATTTCATCATCTCTTATGCATATCCTAATAATCATATCATAACCAGTATAAAACAAATCTCCATAAACCCATGAATAACTGGCACTTTTCTTGATCAGTCTTTTCTTCTCTTTTGAACTGAAGGATGGAGGTATCTTTCCTGTTGAGAGATAATTAGCTAAATCAGCATACGATGGATTTAATATTGAAATTGAAAATAAATCTTCATCAGGGAAAGAATCTTCAACTGAAACAACTTCACGTGGATTCTGGACTCTAGAAAAGAAGTTTGCCACCTGGTTTTCTTTACATGGTTTGTCAAGCATTGTAACATTAAATTCTTGTAATAATAGTAACCATCTGGTAACTCTACCATTAGCTATGGGTTTATTCTTTATGTACCTAATGGCAGAGTGATCAGTATGAATAATAACTTCATAACCAGTTATGTAATGACAGAATTTGTTCAGAGCATGTATAATTGCAAGAATTTCCTTCTTAATGACTGTGTAATTGAGTTTTGCAGGTGTCATATTCTTACTGATGATATAAATGGCATAACTTAAAGATTCTTCTTTTTGTCCTAATGGAGTACCTATTGCTGTATGAGATACATCAGTGGTAATGTGGAAAGGTAGATTCAAATTAGGTCCTTTTAGAACTGGAGTAGTGGATAATTTCTCTTTAAGTTTTCCAAAAGCTGTTGGACAATTATCATTCCAATTGAAAGATACATCTTTTTCAAGAATCTTAAACAAAGGAAAAGCTATCTTACTAAAGTGTTCAATAAATATCCTATAATAACTTGCATAACCAAGAAAGCTTCTCCCATATTTTTGAGTTTTTGTTACTGGTAGATTAACAATAATTTGAATTTTTTATTGATCTACTTTGATTCCTTCTGAAGAAAAATAATGACCCAATACTACCCCTTCATTTAACATCATATAAAATTTTTCATTACTTAGGGATAGATTGGTTTCTATACATATTTTCGGAACTTTCTCATGGTTTTGCAATGAATGATCAAGAGAGTTTCCATATACTGAAAATTCATCCATATATACTTCAACACAATCATGAACTCGATCAGCAAAAATAACTAATACTGCTCTCTGAAATGTTGTTGCAGCATTACACAATATGAATGGTAAAACATTGTAAGCATATGTGCCCCAGGGGCAAGTAAAAGTTGTTTTATCCTGGTCCTCTAAGGCTATTCTAATCTGATTATAACCACTGAAACCATCAAGGAAGGAAAATGGTGATTTCCAAGCTAATGTGTCCAAGACTTGGTCAATAAATGGCAATGGAAAATAGTCTTTAAGGGTTGCTTTATTGAGCTCTCTGTAATCAACACAGATTCTCCACTTACCATTTTTCTTTGGTACTATATCCAATGGAGATTCCCACTAGCTTTCAGAGATGGGATACATGAAATTGACCTTCGGTAACTTTTTCAATTCATCTCTTACAATTTCCCAAAGCATAGGGTTCATTCTTCTTTGTGGCTGCCTCACTGGTCTTATATTAGCGTCTGTGTAAATGTGGTGAGTGCAAGTTTCTAGGTGAATTCCCTGCATATCAGTATAGTCCCAAGCAAAAAAAAATTGGTATTTTTTCAATAATTCAATCAACTTTGTTCCTCAGATGAGTCTAGGAGTGTTTCAATGTTTAGTGTTTTTCTTGGACTGATCTCTATGGTTTTTAACTGTGTGTTTGTCATGGAATGAATAGGAAAAATGTCTTCAAACAATTTTTGTATAGAATGGATGGTACAATTTTCCTGAAAACACTGTGCTAGAAGTTGATCTGCACCACTATATTTTTCATTTCTAAATTCCTCTAAAATATCAGGTTGAGAAATAAACAATTCCACCAAATCTTCATTGTTATATTCTTCAAAATCATAGATTTGGTTAATGCTCAAAACAAAGTAAACTTCTTCTTTTTAATTATATTTGTCATTAAGCCATAGGCTATGAGGTATTGCTGGAGATTGTGTTGATGGGTATAAGGTAATCTGTTTTCTTTCTGTCCCTATAGAAATGGTCATGTTGCCTGATCTACACCCAATAAATGCATCAGCAGTTACCAACCATGGCCTTCCAAGTATGATAGGATGTCCTCCTAAATTGGACTTTGGCTGTAGTACTAGGAAGTCTAGTGGATACTCTGAAGAGTCTGCTGAGACAATTATGTCTTACAATATCCCTTCAGGAATGACTTTGGATCTATCAGCTAATTCCAGGATAATTGGTGTTAATTGTAAGTCTGTGAGCTGTACTGTTTTCATTGTTTCCAGTGTCATAACATTGATGGCAGCTCCAAGATCAATCAAGGTATTTGGAATGGAAATGTTGTTAGTGATTGTGGTAACTCTAGGGATACCTGGGTCAACATACTTTTCCATTGAAATAATATTTGACATGAGGCCAACTAAATTTCCATGACATGAATGGTTTGTGGATCAAATCTTTCTTTGCAGGCTTTTTAAGACATAATTATTTAATGGCTTTGGTTTAAATTGGAATGTCTTTGATTGCCTGAAGTAATGGAATTTTCACATAGACATTCCTTAATTCATCTAGAACATCAAATTGAGGCAAAGGAATTAGTAATTTTTCTTGGATTAATCTCTCAGGAAAAGGAGGTGGATTCATGGTTTGCATTTGTTTGTTTTGCATGTTATCATATAGTTTACTTGGAAGTTCATCATTCTTGTTTTATTTTTTCTTTGTATCTGTTGGAGGTTCTGTTTGGAGAGTTCGACCAGACCTAAGCTCAATGTTTTGCAGAGGTAGAATTAGGTAAGATGTTCCCTCATCTACATTATATGTTCGTCTGTCTACTCTGTTATTTGGGTTAGCTATAGCTTGAGAATGTATTTGAGTAGGTCTAGGAGGCTGGTTGGAAGGTAGTTGTAATGGTGATGAATTTATTGGTGGAGGAGCAATTATTGTTTTTCTGAGGATTTTGTGGTTTATAAACAACTAGATGTTGAGGATATTATTGAGGGTATTGTTGATATGGTTGAGGATATGGCTGATATGTTTGAGGATATTGTGAAGGAATTTTTTGTTGAGGATATGAATATCCTCTCCATCCTTGTTGTGGATAAGATTGTTGCTACTGATTAGACTAATTTTTCCAAGGCATAGGAATATTCCAAGAATTCTGAATAGCCATTTGATAATGTGCAGGAAATTTTATATTTGGAGTTTGAAACATACCTGGAGGTCTCATTTTCCATGGTCTTCTAGCTCCCATGAGATATAAATTCTCCATTTCTGCATTAGCTTCCAAATTTTAATTCTATAAAACCGTAATCTTAGAACAATTAAAAATATCATGATTTTCTGTACAAAATCCACAAACCTGAACACTTTCTAAAGGACATTCCTTTAAAGCATGTTTTTTTCTGCATTTTGGACAGAACACAGCCATCAATTGATCTTCTTCTTCTTGTCTCTTCTTTGTTTTTATCATATCTATCTGATTTCCCAAGGTGTTTAATAGATCTGTTTTAAAATCTTCAAATAGGTTGCCTATTTTATCTCTTGTAACACTTGATGTGGCCGATTTAGTGGCTTTAGATGTCATATTTCTTTTTCCACTTCTTGCTTTACTCGTAGAATAATTCTCACATAAGTCTCCAATCTCATCAAAGGGTAAATTACAGATATCACCTTTACCCATTAGGTTAAGGTCATCTAAATATTCTTCTTGGATGCCTTTTGGTAATATTGTTCATATAATGTCAAGAGACATGCTTCTATGCTTTGATTTTTGCAGATTATATAAAAATCTCTCCAAGTACTATTCTAAGATTTCATCTTCTTGTTGATTCATTCTAAAAATCTCATCTTTGGAATCTTTTGATCGATAGTAAGGTTCCTAATTTTTAAAGAATATTTTCATCATACTATTCCAATCAATCAGTGCACGTTCATCTAATGAAATAAACCACCTAAGTGATGATGCTTTTAAAGTAGCAAGAAAGAGTCTAAGTCTGTGTGCATCATCTGTATACCCATAGGTTCGACATACGATATCAAATAAAAATAAATAGAATCAGGGACTTTAGATGCCATGCCATAAAAAATTGGTAATACAGATGGGGGTATATTTTTCATTTTAATTTATTCATCATTTTTTTCTTATTGAATGGGAAATTTAAATGTTGACTCTTGTTCCTCTCTTGGGTTTTGATTTCGATCATTTATTTGTTTTTGTTCAAGTTCTCTTTGTCTTTGTTCAAGTTCTCTTTGTCTTCTCCTTTCTTCATGTTGTCTCTCATATTCTCTTATTTGTTCTGCAGTAGGTCCTCTTGCTAATTCTCCTCCTTCCTCAGCCATTTTGGTATGTTTTTCTTCTAATTCCTCTTCCTCTTAAGCCTTTTCAAGGTCAATTTGTTCAAGAAGAGATTGTTGGGGTCTTTTACCACTCTCTCTTACTATAGAAGATTCAGTTATATGTTTTCTCTTTATTTCATAAGCTAAAAGGATTTGCCTTTCAATAAGATTAAGTCTTTGGCTTGATTTTTTTTTTCCCTCAAGTTCTTCTACAGTAACTTTTCCAATTGGTGTTGTAAATTCAACCTTCTCTAAATTTTCTGCTCCCAATGGCGGGTTAGTTTTTGGATGGCGGGTTTTTAGAAATATTCCTTTTTCATTCATAAGTCTAGACATAAGGAATCATGGCTTAATAAAATGAAGAATTGAAACTAAATCTATGTTTTTGCTTTTTTAGATTTGTTTTTGTTTTTTTCTTAAAGAAAAATCCTTCTAGTTGTACCTCCCCGGCAACGACGCCAAAATGTTTGGTCCAATCTGCTAGTATAGATTAGGCTTCAATTTCTTATCAATCCGAGTAGGTACACTTATAGGTACTTATCTAAAATATATAGATCTATAATGGTTTGATCTCCTAAATGAGGGTTTAGTGGAATAGGATTCAATACTCTTTTACAAGAGATTACTCTTTGTCTCCTTCCACACTTGAACACCTTCTAAAACAAAACAAATCTAATATCGTAAAAAAATAGTTCTTCTTGTTTGTCTCAGATTCTCTAGTTCTTTTACAAGGAATAAATTCATAGAACCTCTTCCAAATTCTTAAATCGACACACTAAAATAAATTATCTCCTCCAAATATTAAATCAACACACTTATTAATCACACTCATTCAAAACAGAAAGCAAGGTAATAATTTTGAAGTCAACCAATAGCTATGTCCTCTTACAAGCTTCAGTCATTAGACTACAAGTTGAGTTTTGCAATTATAACCATGATCATTAAGCAGAAATGATAAATGAAATAGTAAACACAACTTCCAATTCTGATTCATAAACTTGCAGCATAAGAACTAAATGGAAATTTCTATCAGATCTGATTCTGCAAATGTAAATGAAAAACAAAAAGAAAGTGCACCAGCGCTATAGTGGGGGTCCTCCACACATTGAAATCACACCTTCAGATAACTCATATTAAGAAAATTATGGACTGTAACACCATGAATGACTGAATCTATGTATTAAAGTCTGAAATCCAATTACATAAATCGAAGTTTGAAGCTTGTCACGTAATGTCTCATGTCTACTCTTATATATCTTTTCTTCTAGATATTTATCATCAAATTACATAACAAAAGAGGCTATTTGTGTTCCTCAAAATCCTAACTAACTTCCCAAAGCAGTCGAATTAGTTCAGATTTCTTTTTACAAGAAAAATATCAAATCTGTTCATTAATTACTTGGGATTTTCTGTTGAAATAGCTGGAGTTGACCAACGCTGACCGTCCACCTATGGACTTCGAATATGGAAGTGGATATATTTTTCACCATCCTTGTACATTCAGGAATAGACCCTCGGTCCTCAATTTTTCCAACCTGTCATGCAACGTCTCAAAACATGAAGCCATTACAAGCAGTTACGAAAACCTGTAATTTTCTGAAAAATCCTAGTTTCAACACAAAAATTCCTAACATTAATTCCAATGTAGAAATAATAATAATGGATTACGTTGATCAGTTTCAAAGGAATGTGAGAGATTTATGAAGGTTAAATGAGAAAATATGATGGATAAAATGAAGTTTTTAGGTGAAAGGATGTGTCATGAAATGGTACCAACAGAGCATAATAGAAAGAATTGAGAACAAACAACTTGAGATTCATAATAGGATATATTAAAAGTACAAGGTGCACAATAATGACAAATATTCCAATATTTATCAATTTCAATTAAAGTGATAAAGAATATATGCATGGCTCTATAATATATATATATGTAAATTAAGCCAATTTCCAACCTTAACAAAGGGCTCTCATATGACTTAAATGAATTCAAGCCACAATATCTTGTTCGGAAGTTTAACACAAGATCCATGAAAAATAATTTTAAGACTATTGAGATAACCCATAAATACCGTATAGAATTTCCAAGCACTGCACTAATAACTAACTCCACACCAAACTATAATACCAATCAAATATTTATGGTAGATGTCGAGAGTCATGCTAGGAATAAGTTTCAAACTATCTTGATAATCCATAAAAACCATATACAATTTTCAGCCATCACACCAACATCTAACTCCATAAAAAATTATAATACCAATAAATTTTTTAGGGTAAATGTCGAGAATCGTGCAAGGGTTTCATGTCTAACTAGGTACATGTGGCATTGAAATAAAATTTAGGAATTGACAAAGGAAGCTGGCAAAGTACTATAGTTGTGCTCACATAAACCATTTGTTAATCAAACCTCGAAGTGGCATGGAAGACCATGGAATCTAGGGTTAGTAAGAGTCCTGGATGGATGAAAGAAAAATTAATAATTACAACAATTACAATAATGGACAAGTGAGTACCTTTACGGTAAATGATGGTTCAAGGTGTTGGCGTATTTTGAAAACTGGATATAGGTAGATCCTTTGTTGGCGGGTGTTCTTGATCTATGTGTCCATGATCAAATCAGGTGTGGCTTGTTCCATGCAGTCCGAGTTTAACTCTATTTGTGTTAGTTTTTCTCCCATTTGAGATGTGTTCTTTAGAGGTGGAAAGTAAGGCTGAGGGTAGTCCCCATTGAATGGTGGAATACTGATCTTGAAGGCATTGACCCCTAAAACCTTGGTCATGGTGTATGGTCCCAGGTCAGGAAAATCTGGAGGGGAGGTCTAGTGATGCATTCCTTCTATTATGGTAGCCACACATTGTCACATGCCTAGAAGTTGTGTGACACCCAATGCTAATCATATCGATGCTTATACTTAGCATTGGCTTTGTCAAATATGTCATGAACCTATTGGTGGATGTGTTGAATGGGCTCAATGAATTTTTTTTCATTCTCCGCTTCACACTAGACATTAGAAGAATCCTCCCGAGTAGCCACAAATGGCATGGCTAGGTCCATGGGACATAGTAGCTGGTATCCCGAGCCCACCTATTAGGGTTTGTGTTTGGTTCAGCCGTTGAGAGAACGGTTATATATGTGTTGTACATAGGGGATTCTCTCATCCCATGTGTGTGGTTGCTTTGAGTTATACATGAAAATAATGTGTGATCCTCTTGATGGCCTTTGTATGTCCTTCAGTTTCGGGATTGAATTTTATGGACTTGGTGAGCTTGATGTCTAGCATTGACTAGAGGATGGAATAAAATGTACTAAGGAACCTATTTTCCCAATCTAATATGATAGAGTCTAGGATCCGAAACTATATCCACACTTGTTCAAAGATTAGTTTAGTAGTGGCGTCTACTGTGATATGCTTCTTGTAGGCCACCATAGTGGCCATATATAAAAAGTTTCTGATGAACATAAAACCACAATTGTTGGCATGCTTAGTAGAAGGAAGTCCCAACATGTAATAGATGGAGATGGATTCCCAAGGTTTACCAGGGGTAGGAAGCATAGTATAGAGGCCTTAATTCTTGATTTTCGGTTTCAAAAGGGCATGGGTGATGTAGGATCTAATGTACTTCCAAAGATCCTATCGAACGTTCCACCAATAGACATACTTTTGCGGTACTACAACTTTTCTCTCGACCCCGAAATGTATAGCGAGCCGACTATAGTTCACTTCCAAAACCATATTGGCACATTCTCTTAAAGGAACACAAAGGTGTCCTAGGTGACATAATAGTGCAACCTGGAGGTGAAAATTTGGAAATTTCTTACCCTTTAATAACGTCTTTTATGTGTGGCCTAGTTCTAGAATTCTTCTGTAGAGAAGCGGCCAATCAGAAGTCTCGTTCCCACAATATTTGAGCACAGGGGTTAGCGCCATCATCAATGGTCGTACGAGATAGTCTATCATATTATTGGTGCTTCGCTTCCTCTAATTTATGTTCAAAAAAAATTTGTGTAGGTATGTTACCACTTGTGATGGAGATCGTTCTGAAACTTCCCTTATTTCTCTATTAACTACACAGGTCAACGGTTTTTGTGGATGACCATTTCCTTCCCCAAATTTTAATTCTTCCATTTTCAACAAGCCCGCAAAATGGAATACATATCTTTGTCATAAGTGGGATACTTCTAGACTGTGTTAATATGATTACAATTTGAGTGGTCTAATAAGACAATTAATTATTCCCATGTTGGGGAAAAACTAGTATTTATTAACATTTCACCATACCTCACATGCCAAGTCAAATAAAATAATATGTTGTTGGTGAAGTGAATAACATGTTGGGATTTGATATATAAGAAAGAAATAGTTGATAAATTCCATGAGTATACACGAAAGAAAATTTGGGTATAACTTACACCAACAAACTCTAATATATGATTCCAAAAGGATGAAATTAAAGGAATGTTCAAAAGTATAATCTTAGTGGACGCTAAAATAAAGTAGCAAAGCAACCTAGGATGGGCATAAATAAGGTTACTTGAACAAAGAAAAAAAATATAACCACTTTGAATGTGGCAGAAAAAGGAAGATATCCTAAACTTTACTTCTGCATGACTAATGCAAATTTGAATTAAGATAAAATCATCATAATGCTACTTAGTATGATAATGCACTAGTTACAATATATCATTAAAGATAACAAAATTAAATGGTTTATAAAATATTGTTATTATTTTTCAAGTAGTGCAGATGTTTTTGGTAATTCTATGGTCTGAAATTTCAGTGGGACCACATGGTGGGGTCCTTGTCAAATGGCATAGAAATTGGGAAAGTAAAGATAGTGTATTTTTATTATTGATGAGCTTACAATGATGTTACCAACTCTTACTCAACGCATGTTTCTAATCCTTGTTGGGTTGTGGTACATGTTGATGACATATAAATAATAACTTATAGCTATATAAATAATAACATATGGTGTATGTAATAAATATTGAAATAATAAATATATGTTATTAAATGATGATTGATGGAAAATAAAGAAAATCATAATTACTATGGATGTAGGTTAGACAAGACAAAGTATTCTTGTTTGAACCTCTACATATTCTCGATTAGAGGGGGATTATGTTTTAGAAACAAAAAATCACCTATGTTAAAGTGCATTGGAATCACTTCAGCTAAGACAATGAGGCCTAGGAGGATGAGGATTTTATGCATGAGAAATATTCCAACCTATTTTGAGGGTTAGTTAACATTGATGATGATGTTTCGCTTGAGGGGGGGTGAGATGTAATAACTCTTAGAGAATAATAAATAATTTAATTTACTAACAAAAAATTCAAATATGGTGGGAAAATAGAAGGTTTGATATAATGTTAGAAATGAATGTTTATTTTATTTTAATTTAATTAATATTATTGGTTATGGTCATCCAAAAGATTACAAGAGAGTGGAAAATGATTAATGATAATTTCACCTATCATGAAGTTAATGGACAATTACTCCTCTCCCTAGACATAAATATCTTACTTTGGGAAAAGATATACAAGGGGGTAGAGAAGGAACCTAAAGAAATCAATAAAGAGGAGAAGAGGAACTCAATACGTGAGACATGATGTTATTTTTGAGGTAAGGCAAGGCGTTGCCATAAAGAAACTATTGAGTTGGGTGTCTCGTTGAATTTCTATTAAGACTTGTGACACTCTGAAATTTTTGGGCAAGACCTAGAGATGTTGGATAAAACCTGGTATACCTATCTTGATATTTTTCTAGGAAATACCATCTTGAACGGAAATTAGCTTGAGGGGGGTTTTGATGGTGTTATCGTTCTCATTGGTTGGGATGATCATTCTCCCTTCGCTAGTCATTTGTTCTTGAAACCATTCAAATCCATTATGGTAGAGAAATCCTTATAGCTTATGTGTTTCAGTAAATTATTTTTGTAAACGATTTATGCAAATGGTTCATGTAAATGTTCTTTGTAATTTATTTTCGAAAATTATTTCTATAAATGTTCTTGTGGAAATATCATAAATGATGTGAACTGAAATATTAGTAAGCTAGCATGTTTAGGAAATTCGCTAGATATATTGTGAATTTACTTATCAAAATACTATTACAAAACCTAGACGTTTGCGGAATAGATTAGTTCCCTTGGCCCAATTGAATGGTACGAGCAACTAGGTAACAATTCAGAGTCCTTATTAGCAAACTGAAGATTTGAGTTATACTAGGTGCCATCCATCTTGATCTTCTTGTACTAATCATTAAATGTTGGGATGTAACAAATAAACTAAACAAAATAATCATACAGTGATCTCATTTATAATGGGTCTATAAAATGTGTATAATGAAACTTCTTACCTAGGTTATGTAAAAGACTACATAAAAAGGGTTTTTCTATGTAAAGAGATAGGATTGGTTTGTTTTGGGCCAAGGCCGATAGAAGTCAACAAATCTATAATAGTCCCAAATTTGAAAGGAATACTTAATTTTTAAAGACGAACATATTTTGCTGACAATGAACACTGGAAAAATAATCGCCTGCTATAATAATTTATGGCGCAAATAAATCAATAGGAATTGCAAGCCTGGAAACGTGCCAAAAAAATTTAATAGTTAAGAGAAGTAAGACAAGAGTACCATTAATTTTGTGACTGGCGGAGCATAACAAAAATAATTCAGAACAACAACTTGAGATTCATAATAGAATATAGCAAAAGTAGAAGGTGCACAATAATAACAAATCTTCCAATATTTATCACTTTCAATTAAAGTGACAAAGAATGTATGAATAGGTCTGTAATATATATATATATATATATATATATATATATATATATATATCACCAAATAAGAGTTTTCAAAGAAATCCCAATGTAAATTAAACCAATTTCCAACCTTAACAAAGGGGTCTCATACGACCTAAATTAATTCAAGCAACAATATCGTGTCGGAAGTTTCACATAAGATCCAAGACAAATAAGTTTAAAACTATTGAGATAATCCAGAAATACCGTATACTATTTCCAGCCATTACACCGATAACTAACTCCACACCAAATTCTAATACCAATCAAATATTTATGGTAAATGTCGAGAATCATGCTAGGAATAAGTTTCAAACTATCAAGATAATCCATAAAAAACATATATAATTTTCAGGAATCATGCCAACATCTAACTCCACACAAAATTCTAATACCAATCAATTTTATATGGTAAATTTCGAGAATCATGCTAGTGGTTCATCTCTGGAAGGGGATATGTGGCATTGAAATAGAATGTAAGAATTGATAAATGAACTTGATAAATTACTGTGGTTGTTATCACATAAACAAGTTGTTAATCAAACCTCGAAGTGGCATGGAAGCACCATGGAAGCTAGGGTTAGTAAGAGTCTTGGAAGGAAGAAAGAACCATTAATGATCGCATAAATTACAAGAAAGAAAAAGTGAGTACATTTATGGTAAATGATGGTTCAAGGAGTAGGCATGCTTTGACAACATGATATAGCTAGATCCTTTGTTGGTGGGTGTTCATGATCTTTGTGTCCATGATCCAATCAGGGGTGGCTTGTTCCATGCAATCCATATTTAACTCTATTTTTGTGATTTGTTCTCCCATATCACATGTGTCATTTACAGGTGGAAAGTAAGGCTTAAGGCACTCGCCATTGAAAGGTGGAATACTCAGTTCGAAGGCATTGTCCCCTACAACCTTGGAGATGGTGTACAACCCGTAGCAGAGTAGGTAAAGCTTGCAGTGAGGTATAGCGAGGCATTCCTTCTATAAATGTGGCCACGCATTGTCTCCCACCTACAAGTTGTGTGGCACCCAATATTAATCATATTGTTTCTTTTACTTAGCATTGGTTTTGTCCAATATGTCATGAACTTGCTGGTGGATGTGATGAATGCGCTCAATGAAGTTGTTTGCCTTCTCTGCTTCAGACTAGACATTAGCAAAATCTTCCCAAGTAGTCAAAAATGGCAGGGCTAGGCACATGGGACATAGTGGTTGGTATCCCAAGCCCACTTATTAGGTTGTATGACTGGTTCAGCCATGGAGAGCCCAGTTATATATGTGTTTTACATAGTGTACGCTCATCCCATGTGTGTGGTTTCTTTTATTTTTACATGAAAATAATGTGTGATCATATTGACAACCTTTGTATGTCCATGAGTTTGGGGATCGAATGTTGTGGACTTGGTGAGCTTGGTGTCCAACATTGACCAGAGGGTGGACTAAAATGTACTGAGCAACTTGTTGTCCCAATCTTAGATTATAGACTCTAGTATCCCAAAGTGTACCCACACTTTTTCAAAGAATAGTTTAGTAGTGGCTTCTACTATGATATTCTTCTTGCAGGCCACCATAATGGCCTTCTTTTCAAATTTTTTTATGAGCATAAAAAAATATTTGTTGGCATGCTTATTATAAGGAAGTCCCGACATGTAATTCATGGAGATGGATTTGGAAGGTTTACTAGGGATAATAAGCAGAGTATAGATGCCTTTCTTCTTGATGGCCAGTTTGGAAAGGGCGTGAGCAATGCAAGATCTGATGTACTTCCAAAAATTTTGTTAAACGTTTGAAAAATAGAAATATTTTTGCAGTACTACCAATGTTCTCTTGACCCCAAAATTTCAAACAATTCGACTATAGTGTGCTTTCCAAACCATGTTGGAAAGTTATCTTGAAGGAACACAAAGGTGTCCTAGCTGACATAACAGTGCATCCTCGAGGTGAGAAATTTGGAACTTTCTTACCCTCTAATAGATTCTTTTATGTGCGGCCTAATTATATATTACTTTTGTAGAGAAGTGGCAATTAGAAGTCTTTTTCCCACCAGGGTTGAGAACGATGGTTAGTGCCATCATCATTGGTCGTCTGAGGTAGTCTATAACATTATTGGTGCTTCCCTTCCTGTAATTGATGTTAAAACAAATTTTTTGCAGGTATATGTACCACTTATGGTGGCAATCATTCTACAAATTATGTTGTTTCTTTATGAATTGCACGCGTTTATGGTTTCTGTGGATGACCGTTTCCTTCCGCAAAATTTAATTTTTCCATTTTCAACAAGCCTGCACAATGGAATACATCTCTTTGTCATAAGTGAAATACTTATAGAATTTTTTGGAAAATTTGTCACTATGATATACCATGCGATGTCGTTGTTGAGTAAGAACTGCCCCAACAGCATAGTGAGAGGCATCTATCTCAATCTCCAATGGTCATTGCAAGTCGGGTAATGTGAGTATTGGTGCAGAGAAGAGGCGATGTTTCAACTGTACAAACTCCTTTCGTTGAGATTCAGACCAAAATAATTTTTATTTCACTTCTCCATTGGTGACTTGACTCAAGGGCAAGGTGATATGAGAGAATCCCAACATGAAATCACAATACAAATTGGCAAGACAAAGAAATTTGTGGAGCTTTGTTAAAGTTGTTGGGACTGGCCAATCTCGAATGACCTAGATCTTAGCTAGATCCAAATGCAACCCCTCCCCATTCGTAATGTATCCTAGATACTGAACCTAGTTTATGAAAAAAGTGCACTTCTCCAAACTGGCACATAACTTGTGTTGTCGTTGTGCTTGGAGGATATCTCACATGTGGTGGAGGTGTTATTCCCAGCTCTAGCTGAATATCAGGCTGTCATCCAAGTACACCACCACAAATGAGTTGCTGAATTCTTAGACTATGTCATTCATCAGCCTCATGAATGTTTCAAGAGCATTCGTCAACCCGAAAGGCATGACCAACCATTCAAAAATGCCCTCATTGTATTTCAATGAAGTCTTCCACACATCACAGGGTTCAATTGGTACCTGGAGATACCCAAAATTAAAGTGACTCTTGATGAAATATTTTTCCCACTTGTGCTAGTCTAGAAGATCATCAATTCATGGTATCAATTACCTATTTTAGACAATGATCTTGTTCAACGTCTGATAGATAATTTAGAGTCTCCAAGTCCCATATTTCTTATGTATGAACATGATTGGGCTGCCATAGGGCGATGAACTTGGCTGGATGTGACCATTTTTTATTAGCTCCTTAATATTCCTCTTGATTCTATCATTCTCTAAAATACAGAGCCGATATATTGGTTCATTGGGAAGCGGCACACTTAGGGTCAGATCAATGGACTTCTTGACCTGACAGTGAAACAGCACCCCTTCCAGTGAGATGAAGATGTCCACATACTCCTTCGCGACGTTGTCCATATGTTTTTGGCATGCAAAGGAACCTTTTCTGGATGTTACTCCCATAATATTCTTCTTTCCCTGAGTGCGGATCATCAAGAGAACAAATTTACTGATTTTGGAAATGAGCTTACTGCATTATTTTGTAGTAACCAAACATATGCTGGTAGGAAGTGAAACCTCCAGTATCATGTACAAATTATTTCCCGAAGTAACATTAAGAGTGTGAGGCTTTTACTCATACAAAGCATGTCGCCACCAGAAGTAATTTTGTGACTGACGAAGCATAATAGAAATAATTCAGAACAAACAACTTGAGATTTATAATAGGATATACTAAAAGTATAAGGTGCACAATAATGACAAATATTCCAATATTTATCACTTTCAATTAAACTAACAAAGAATGTATGCATGGCTATGTAATATATATATATATATATATATATATATATATACACCTAAGTGCAGATCATGAGGAGAACAAATTTACCGATTTTGGAAATGAGCTTACTGCATTTTTTTGTAGTAACCAAACATATGATGGTAGGAAGTGCAACCTCCAGTATCATGTACAACTTATTGCCAAAAGTAACAATAAGAGTGTGAGGCTTGTACTCATACAAATCATGTCGCCACCACAAGTAATTTTGTGACTGACAGAGCATAATAGAAAGATTTCAGAACAAAGAACTTGAGATTTGTAATAGGATATATATATATATATATATTATATAGCTATGCATACATTCTTTGTCTGTTTAATTGAAAGTGATAAATATTGGAATATTTGTCATTATTTTTCACCTTATAGTTTTAGTATATCCTATTACAAATCTCAATTTTTTTTGTTCTGAAATCTTTCTATTATGCTCCGTCAGTCACAAAATTACTTGTGGTGGCAACATGCTTTGTATGAGTACAAGCCTCACACTCTTATTTTTACTTTGGGCAATAAGTTGTACATGATACTGGAGGTTGCACTTCCTACCATCATATGTTTGGTTACTACAAAAAAATGCGGTAAGCTCATTTCCAAAATCGGTAAATTTGTTCTCCTGATGATCCGCACTCAGGGAAAGAAGAATATTATGGCAACAACAACCACAAAAGGTTCCTATGCATGCCATATATATATATATATATATATATATATATATATATATATATACTGCCGAATAAGGGTTTTCAAATAAATCCCAATGTAAATTAAACCAATTTCCAACCTTAACAAAGAGGTCTCATACAACTTAAATGAATTCAAGCCAAAATATATTTTTCGGAAGTTTAACATAGGATCCAAGACATAATTTTAAGACTATTGAGATAACCCATAAATATCATATATAATTTCCAACCATTGCACCAATAACTAACTCCACACCAAATTATAATACCAATAAAATATTTATGGTAAATGTCGAGAATCACGATAGGAATAAGTTTCAAACTATCATGATAATCCATAAAAACCGTATGCAATTTTCATCCATCATGCCAACATATAACTCCACACAAAATTATAATGCCAATCAATTTTTTATGGTAAATGTCAAGAATAGTGCAAGGGTTTCATCTCTAACTGGGGACATGTGGCATTGAAATAAAATGTAGGAATTGATAAAGGAACGTGGTAAGGTAGTGTGGGTGTGCTCACATAAACAAGTTGTTAATAAAACTTCAAAGTGGCATGGAAGTACCATGGAATCTAGGGTTAATATGAGTCTTGGATGGATGAAAGAAAAAATAATAATTGCAACAATTACAATAATGGAAAAGTGAATACCTTTACAGTAAATGATGGTTCAAGGTTTTGGCGTGTTTTGACAAATGGATATAGGTAGATCCTTTGTTTGCACGTGTCCTTCATCTGTGTGTCCATGATCAAATCAGGTGTGGCTTATTCCATGTAGTCCAGGTTTAACTCTATTTATGTGAGATTTTCTCCTATTTCAGATGTGTCCTTTAGAGGTGGAAAGTAGGTCTGAAGGTAGTCCCCATTGAATGGTGGAATACTAAGCTCGAAGACATTGTCCCCTAAAACCTTGGCGACAGTGTATGGGCCATAGCAGAGTAGGAAAATCTTGAGGTGAGGTATAGAGATGAATTTCTTCTATTATGGAAGCCACACATTGTCGCCCGCCTGGAAGTTGTGTGATGCCCCATGCTAATGATATTGCTTCTCGTACTTAGCATTTTCTTTGTAAAATATTTCATGAACCTATTGGTGGATATGTTGAATGAGCTCAATGAAATTTTTTTCGTTTTCTACCTCAGACTAGGCATTAGAAGAATCTTCCTGAGTATCCGCAAATGACATGGCAATTTTCATGGGACATAGTGGTTGGCATCCCAAGCCCACCTATTAGGGGTTGTGTCTGGTCCAGCCATGGATAGCCTTGTTATATATGTGTTGTGCATAGGGGATGCTCTCATCCCATGTGTGTGGTTGCTTTGAGTTTTACATGAAAATAATGTGTGATCATGTTGACGACCTTTGTATGTCCATCACTTTGTCGATCGAATGTAGTGGACCTAGTGAGCTTGGTGTCCAGCATTGACCAGAGGATGGACTAAAATGTACTAAGGAACCTATTATCTCGATCTTAGATGATAGACTCTAGGATTCCAAAATTTATCCACAGTTTTTCAAATATTAGTTTAGTAGTGGCTTCTATTCTGATATGCTTCTTGTAGGCCACCATAATGGCCATAATTAAAAAAAAAATGATGAACATAAAACCACAGTTGTTGGCATGTTTAGTAGAAGGAAGCCCCGATAAGTAATCGATGGAGATGGATTCCCAAGGTTTACTAGGGGTAGGAAGAAGAGTATAGAGGCCTTGCTTCTTGATGGTCAGTTTCGAAAGGGCACTGGCGATGTAGGATCTGATGTACTTCCAAACATCCTATTGAATGTTCAACCAATAGAAATACTTCTGTGGTACTGCAACTTTTCTCTCGACCCCGAAATGTCTAGCGAGCCATATTGGCACATTATCTTGAAGGAACAGGAAGGTTTCCCAGGTGATGTAATAGTGCATCTTGGATGTGAAAATTTGGAACTTTCTTACCCTTTAATAGCTTCTTGTATGTGTGGCCTAATTCAAGATTTCTTCTGTAGAGAAGTGGAAAATTAGAAGTCTCGTTCCCACAAGATTTGAGCATGGTGGTTAGCACCATCATCAATGGTCGTCGGAGGTAGTCTATAATATTATTGCTGCATCCCTTCCTATAATTGATGTTCAAACCAAATTTTTGCAGGTATGTGGACCTCTTCTGATGGAGATTGTTCTGAAATTGCACTTGTTTCTCTATGAACTGCACGGGTCAACGGTTTGTGTGGATGACCATTTTCCTCCCTAGAATTTAATTCTTCCATTTTCAACAAGCCCGCACAATCAAATACATCTCTCTTTCATAAGTGGGATACTTCTAGACTGTGTCAGAAAATGTCTTAGTATGATATACCATGAGATGCCCCTATTGAGCAAGAACTGCTCAATAGCATAGTGAGAGGCATCTATCTCAATCTCAAATGGTCGTTGCAAGTATGGAAATGTGAGTACTAGTGCAGAGGTGATGTTTCAACTCTACGAATGCCTTTTGTTGAGAGTCAGACCAAAAGAATTTTTCTTTCGCTCCTCCATTGGTGACTTGACTCAAGGGTGAGGTAATATGAGAGAATCCGAACATGAGCCCATAGTATAAATTGGCAAGATCCAAAAAGTTGTGAAGCTCTGTTAGAGTGGTTGGGATTGACCAATCCCAAAGGACTTGGATCTTTGGTATACACATGCACCCCCTTCTCATCAATAATTTATCCCAGATATTGAACTTGGTTTATCAGAAAATATCACTTCTCTAAATAGCCACAAAACTTATGTTGTCACCATGTTTGATGGCTTTCTCACATGTGGTGGAGGTGGTATTCCAAACTCTAGCTAAATATCAAGATGTCATCAAATTACAACACCAAAAACGAGTTGGTGAATTCTTGCAAGATCCTATTATTAAGCCTCATGAAGGTTGTGGGATCATTCATTAACCCAGAAGGAATGACCAACCATTCAGAAAGGCCCTCCTTGTATTTCAAGGAAGTCTTCCACACATCATAGGGTTCAATTCGTACCTATCCATACCCAAACATCAGGTGAATCTTGATGAAATATTTTTACCCCTTCTGTTGGCCCAGAAGGTCATCAATCCATGGGACTCGTTACCTATTTCAAAAAATTATCTTATTCACCTTCCGATAGTCAATGTAGAGCCTCCAAGTCCCATATTTCTTCTGTACCAATAGGATTGGGCTACCACATGGCGATGAACTCAGCTGGATGTGACCTTTCTACAATAGCTCCTGAATCTGCCTCTTGATGTTTTCATTCTATAAAATATAGTGTCCATATATTGGTCCATTGGATAGTGGAGAACGTGTGGTTGGATCAATGGACTACTTAAATTGACAGTGTAGAGGCATCTCTTCGGGTGAGTTGAAAATTACCCCATACTCGTCCATGACCTTGTCCATATGTTTTCAGCATATGGAGGAAACATTTCTGGAGGTCGTTGCCACAATATTCTTCTTTCCATGAGCATGGATCATCAGGAGCATAAATTTACCAATTTTTGAAATGAGCTTACTGCATTGTTTTGTAGTAGCCAAACATATGGTGGTGGGAAGTTCTACCTCCAGTACCATCTAAAACTTAATGTCCAAAGTAACAATAATAGCATGATTCCTCGACTCATATAAAGCATGTCGCTTCCGCAAGTATAGTTGGCCTATTAATACATCACAAAAATTAAGAGGAGAAATGTCACATAATACCTCATCCATGAAGGGCTTGATGCTATAGGGAAGGCGATATTGCTAGCTGACGTGGAGATCACATCGTTTGTGAGGCCACCCAATGGTGTACGGTTGTGGGTGTGTTGTGGTTGACCAACCCAACCACTTCATGACCTCTACTGAAACAATATTATTTCTTCTTCTGTTCTCGAAAATGAATTGCAATGGGTAGCTCCTTACCCACATATGGGAATGGAAGAGACGATGCCCCTCGCCTCAATATTTGGGTTCCTCCTTTTGGTTCCTTTTCGTGGAAACGGTGGCATTGGGCTCCACATCAATAATATGGTTCCCTTTTTCATTCCCCTTGTCAGGTTTTTATTTAGAGTCATAGCATGCATCCGATTCATAAGCCTTCAACTTGGCCACTAGTGTCTTCTTGCCTAGACACTCACTTGTCTTTTTAGTGGAGCTCTTATGCAACTCACACTAGTTTCTCATATCCTTCGTTGGCTTCATGGTGTTGTTATTTTGTTGTGGCTTTGGTAGGTTTTCCTTGCCCGCCCCACCTCGGCTTTGTATTTTTTTCTACAGTTTGGGGGCACATTTCTCTTGATTTTGATTCAGGTATCCAAAGTCTTGCTTCTTTAGTTTTAATTTATGCTTAATATTGGTAGCATACCAGAATGTTGCACCAAGTGAGTAGATGTCGAGGAACTCAATTTCCTCATGAATGTGTATGTGTAGAAAACTGCAGTACTTAAATACCAATTTTTTTCTGAATATTTTCTAACCAACTTTGTGTGCAAGGTATGGAACATATTCGTCAATTCATGTACATTTTGATCCCTCTGATGTTGCAACCTTGTCCATGTACTTGTCCTCATAGCTCCCCATGAGATAATATATTTCCTTGATGGCATCTCAGAAAAAATACCAAGTGGGTGCAGTCAAGGAAAGTGAGGGTTCCCTCGTGTCCTTTTTCTCATGGTAGGTTTCCCACCATTCCTTAACATGGGGAGCAGTTTTTAGGAGTGCAAACGTAATATTTTCCCTTAATGAAATGTCATGAACCCAAAAATATCCTTCTAATAGATTCAACCATATATCTATGATGTATGCATCTATTTGGCCCTTAAATATGGGAATGTCAAATTTTTCTTATACCTTAAAAGGAGTAGCACCTCTAGAGTGACTGTTGGATGAAGATGCACTACCAGTGGGTAGCCGTTGAAGGATTTGGGAAAATTTATCTATAATTGCATTCCTTTGTTTCTCAAGGATCTCCTCGAGAAATATTTTGATAGGATATCATGTTCCCTCATCATTATTTTCTTACCCCATGGAAGTCCATTAGGGTTTGTGAGGCTCATCCTGAAAACGTTCCACCAGATCGAGCCCTAAATCCTTATACCCCGACCTCATTGGGGACATGCAAAGAAGTATCAGGAAAGAGAAGACTGCTTTGATACCACTGATCTAGACTTATGCATGAAGGAAATGAAATATATAAATGCAAATAAACACAGAGATGTAGCAAAAATAAAAATTCATTCCATTAATATCAAATAACTGAAATATGCTTGTAGACAGATTGGATATAAACTAGCTAAGGCCCTAGTATCTTATCTCTAAGACGATAAGAGACAACTATAGGTTTATGAACTATATACAATGAGGCTAAAGGGTTGTCTTATTACAGAAAAAAAGAAGTAAAACCCTAAAGAAACAAAACCCTAACCCAAGGCAATGAATCAATAAGAGTTTGTGTGCCCCATTGGGGTTATTTGGGCAACCAACTTCCGGGGGTCGTAACTTGTTCACGCTATCTATGTTTGGCATGTACAATATATCTACGGTGTACATTTTTTCCACTGCCCCTGCAAAAGGCTATGGGCCTACTGCACACCTGAAAAAAACATCATTTAGTGGGTCAAAACTATTCAAAAATTTCACGACCTGAAAAAATGCTAAAAATAGTAAATTATGCTATAAAAAAGGAAATTGATGAAACTAACTCGAGGTCTATATGGAATAGGTGGCTGGCCACTAATATCCACTTGGATCAATCATAATGAATACTATGGTGGATTACTCAAAGTGTATATAAATATAAATTAACTGCACTATTATTATGTTAGACAAAACATCATGTTGTGAGGATACCTAAATCCATAAAATTTTTACCATTAATATATGCATTTAGAGAATACAAAGGTGGAAAACTTAATTTATTTTTAAAGTGGAAACATTTCTTACTTATATAGTAACTTGGTAAAATAATATTGTAAAAAATAATCTTAAGGAACATTTTCTTACACATTTCAAATGCACGATTTTGTTTTGTTTGGTCATGTCAGATGTGTTTTTTAGCTTCTTACACCATATGCAACTTCGGTGAGCATTTATTCCAATGTAAGGGGACCTAGCCAAGCATCACTCTAGTTGAAAAAAACATGCGACACTTTTTTTCTTTTTCTTGCTTATTCTTCTTCTCTTCCTTTTTGGTTTTTTTTAACATAAGTATTTTATTGATAATCTGAAATATATATCATGTAAATTAATGGTTACTATTTTCCCTTGGTTTGTAGTTCGAGAAACCAAATCAAGGGCACAACATTTGAAGAGTAGCATTGGGGTGAAAAATATGACATATAACTTGCTATCGATAAGAGATTTTCCAAACATGTTATTAAGGTCAATATTACTTAAGTAAAAAAATTTACTCGACTAAGAAAAATAAACATATAACTGCATATAGATAATAGAAAAAAAAAGTCATAATGTTTCCCAAAATAGTGTGCCAACACAATTGTGAGCCATGGAGGAGCCCAAGTGGAAGTAGAGGAATAAATGGGTGTTTTTGTGTGCCTCGTAATGTTAGGCCCTTTCCATGAGATACTATGGCTTTGATTCAAGCCAACCAAATAGATAAATCTTGGTGCTCATAGAACATGTACCTACTATAGTGATATATATCTCTTGGCTTCATTTATCAACATCTAAAAATTTCCTGTGAAAACCTTGATGTTCTAATAATGATTGATCACATTGAGATACTAATTGTGTTTTCTGTGATTTTCCCTTGGGCCGGCTTCCCACTCAGCTGCTGAGGCCAAAACTTCATCGACAAGGATCTCATCTCAATTGGTCATAACTTCTTTTTATACATGTTGAATTTGTTGCATGATATTTTCAATGGTGTATATGTGGAATATCTAGGAAATGGAGTGGGCACAGATGTGGCCCCTATAATTTCCCTTAACCTTTTTGAAAGAGCCTCTTCACCTCTTAGCACATTGAAAAGGAATAAATTAAGAAAATAATGAAATAATGAGTAAACAATGTATAGAAAGAGTAACAGAGTATAGAATTTGGTAACGTAGCACTGAAATGATGATGAGCCTAGGGATGGGTTGACTGGGTATGAAGAAAGAAAAAAGCTACGTGGGAGACCGAGAGTCAATCAAAGAGACAACATGTATGTAACTTGTAAAAAGGAATACAGAGTCCCAACCAGACGAATGAAGTTCAAATTTTTTGTTCAGGGTACGGATGAAATGATAGAGCGAGGTGAGGGAATAAATAAAGGTTGTAGGTGAAGTTTCAAAAACTTTAGATTGGAAAATAAAAAAACTTATAGTGCATTGCAAACTTAAAAAACGGTTAAATTTTGTCACCAAACCAAAAGAAATTCCGCCCAACAAGATACATGTCAAGTCAAGATAATAAATGATAATAGACTTTATTAAATCACCACCGCACAAAATAATGATCTAAATATAGACACAATTAAAGAAATTGTACACCTATGTCCCGTTACTACTAGAAGTGCTAAGGCCTTAGAGAGGAAGCAAGGAAGGATCCTTACACAAACTTTTGAAACTCAAAAACTTCTCTCCAATGATAAATTCCCTATACAACTTGCCATTGTATCACAATTCCTTCGGTTTTCTCCGTACAATGTTGTTTCGAAACCCCTATTACCACCATTAAGAAAACGTGAGTCCTTTAATGCTATGTGATAAGAATTGTGGTGTGGGATAGGGGGATGTAGTGCTACACCATGATGAAAGGTGGAAACAGTTCTTAGAAATGGAAACTTTACTGAAAACCTCCATTATGTCAACTTCTCCTTCCTTCTTGACCCACACGGTAAAAATCAAGACTATGCCCATATGATTTTGTTGATTACCCACAAGACATGTCCATATTATTGTATTGATTACCAAAAAGACATAATGAATGTGCTTGATTGATGTGTATAATCATTATACAATGTGTAATACACATAGATGGTGAGATGATCCTACCTCATATGTTTAATCCAATGGGTGATGGTGATGGACTTGCAATCTCCTCATTAACATTTATCATGTTTGTCACCAAATCCTAGGTGAAATAAATAGGTGTTAGTTATTGTTAGGGTCCTATAAATATAGGATTCATAATTTTGAATTGACTTTTTATAGTCTTATAAAATGTGTACATACCTTGTTTTCTGCAAGTTGTTTTCCCATATTTTGAAAGATAAAAAATCAAAAATCAAAAAGAAGGTAAAAAGTCCTAAAAGAAGGATCAAAGGACTTAAAAAATATAGACCCCAAAAGGAAAAAGATGAAAATAAAACGTGAAAGTGTCCAAGTCCAAATGCCACTACTTTTTACTTTTTTCAAATGATTATGGTAGAGTGTCAATAAATGCCATAATCCATGATGAGCTAGACTATTTAAACTTGACTTGTCAAGTTTTCAATTTCCATGTTTTAGATAGTGAATAAAGTTTTGTCAGATAGTTTAATCCTGACAAATTAGTAAATAGGTAGAGAATAATGAGAAGCTCATAAGTTTAATTTGAGCCCTCGGATAAAATAAGGTATAATTAGATAGTTTATGCTTTCCAAAGGATAAATGTTTCAAGGTTGCAAGCCTAAATGCACCTGCTAAAAGGAAGAAAAAAAATGTTAGAGTAATGTTGGGTAGGTAGAAATAAGTGGAAAAAAGCATGTAATATTCATCACCAGGATAAAATCACTAATTTCCCTTTCCCTATAAGTATTCAGTATTCTATACTACCAGTCAAAAAGGCTCAAATCATTTCTCTGACTTTTGTTGGGACCGGACCTAAGGATCAATTACCGGATAGTGGAAAATGTTGAGTTTTTATGATAAAATCCCCTTTTACCATTATTTATCCCTCATTCACACTTTTTAACTCATTTTCATAAGTAAAGACTCTTTCTTACTTAATGAAACCTAAAATCCCATTTAATTGACTTCCTTCATTCATAAAGCATACCAAAACCCTCAAAAAACACTTTATCGTAAGTAAAATAGTGAAATGATTAAATTACAAGGTTTGCCTTCTCTTATTCAGTTTACTTAGTCATTTAGTGTAATTTTGTGTATTCCATTTTCCCCTTTTCCTATTTACTTCTAACTTACTCTATTAATTCCCTAAAAATACCTTATCCTATATATATAAATCCCTTTATTTTAAATACCCCCCAAAACCCACTATTATAGAGATTTTGGACCAAAGATATTATCCACATGTTAAATTAGAAACCCCAAAAATTTGCCCTTTTGTCTAAAGCTAACCTTAATGAAATACCCCACCCCCTATGGTTATTAGATATTTCGTGGTTTGAAACTATATAATAAAATCAATCCTATGCCCACATAGAGTCTGCCCTTTACCATTATTTTCACCGCTCCCCGCATAATTTTTAACCTACTGCTAAGGTTTATTATCACATAACTAAAGCCTTCCCCTTTTATTTTTCCCGCTATATAAAGTCTCACGCTCCATATAGATTAACCCTAGATATATACGTTACCCAATGTTATGTTTATAAAACATTTACCCGCACCCTTTTCTATAAACATACTTATAATCTGACACCATAAGCATAAAATCTACTTTGCATATGTAAAACATTTTATTTCATTCATATTTATAAAGGTTTTTACATAGTTCAACCGTCGGCCCTTATAAGAGAACCCCAGACCCACCTTTTCTTTGTCGCACCTTCCAAAAGTGATGTCAACCCTTCGCTCCCAATTGTCAGATCCAACGGCTCTTAAAAGATATCGTGTGCATAAAACAGTCATCCACCCGAAGGAAAAATGGACATGAAATGGGATGCTTTACCCATTTTTCCTCCTGCGACGTGGAATTTTCTCATACGATCGTATTCATTTCAATTTAAATCGCTTATTGCTTGAATTGAATGCGAAAACTAATGTCAGGTTTCGCATTTTAAACTTAAACCTCTCCCGCCCATGATTTGAACTACAAAAAATGATAAACCAAATGAAACCAAAATAAGCTTAAAACCTTTGAAACACACATATTGTTTCATTATCGCACATTTTATCCATCAGTTCACTTTACTCTTGACTGTGTAAGAACCTTTTGCCCCGATTCTCGACTTATCCCCAAAAGGACCCAAATTTCTATACAAATACACCGTTGAAGAACTGATAAAGAATTATTCACTGCACTAGTATACTAGCAGAATTCATATTCAACCACGATCCTCTCAAAATCCTTTTCAAGAAACTGAATACCTTCATCTTAAGTTATTTTCCGACAAACAAAAACTTACAAATTTTTTTTAGACCATCAGTGATTAAACTAGGCCCTTGATTAAGAGTTTTGATCGGCTTAAAATTGCCTAAAAGCCCCAAAAATAGGCCAAACCGTGGTGATTTTT
Organism: Pinus albicaulis; assembly: GCA_034641835.2. Classification (NCBI taxonomy): domain Eukaryota; kingdom Viridiplantae; phylum Streptophyta; class Pinopsida; order Pinales; family Pinaceae; genus Pinus; species Pinus albicaulis. The sequence goes on along the minus strand of CM076574.1, from coordinate 515,658,145 downwards.
CTCCAGGAAGTTCTGTATCACAAAAATCACTCCTTGAAGCCAGTTTCCTCAAGTTTTAAAGCCCCTGAAGACCAAATTTAAAAACAGAAAAGGGTTTGAAGCCTAATTATACCTTAAAATCTCCTTTTTCAATCAAGATCCATTCAAGAAACCCTGTTTTACTATGTTATCCAAGTTTACATTCTCTAAGAAGCCTAGCTGAGCAGAAAATACCAACAAAGACTATCTTTTGCTTAAAAATTGCCCAATTCATCCTCTGAAAAAGGAAAATAACTTCTGTAAACAATTTAATCTTGCAGAAGTATCCCAGAACGACTAAAAAGTAGAGCACAACTAAATCTAGAGGACCTAAAACAACTAAGCCTGGGGGATCCAAAACCCCTAAATCTAAAGGATCTAAAGCTATTAGATCTACTCCAATCCTTACTGCTAAATCCCTCTAGCCACATGTAACTACTGTAGAAAGCCTCCCATTGATTGATATTGACTACAAAATTGTTATTCCTTTTGTAGAATTCAACCTCTTGGAAATGCATAATTGGTGTTATGATAAATACTTGGGAAAGGATGAAATTCATATTTGGGAGACTCATTTGCCCAAATATATAGTTCCATTGACCCACCCTAGCCAAGATCTTATCAAATTATGTCAAAAATATTATGAACCAGATTAAATGGCCATAGTCAATGCTGATAGAGAAATCCTTTTTACCATCACAGCAGAATCAATAAATCAAATGCTTCAATTACAATTTGATCCTCAATCAGTCCCCCTGACTATAGACGCTTTGACCTAGTTGTGTTTAGGTCTAAACTTTTCTAAGAAATTCATGATATTTCAAAAATTTATGCCTTCCCATGTTGACATTCCTAAGTTAAACCCTCCTTACTCCACTGTTAAATTCCCTGAAGGGTCTAGACATATTACCTATATGCTATCTTTTATACTTGGATACTTTACAGATGGATTCACTGATGAGTCCATTCTAGGTTTTCTATCCACCTTGTCCCCAGGCCAAGCTCCTTCAATCATCTTTGATTTTTTTGGTTTCATAGGCAATGATATACATTATAATTTGACCAAATTACCCACTGAAGGAGTTTTTAGATACTCATCCTATCTGTTTCATTTATTCTTATTCTTTCAAGTTGATAGATTTCCTGTTACATTGCAAAATATGGACCTGGATGGTAAGTCCTTATCCATTATATTATGGACTTCCTTGCTCAGGAAAGAGGGTAGTGATTTGACCTATAGATATTTTTCAGACCTCTTTGTACATCCAGGAATGAACATTTTGAATAAAACAGAATAGCCAAGAGTTAGTGAATAAATGAAAATAATCCTGCAAATTTTAGAACAGAGTAAAGTGGGAGGTTGGTATCTATATGAGAAGCATACAGAGTTAAGAGTTTTTGGATGCAAATTATTACCTTATAAGTTGCCTAGATATATGAGCATGAGAACTTTTGCACTGGAGTATTTGAGACAAATTCTCAATTCTGATTCTATTAACTTCATGGCTGCTAGAAAGAAGACACAATTTAAGTTAAAGAATTAGGTTGGTCCCTCTATCATAAATAACAAAGATGCAGAAAAAGAGATCACAAAGGGATTAACGGAGTTTAAATTTCAAGAAATTTTTCCATGGAGCTATGATCCTCAAGGGATCCTGAGCAGTCTAACCGTAAAATGAAAATTGACTCCCTTCATAAATGAGCTTAAACTTGAGAATGATAAGTTTTCCAACCAAGAAGAATGGATGGAAAATAGACTAATAGATATAGCTAGTACAACAAAGGCAATAGGTAAAATGAATACAGCACAAGCTCTTGAAGTTGTAAAGGAGCCAGAAATATCATCAAAAAGAGGCAAAGAAGGAGGAGCATACACAACAGAAACAACTACATAAACTAAATTCAAACTGATTTATAATAAAAGGCTTGAATTCAGTTCAATTGAGAAAGAAAAGGTAATTGACATTGAAGATACAAATGTTGCAGAAGTAAATAATGATGAAGCAATAGTAATAGTGAATGGAATACTTGTAGAAATTGAAAAATACAAAACAACAAATAAATATGACACTCAAATGATTGAGAAATAGAATAATATGGAGGCCTCTTCCCCATAGAAAACTGAGGAAAAATATTTAGACATCAAGGAGACATATAAGCAGATAAAGCAGAAGAATGAGGAAATCAAATTAGAAATATATTCTCAATTCCTTAAGAAAAAACCTGGGAATCAAAGTAGGCTACTGATAGCCTTTGATTATTCTACAAACAAAATGATTATGTCATTTTTGCAACCAACTACCTCAGCACCAAAAATAGTGGAAGATTATAAGAAGGTGGAGTTTGAGGTAGACACTGGAAATGTTCATGAGCTGGACCAAATTGAATTTCATAGACATAGATCTGAAATGTTATATTCAATAGTGGTGACTAAAGCAATGAGTGCTACCAAGTTACTGAATACTATTATTAATATGCAGGATCAAATGAAGTTAGACACGAGATCTTTGTATGCAAAGGACCTGAGGATTAAAGCCTTAGAGGATTTAGTTTTACAGGTAGGATATGATCCCTCAAATGTTCAAGTAGCAGAATTGTTGGTAAAGAAAAAGAATCAGTATATAGCAGCTTTGAGGAAATATCTTAGGCTTCCTCAAAGTGAACATCCATAAACCAAAGAAATCCTTCAATATCAAACTGAAAAAGAAGAGTTGATGAAGCTCATCATCAAATTAACTGTTTAGATCAAAGAAATTGAATCCCAAATGGACCATCTTGTCCAAGAGAAGGAAAATGGGAAAGAAACTGACACTCCTATCATTCCTTCAGTTATACCAGTGATTACCACAGCGGTGACTTCCACATTAGGAGAGAAACTAGCACCAAAAGAACCACTGGCCACTGCAGTGCCAGTGATTTCAGCTAATACTTCATCAACAGACTCTTCTAGAACATAGCTACAACATGCAGATGAAGCATGTAAAATTTCTAATGGTATGGAGGAAATTTATTTCAAAAATAATGAAATAAACAGCCTAAAGAAGATGATTGATAATCTAGAAGCTACAAATAAGTTAGCTCTGATGAATTCTAAAACCCATGAACAGAACATAATCAGACTTGGAGAGCAAATCAAGGGCTTACAAAAAGAGCTAACTTTCACTGAGCAAATTTCATTTGTAAAAAATCATCTATGGACAAACATAATTGAAGCCATTCACACTCAATGGCCTTCAATTTAGGTTATATATGAGTAGAGAGATTTATTATTAGCAGCTCAAGCACAGATTCAAAAGACCAAAGAAGAGTTAACTGATAAGCCTGCTCAGGCTTTAAAACTCATCACATTCTTGAACAACAAGAATAGGGTGTAACTGGAGGAAATACAGGTATTGAACAAAACAGAAACAACGTTACAGATTAAAAAGGTTGTAACTAAGAAGAATTTGATGAACAATCTGGAAGAGAAATGTGAGTCAGTGAACATTTCCATAACAAAGTTTATGGTAAAATACACAAATTTAAGACAAAGGGGCCTGCCAAAAATCCATGTTTTTAACGAAAAACTGATGCCCCAGAAGAATTATGATAAAATGATAAGGGAATTTGCTAAGGAGAAAATCAAAAAACCATTACCACAAGGCACTCCCACAGGAAAATTCCTCCTTCGGCATTTTTAAGATTTGTTCTTTTTACAACATGAGATTAAACATCTCTTTGTTTTCAAGCCCACTTTTGCTAAATACATAGAGGCTGATGAGAATTTTAGAAAGCTAAAGAATGTCAAAATTACCAATGAAGAACAATGACAAACATTTACTAATTTAATGTAACAATGAGAGGGAAAAAAGTGAAGAAATATTACCTTCAAGAAACAGTCAAGAAAGCAGTAAAAAATAACAGTGAAATAAAAAAAAAATATTTTTCTAATTTTACTGCAAAAAGACATATTTTTACAGTAGTAAAACAATGAAACTGTAGCAGCGTTAAAGAGTATCAGGTAAAGTGTATCAATTAAAGAGTATCATATGAAAGAGTGTCAGCGAAGGAAAGTCAAAAGCCTGATATTTTCTAGCAGCCAGCCAGTAGGACAACTAATCAATCAAAATCTCCTTGTTAGATAAAAAAATCCTATTTATTTTGGATAAGAGGACAACTTGTTAATCTATTAAGCAGCTGTCCCTCTTATTAAGTAACGATATTTTATTTTTCCTAAATATATTCCTAGATGTCCCCTAGGATATTTGTAATTACATTTTGTATAAATACTTCTACATTAGAAGTATTTAGGGTATAATATAATTGTTGGACTTATTATATACATTTTTGTTGAACATTGGAGGCTATTGTGTGTTTGATTTCAAAGTAGCATACTGGACAAGATGTCTGGCATCATAATTTAGGATCTGTGTGATAATCTAATCAGTGAAGTACTTCCTATTTGTCATTGTTTCCTTTTCTAAGTTTCATGCATTCATTACATGTTTTTCCTATCTAAATGTGTAACTAGGAGTATTTCTATAGGATTATTCAAGTGTTCAGTGTCTTTAACTAGTTTCCATTTTAATGTTTTCTTCTGATTTTCAGTGCTGAGAATTCTTAATTTCTCTCACTCCCGTTTGACTTATGCCTTCTACTTCCATTTTCTGAATCAAAGGATCCTTAAGTTCCCTTTATCTTGTTCATAACATCTCACAAAAACCACTTTCCCAAATCTCTGGGGGTTATCTATCTTGCCCTAAATATATTTGTACCTTTTTAGTCTTGATTTCTAGGGCTGCTAGCTTGATTTAGATTCCATAGCCCAATGGACAAGTATATTTCTCTCTATTTTACCTCCAAGTGATTTTTCCCCACCAAACCCTTAAAACCAAAACCAAATTGTACTTTCATAACTAGACTAACATTTATAAATCAAACAAAGATAAATCTTAAAGAGAGAGCCCTCTCTGAATTCTAGGAAGGCTAGATCCTGGAATTTGAAGTAGGTTTGTGGTCACCTCTAGTATTCTTTGAATAAAAGCTCAAAATCCCACAACTTAAGAAATTACTAGATTGATAATAGTTATAATCGTTACTAACATTAATGTGATATATAATAAGTATTTCTAATTTGGACACTAAAGAAATTTCTTCAATTACAAAATGATATATGACATTAATTAAAATTAGCGTAATATATTTTATATTGATAATAACAAAATTTCTTCACTAATAAAATGATATATCTCATTAATTATAATAATCACTAACATTAATTCAATGTGATATATAATAATTATTATGATGTCTAAATTCCCCAAAAACATTAATAACATGAGTAGTTCTTATTTAAAAAAAAATATTCAATTCTAAAATTATATATATTTTTCCTCTTGACCTAACATGGTCCATTTTCTGCTTGCATGATCACTTACCTTAGTGCAATTTGAGATATACTGCCTATTTCTTATTTCAAAAATTATAAACAATGATACGTCTAATGACATATCATGCTTTATTTTGCTTCTAAATAAATATTTTCCCTCATAATATATATATATATATATATATATATATATATATATAATCTCACCTGCTCCATTTTGCAATGAATGATTATATATATTTTAACTCTATGACTCTTCATCTAACCTCCATTTTTTAATGACTCAGTATACATACATACATACATACATACACACACACACACACACACATATATATATATATATATATATATATATATATATATATATATATATATGTGAAAACCCTTCATATAACCTTCGTGATTTGTAATGATTTATTTTTTTATTTGATTACTCTTGATACGACCTCCCACATTTGTCTTTAGCGGGACGTTTTGGACTTTCCAGTGCCGGAATCCAGAGGAAAAAATTGAGGTGAAATATTTTATTGTGTTATCTAAACTATTTTTTTATTGTAGATATGGATTTATCACTCTTGAAAACCCCTAGGTAACTTTGACTGTGCGTGTTTTTTCTAATGCGTGGTCTACCTTGAGTGAAGGATGCCATGGAGGGTAGGATCTACTAAAAAACAAGGATGTTTCTCATGTGGAAGGTGGGGATATGAAAAATATGGTAAGGTGTATGGAACCTATGGTTAATTTCTTGCGGAGAAATGATGTTAGGATATGTAGAGTTTTTCTGGGACTCTGTCATGCTGAGGGTAGAATGATACCTACTATGGAGCCTTCAATACATGGGATGATGGATGGTTTTTAAAATACCTTCAAGAAAATACCCTAAGTAAAAGAATATTCTCATTCGAATATTATTGACAACATGTGGTGAATGAATAAAAGATAAGAGACGACATACTTGTCGGCACTGAAAGTTTATTTTTTTGGAGGTGTGAATGTGTGGAGTCTCCATTGGGCATTATGAGGTGTTGATGACGGTTTTTCTATCGAATCTGAAATTGGGCCCTCTGAGCTCTCGTTACGGTCCTCTAAAAAATCTAAAAAGGGTGACATATATGCCAATACGCCTTAGTTAATCTCATTTGCAACATTTGACTGTTTGAGAGTTCTGAGAGGTCATAGACTATTGCGGAGCCTTTCTTACTATTATAGTCAGCCTGTACACCAAGGATTCATGCTAATAGAGCCAGGTAGGCCCAATAATGTTCTGCATTTAATTTTTTCAGCATCACTGGTTCAGGTTCCATACAAACTGGGTTTTTATGGAACCCAAGAAAATGTTTTCCTTAACCAAGCAGGCGATTAGGGCACAATCACAGACTTTGCGGATGCAACTAAGGTTTTGCGCGAAACTTTTGTGCTTGTAAGGGATTTATGCAGATGGAATCGACATCTACATGTGAAAGACACGCGTGGTTAGAGCCCTTGTCTGAGAAATAGCCATGCTAAAAATTCCAAAGCTTCATTTCAATTTTTTTTGGAAAATTTTTCATTTTTTTGCTATTTTTTGATGTCACTAATGTTTGTTTGTTTGGTGATAGGATGTTTTGGATGGAGAGGGACTGAAACGACCTCTAGGTGTTTGTTGCACAATATTCCAATGCCCTCCACCAGTTGGCACTATGGGGTATTCTCAAGTTTCTTGAGAATGACCTGCTGCAATAGCACGATCGACTACAACATGACCTGGTTCGCTGCTGGAACATGCGACATAGATTTATGGTGTTGAGGGGGAATGACCTAACTATATGTCTAGAGACAGATATATACTTCTTCATAGGGTTAGTGCCACAAGGTAAGGCATTTCCATACCCGCTTCCTCTAGGGAGGATCAAACTGCAGTGATTTTCCCAGGTTCATTGTGGCAAGGTGCCTCTCACGGAGGGGAGAATTTTGATTGAGTCAATGACAGACTTAGCCAAGTGACATGCTCTGGCCATGATTGTGCAGTTTACAGGGTCATCATCTCCACATAGGACATCGGGGCTACAACTAGGTGTCTTGTGCTGGCTCGGTGCCAGGCATTTCTTCGATTTTGCTTGTCACTACTATGATGGGATGGTGGATCGGGTACAAAAGGTTGATAATGGATCTAAGCTTTTTTCTTATTACAGCATCCTTTACAAAATTATATAAAAGATTTTGGTGCTACTTTGACCTATGGTGGCTCTGCCTATCAGGGGTCCTCGGGACCCTCGCATGACGATGTGGGATCCTATTATGCCTCGCGGTGGGGGAGGTTGGGCAGGGCGTTATTGGATAGCCACTACCGAGGCTTGGTTTTAGACCAACCCTCAGGTATTACTCCCCTACCCATACGCTGGGATGGACTTCAGAGGAGACTTGGACACATTTCTTCCTCTTGGATACGCATGGGGACCATCAGGTATGATATTTTTTTTATATTCCACATTTGTTAAGTATTAATGTTTTATATGTGTATTATGATGGCACTGACATAGTTTTGTTACTCTTGAAGATGTTGTTGAGGTTGGGTATCCTATCACTTGGTTGCTAGGACATCGTCTTCCCTCGAGACTTTGAGGGGCTCCACTCCTAGCTCAGGGGAAGGGACGAGGTTCGGAGCAGCTTGAGGGTGGAGCTCCTAGAAATGGGGCTAGTCCATCTCAAGAGGGTATTATTTTGGCTGCTACAAAGTGTACTACAACAATTTCTTGCGTCAAGGAATCAAAGGCTCATATGGCAGCAATGGCAGAGAAGATGGGTGCTCTAGAGGACCGAGCTACAAATTTCTAGGATGCATGGGGCCATGTGGACTATCTAACCTAGGGTATGCCTACCTAGGAGGTTTTTGGATGACCTCGATGACATATGGTTAGAGACGCTGATGGCCCGAGAGAGGGCCTATCAGAAAACTCTTCGTTGTGTGGCGGCTCTAGTTTTGACAGTTGCCCCAGTATAGGTCTCAGGAGTAGCCTTTGGTCCAGGTGTCCAACCTGAAGGGGCACAACCCTAGAGGCTTTTTGTACATAGGGAAAGCACTCGTTATGAGGATGCTTCCCTTATTTTTTCGGATATGCGCATATGTATTTTTGGTTGACTTATGGGTAAGATACATGACTCATCATTTGTACTCAGACATAAATTTTTTGATATATATGAGAGATATTTTTTTTGATTGTATATGGTATGCCTACTATTTATATGTGTTTTTATGGATGACGTGTATTGTTGATGGATTTCTATGTTTTTTATGTTTCTTGTTTTTTTGTATGATAGTTTATCGAAGCTGCATTCCAGTTTACGATGTGGTTAGGTACGCGATCTGTTGTCTGGTTTTGATTTCTTGGCACATGTGTTAGTGTAATGTGATCAAATTGAACGCTTAATTTTTTTTTTCATGCAGATATTTTCTAAACATATGCGAATCTCGTACCTCAAACTCTTGTTTGAACTACGAAGCCACTAACTAGGAATCTAGGTAGATATGCAAGTGGTGAATTCCTTGATTGATGGCATAACACATGAGCCCAATGATGGCGTCATATTCTACCTGATTTTTCGTCGTTGATCTGATGAAGTCACCATTGGTGAAGGATGGTGATCAATTAGGGTGGTAGTTGACCCAGGAGACTGCTAATAAACTTTGAGACCATCGTGATGCTCCATCAACGAATCCAAATTAATGGTTGGGTTGAACATCCATTTGTGACACTAGATATTTTTTTGTGACAATTCTATGATAAAAAATGAAGTTTCGGTGTGTGTACATTAAATCTAGGGTTGAGCCCTCTCATCCCTTATGGGAAGAATTTTTTGAGGTAAAGGTCATTGATAGGGTTTCTTAGGCATGTTCTGTTAGGCTCAATCAAGATGTATGCCCCCTTACAAGACAATATTTGTTGATATAGGGTCCTTTCCACAAGGTTTTGAAATTTCTTGGACCTAAGGCTTCTTTTGTGACATCGTACTGGAGGACTAACTCTTCCTCGGTGAATGATCGAGGGTTGATGTTGTGGCATGTAAATTCAGTATCTCGCGTTCTATAGGGAATCATGCATTTGACCTCGTACACCAAGTAGAAGGGTGTGAGCCCCATTCAATTTTTCACTACTGTGTGGTATGGCCACAGGAAGGAGAACAACATGTGGTTCTAGTTTTTTTTATGGTTATTCACCATGCACTATAACATCCTTTTGAGTACTTTGTTCGCATCCTCTACCTATCCATTGGATTGGGGTAGTATGGTAACATGAATTCATGTGTGAATCTAAGATGGTGAGATAGTTCCTGGAAGGCTTCGTTTTCAAACATTTTCTTGTGGTCGGAGACTAACTCCTTAGGTACACTAAACTAGAGAATGACACAGTTAAAAATAAATCATGCATCGGTTCTACGGTGTTTTCATATATGGGCATAGCTTCCACCCACTTGGTGAAATAGTCAACATCCACAATAATGTATTTGTGATTTCCTGATGATGTTAGGTTGCAAGTCATGAAGTTGATTCCCCATTTACAAAAGGGACCGGTAAAAATGATGGGGTACAAGGGAGCGGGAGGGGCTCTTTCCTTCTGAGCGAATCATTGACATCGCTCGCACCTCCTGAATTCTAAAATGAAATCGTGAAATAAAATGGGGAAAAAATATGCTGCCCATAGGAATTTTTGGGCAGTGGCTATCATGGAGAGGTTGCCACCACAAGCCCCATTTCTGCAGTCATTAAGGGTTTGTTCTACTTGATCGTGGGTGAGGAATCGAAGTAAGATGGTTTTGATGCCCTGTTTGTATAATACATCTCCCATGAGGAGGCATCGAGGTGCCTGGTGGCAAATGTGCTGACGGTCATCACGAGTGAGATGGGGTATGAACTTTTGGGTTCATAAAAAAAGGAGAATATATTTGTGCCAAGGGTCATAAATTGCTATGAGGAAGAGATGTTCATCCGGTAGGGCATCGTTGACTGGTGATCCCTTGGTATGACTTGGGAGGTCCACAATGAGATTGGCTAAGATTAATGCCTTCTTTCTCTCGGGGGAGAAAAACTATAAGTCGTAATATTGCAGAAGACTATCCAACGAGAATACTTGTGGTTCATTAAACAACACGTGAGAAAATATTTGATGATGTTAATATATACGATGACTATTGTGGTCTTTAAGATGATGTAGTGGAGAAGTTCATGCACTACGTGAATTAGCGCTAGAGCATTATTTCCTTCAGGCTCATATCTTAATGCGAGGCCTGATAAGGTTTTGTTGACATAATATATTATGTGCTCCCTCCCATCTGGGCCCTCCTAGATCAATACTCTAGCCGAAGAAGACTCAGATGTTGATAGATACAGGATGTATTCTTTGTTGTACTCTGGTGGACTGATCAACGGAGTTGAGGAAAATGTGTCTTTCAGTGCGTCAAATGATTGTTGGGCTTGGTCATCTCATTTGACTAGGATGTCTTGACAAAGGAGACGTAGGAATCCTTGAGCACAAGTGGTGTAATCTGGGAAAAAACATCTCAGAAATTTTTCCTTTCCCTGCAATATTTGTAGTTTCCTGAGGGTTCGAGGTGGAGGTACCTCTTTGATATCTTGGACTTTGAGGCGGTCCACTCAAATTCCTTGTTGGGATATTATAACACCTAAAATTCATCATGGTTTGATGCACAAGACACTCTTGAGTGGTTAAAAGTGTAGGTTGTATTTCCAACATCGTTGGAATACCAATCGTAGATTCTCGAGGTTGTCTGATCGCCTCTTGGATCAGACGGTGTGGTTGTCCAAGTAGGCTAGGATAAGCTATGCTAAGTCATTTAAGATATAACTCATGGCCCTATGGAAGGTGGCCCCAACATTCTTTAGGCCAAATGGAATTACCTTGTATGAAAATGTCCCCCAGGGGTTAGTGAATGCAGTCTTGTACCAATTAACGTGACAGATTTGAATTTGATTGTACACAGAGAAGCCATCCATGAAAGAGAGGGCCTTGAGACCTGCACAACCATCGATGACCTTCTCAATGAATGGGGTAGGGTAATTTTCCTTGGGACATGCTTTGTTCAAAACAATAATATGGTGTAAATGCGTATGGTGCCCTATTTTTTCATGATGAGAATGAGGTTGGAAACCCAAGGTGTGTAAGTGATGGGGTAGATAAACCCAACTTTGTGGAGCTTATCAATTTCTCATTTAATTGCTTATGCCCAAATATTTTTTTCTTTACAATAGTGGGACTAATCCTAGGTATTTCCGTGTAGTCCCACATGAATATATCTCAATACTCTTTCAGCAACTCAGTGTAAGAGGTTATCTCTTCTCGTGAACATACTACCCCCAGTGATATTTCTTCAAATTTTTCAGTATTTCAAGATATATTCACCTTGATGGTAGGAATTTTTTTTTAAATGTTCCCCTCCTCGAATGCATTGGGCGCCTGAATGCGATTCTTGAACCAATTGAATTTCCCTAATGGAAGGAGATCTTTTGATTCGATCGCATAAATCTCTTGGTTTCATATCTTGTTCAGGATGAATATATTTTTAGGAACAAAAAAATGAGTGGTGATGGATTGCATCCCTCGGATAATATGGCTCCGTCATGGCCTCAAGGATATCATCATATGAGTGAAATAAGGATCATAAGGGGGATTGAGTTTGCACAAGGTCGTGAGGAAGAGGTTTAGTCCTAACAAAGCCAGTCAATAGACATGAAAATGATTTCACTATCGATGTGGTGGAACTGGATGGGGTCGAAAGAGTGCATATATATGGGGCTTGCACCATTGTTGGTAGAAGTACTATCGTACTTGCAACTAACTCAACAACTATGATTGATGAGCAGACATCTCGAGTCATGGTTCTGATACATGATGCTATGAATTGTATATGGTGCATAATGTCATCGACATTTGGTGCGGAAAAATTTCCATCGTAGGAGCCTGCATGGGAGCAAGGCTAGATTCCTTATTAGGCTGAGCACCTTTAGGGAGTTGGACGTTGTGCCTAGTGTGGAGGTACCTAAATGTTACCATCAATGGTCATGCTTCTAGTTCGTGGATATGGATGGGGCAAATGGTGCACGGTACCAATGTTCCAACTGTGTAGATTGTGTGGGAACCAATACTATTTTTTGTCCCTAAAGTGGACACTTAGAAGGGATCAGGCATAGTGGAGAGGGTCCGCTTCTGCCATTTCTAAGTTTTTTTCTTGTTTATATATAACTCTTTTGAGGAGTGTAGAATCAATGCTACTCTCGCCGCTCAAATATTAGGGAGGTGTTAACATTTCATAGTGTTTTGAAAATGTGGGCAGATCCCATAGTAGCAGTGTGTGATCTTCCCCTCGTGAGAGAGCCATCTCTGAGGGAGGGAAGAGATCATGCAAAATATGTTCCTAAGCTGTTTCAGTTCTTTGCACTGATTGAGCTGGTGGCTGATTCTGTTGCATAGTCTGCATGCTAGCTGAGGCTCGACATGGGTCATGCTAGTTCGATGTGCATTTCTCACTTTCCCGATGTATCAGTGTCGAAATGGGGTAGGCTGCATGGGGAAAATATCCCTTCCATCATGTTTTCTAAGCTTCGAATTGACGATATCCCAAAGGTGTGTTTCTAATGTATGGATGATGTCGATTATTAGGCGCACCAATGGATATAAGTGTAACGCTAATCATGGTGATTGCCCTCATGTACTAGACAAGAACATCGTTCTTGGATGTTCCCATATGGTTCATTTGGTGACATGATAAGGTACCATAAGTGTATCACTTTTAGGTCTGGGCCGGTAGAAACCACATGGTTGCGTGTGTTACATAATGCACATATTTGTGTTCTCCGTGGAGTGTGGTTGGGGATGACTAAGGGTTCCCCGACCGACCACTTTTTAGCTGACATGAAGAGGATGGATCTACTTCTGAAATCCTCCTGCATCGTTGAGATATTCATGGATTTCTTATGGAGCCTTCTTCTATGGAGTGGCATAATATGGCTGTGCGTAAACTACTTAGTGTTAAGAAAAAATGAGCGATGTAATGGCAGTGTTCAAAAGTGTGGTTCTGAGAACATATCAGACATGAAAATTGGGCTCCTCGCAAGCCAACATAATACACTCATTCAACTTGATACCACATTTGGATGAGTTCGAGGGCTTCACATTCGGTGATGAAATGGTCACGTTCATCGCAAAGTGCTAGCGTATGATAGGAGGAGGGAAGAGGAATGTGAATATTTTTAGTGACTTTCGTGCCTCCTGTAGGTATAAAATGACATAAGGTTCTTCTCGAGTTGACTGGATGGAGGGATCCTCTTGATAGGATTTCTCAATGGTGTGTAAGGCATCCCCGTATCATGGTAGTTCTGGGAAATGATGGGTGTAATGCCAATAATTTCTATAGATAGCACATGCGTGGTTGGTACACAATGCCTTGCATTAATTTTGGGTGGTTGGTTCCTTTCTACAGGAAATTGTCTTCACGATATTTACCGCAGAGCTAAGGATAAGTTTTATTTCGTCCAACTCTAGAAATATGTGGGTAGGGTAGCCTACTATGTCACATATGGCGCACGGTTGTAATTCCCATTGTATGCTGGGATTTTCTTCCTTCTTCTCCTTTTTATTGGTTTTCTTGGTCATGACAATCGTTTTTCTTCACCTTAGATGGGATGGTGGTGACAAAGCCTTAATATATTAGGTCTCCTTAAGAGTGAGGGGAATTAACCCTATAGAGCTGACGTTTTTTATTCTCGTCGTGGTGGGTGGGACCAAGTACCAAACTGGGATTACAAAAGATAATTTTGGCAACACCACTATTGCCAAGACTTGTTGTGGCACAAAACCAGATGGGTGGTAAAGGAAAGGAGTTTGGGAGGTGGTTTAGGCTAGATATGCTATTGTGGCGAAGGTCTCGGTGTCGTTACTACTCGTCTTTGTCTCCTGGCTGGCTTCGGTGCTTGATGTAGACATCATGAAAACTGGACCCTCTGCGATATCAGATGTTGATTCTATTATAACAGAGGGATATCTTAGGAATGAACCAAGGATAGACGGCAGTTTGAATTGGCTAGGGCCATATTATTGGTACTGTGTAAGTGTCTCAGCAGATGTGTCTACATAGGGTAGAATGACATCAATATTTGTTAGGGATCGCTTGGCATGGTATGTCAATTGGTCGACAGTAATGATGTGATACTCATGGGGGAACATCATGGTTCGGAAGACAAAGAAGTATATGGAAAACATGGGCACATATAACTCTGCCCAAGGAGCATATTATAATCAAGTTGATCATCTAAGACTTCAATGTCTATAAGGACCATCTTTTTGGCCAAAAATACTGGTACATTTTAGTAGAGACCGATGGGAGAAAATGGGCCCCCGTCGTATGCTCTAAGTGTGATGTCTAGTGGCTTTAGTTCTAGAGACCCTACCTTTTTCCAGAGGTTCTTTGACAGGATGCATGCGGATGCACCCTCGTGAATGATACCGTTGTGAATAATGATGTTTTGGACTGACACCAATATCTGGAAGGGAACCAACAAAGGAAGCCATGGGGTGGCTCTATCTAAATTGAAATCCATTATGCATGAATCCATATGGTCGATGGTGCCTAATGTGGATAGTAGGGATATTATTTTCTTTAGGCATTATTGTAACACCTCCCATGGTGACATGGCAGCAACAGATTGGGCTAAATCATCCACAATGCTATAGTTATGGGCCACATTGGAATGGTTTCCTCCTCGCCTAGTTGGTTCCTTAGCCATCTTTGGAAAAGGTTCAATATGTATCTTCGATATATTCAACAGTGCTGTTGGTGCACTCATTATATCCCCCAATGAACTGGTTTCTAGTGGGGTATCGTAATTTTAGTATCGTGTCTAAAAATACATTATTTCGCTAGTCATGTAGACTTCGTGGCTATTTTTTCTAGAACTATCAAAAGTTGTATTTCGCTATTGGGTGCTAACTATCCCTTGGTGGGGGAAGGGCTCCTGCATGACAACTTCCTGTTGTGAGGGTCCCACTTGTCCTCGGTTATCCTAAAGCTTCTTCAACTTAGGGAGATCGAGATAGTGGTGAGTGTAATGGCCATATTCACCAAATATTACACAAGAGTGGTTAGTGTGAAGATTATCCCTCTTGTTCTGCTGTTAGGAGTTATTTAGCTCTTTCTTTTTATTTCGGTTGGAGTTGCCTCCAACTTGAGATCGTAGAGGGAATTTTTTATTGTTTGCTCCCTATCCAGGATTTCCATTTTATTTTTATTTTTTTCCCTTGCCACGTTAAGGGGATAGCTATGATTCTCTAGATGATATGATTGGCACGGTTATGCCTGGAAAGGTTGCACAAATTTCACTTGTGCATTATTTTTCATGTGTGGGTTTTATGCTAGTGATTGAGAATATTGGGGTGCCTGTCCTTGATACGTGAATGATTTTTTGGGTGAGATCTTATTTCAAAATTTCTAGTTGTCTACTAGGTCCCTTGAGTCAGAGGGTATGGTCCTTCTTGCTGATGATGCTATAGTTACACCCTATTGGTCATGTTTTTCAAATGTGCATGATGACTTTGGTAGCTGGGTTTCAAGATGTTCTAGATAGGATCATACGTGTAACGAGAGTACTCACTAGTGATGGCTAGGTCATTTTGAGTCAATGAAAAAATCAATCCATCTACAATGTTCCATGCGCATGGAATTTTTTTATAAGTTTGCACGCACAATGCATTAAGAAGGATGTTACAAATGTATCCTAACTGTGTGTAAATCAGCTCGAGGTGTTAGGCTTTACTGATGGCATCTTCTTCGAATGAGGGTTTTTGAGTCGGTACATAATTCAAAATCATTGCAGTGAGAGCTTTCAGGAATAGGTCAAGTAGAACTCGATCGTTGAGTTTGGCTTTGCAGAAACTATGACATCGTTGCCATTCATGGAGATGGTTCAAGATATGGATGGTTGGTGTGTGTCTAAAATTTGTCAGCAATTCCATTTCCAAACCATGGTGGATTGTTAGGTCCCTATATTACTAGTTTAGTCCCTTATTTTTATTAGTGTAGCCACCTTATTGTTATTTTTGTACCCCTGTAGCCTGAATATTGTTACTATTGTGCCCTTACATTGCTATTGTTAGGTCGGCAAGGATTATATTGTGTGCCCATGGAATCCTATATATGGAAGGAGGTTTTGTTCATTTGTATCATCCAATAATTGTTCATTTATGTGATGTATTGGAGGTTTCCCCCTTGAAGTGGCTCATTTCGAAGGTGTTGATCTCTCTTTTCCTTTATTTTTGGAGCTAGTTTCATAAAATTTGGTATCAGAGCTTTCAATTCTAGGGTTTCACTGGTCCAAAAATGTCATCGTGAAATTTTCGCAATAATGTTCTTTCTATGTAGGTTTAGAAACTGAAATTTGTAAAAATCAAGGGTGAAATTCCGAGGAACCTCCTGCAAAAGTATCAGATCTTGGTTCGTAATATTTTTGGAGATATGATCTGGGAAAGTTAGGGTTTTTTCAGGATCCTGAATTTAAACTCAAACAGGTCATCATGGAATTTTTTATAAATATTCATATACGAAGTTTGAGAAGCTGAAATTTTTACAGTGCGAAACCGAAATCCTAAGGAACCTCCTATAAAAATTTCAGATCTTGATTCACAATAAATTTGGAGATATGATTTGTGGAATTTAGGACTTCGTTAGGATCTCGAATTTCATCTCAAAGAGGTGACTGTGGGGAAAAAATAATAACTCTCTCTCTCTTAGTTTAAGATTGGGATTCTGTAAAACGTGGTTGCAAGTACAAGGATTTTAGTTTTCATTATATCAATTTTTAGAGATGAAGGAAGAAACAATGACACGTGGCTAGTCATACAAGTTCGCTCCACTAAACCAGTCTATAAATAGGTCATCTTGGGAGATTGGGCATAACTTTGCCTTGAAGAATCCAAATGAGGTTAGACCTGTGGCATTAAAAATAAAATTCAGAGGGCTACTTCAGGGCTGAATTTTAGATATTGAAGATCTGAAATCACAGAGATAATTCAGTTTCAATATCAAACTCCTCTAAAGCAATAAAAAGTTGTGTATGTTTTTCAAATTACATAAGTCTCGTTTGAAAAAAAAAATAGTTTGAATTTATTCCAAGGGTATATTGAAGAATAGATATTAGTATTGGGTTCTAAACTCCCCCTGAAAATAATTCAACACCCATTAAGCCTTCATGAGGCTCTACTATGACTCATGAAGATGAAGAAACACAACATGAGATAATGAAATTACAAGAGAAAGTGCACCAAATTTTGCTATCGCAAAGAGAAACAAAAAATGAAATGGATCTTTTGAAGAAAGGCATGGAAACTAATATGGATAGTTTGAATAAAGGCATGGAAGCTAAGATGAATGGTTTGGAAGCTAAGATGGATGGCATGGAAGTGGGCATGGAAGCTAATATGGATGACATGGAAGCTAAGATCGATGAAGAAATGGAAGACAACATGAAAAGCATGAAGAATGATCTAAAAGTAGACATCGTACGTTTGGCAAAGTTGATACAAGAAATGTTTCATAATGGCGAAAAGATAGTAGAGGAAACTCATGATGAGAAAAAAACCAATGTTAATCATGAATTCATAAAATCTAATGTTGGATGGAAGAAACACCATATTCCAAAGATGGATATGAGGAAGTTTGATGGCAAGGATCCTGTAACATGGATACTATAGATGGAGCAATATTTTGATCTCAATAATGTGAGAAGCACAGAAAATTTATGCATTTCAACTTTACATTTAGAAAAAAATATATTTTTATAGTATCTATGGCTTTGCTCCCATAAAAATATTGTCATTTGGTAAATTTTTATGGAGGAAATGATAGCACGTTATGAGGATACAAAAATAAACACCTTCTTTAGCTAATTGATAAATCTCAAACAAAAGGGTTCAGTGGGGGAGCACATTTAGGAATTCCAAAAATTGAATATAAGGATAACTGATATTCTAGAGGAACACAAGAATGATGTCTTGATATGCACTTTAAAGGATAACATCCAACTTGAAGTTTGTGTTTGGGAACCTCAATAATTGGAAAAGGCATTCAGGTTGGCAAGAAAAATTGAATGTAAATTTATGGCGACAAGGAAGCCTACCACTGATATATATAAAGAGGGAAGTGTTCCCACTCCTATACTTCCACAACCTACAAGGTTGACACCACAAAAATTGGAAGAAAAAAATAGAAAAAGGGCTTTGCTACAGTTGTGATAGAAAATACATTAAAGCTCATAAGTGTGGTGAGAAGAAATTATTTTACATAGATTGTGAAGAGGAAGAAGAAAATGAACAAGGATCTTCAAAAGAAGAGGATATACACCAGGAACCAACCCTAAAAGAGGAAGAAATAATTCCGACCATATCATATAATTGATTGGCAGGAATCACAACTCCTCAAACTCTCAAGATAGAAGGACATATCAAGAAGAAAAAGGTAATAGTGTTGATTGTTTTGGGTAGTACCCATAATTTTATTCATTGTAAGGTAGCCAAGGAATTGAATTGTTTCCTATACCCAACATTAGAATTTCAAGTGATGGTTGCAAATGGAGGAACTGTAAATTTCTCTCGAAAATGCCATAATATCAAGCTAACCATGGGGGAATATGTATTGAATAGTCCAATGCTTTCCATTCCTAGGGAGGTGTTGATGTTGTACTAGGAGTATGATGGTTACAATCGTTGGGGACAATAGCTTTTAATTTTCAAGAAGTTCTCTTCAATTCTTTTTTTCAGAAGGAAAGGAAGTCGAGGTATCGCAGGGAAGTCGGGAAAGATAATAAGCTCTAATGTTATGAAAAATATTCTAAAGAAAGATCAATGACGAATAATTTCACAATTATGCTCACTATAAGTTCCAACATCAAAATGATCGATTTCTGCAGATCTCCAAAAATTCTTGCAGAATCATTCCAATGTTTTTGAAACACCCAAAGGAATCCCACCTATTTGTGATCATGATCATGCTATTCATTTGTTTCTAGGAAGTGTTCCTCCAAAAATCAGGCCTTATAGATATCCTTATGTCCAAAAAAGCTAAATTTAACATAGGATTACAGAAATGTTAGAGGCTAGTATAATGCAACCTAGTCAAAGTTCTTTCTCTTCTCTAGTAGTATTGGTCCACAAGAAGGATGGATGATTGCGGATGTGTCTAGATTATAGGGAGCTCAGTAAGCTCACCATTAAAGATAAATTTCCTATTCCTGTGATTGATGTATTATTGGATAAATTACATGGACAAATTTATTTTACCAAGTTGGATCTTCGTTCAAGATATCATCAAATTAAAATGAATACTGAAGATATTCTGAAAACAACATTTCGAACTCATGAGGGTCATTATGAACTTTTGGTCATGCCTTTTGGCCTTACCAATGCATCTTCTACATTTCAAGGGTTTATGAATTCCATTCTGAAACCCTTCCTTAGATTTGTGCTAGTATTTTTTGATGATATACTAATTTACAGTAGGTCTTGGAAGCATCATGTTCAACATGTTGACAGGGTGTTCAAACTATTACACAAGAAACAATTATATGCAAAAACATCCAAAAGTTTCTTTGGAGTACAAGAGGTGGAATATCTGGGTCATATTGTATCTCACGAGGGTATGAAGGTAGACCCTAACAAAATTAAAGCCATTTGGGAATGGAAAGTCCCCACAACCATAAAGCAGTTGCGATTATTTCTTGGGTTAGCAGGGTATTATCGGAAGTTTGTTAAGAATTATGGGAAAATAAGAATTATTGGAAAATAGCAGCACTTCTAACAACATTATCGAAGAAAGATGCATTTTCATGGAATCCTGAAGTAAGTAACGACTTTCAACATTTTAAAGAGGCAATTTGCCTAGCACTGGTCTTAGTGTTGTGGTGGATTGGTCGTACGGGCATACGAAATCACACTATCTTAAAGAGTGTGGTCTACTCTTTAAACTATTGGTAATAGGCAGAAAGTGGTGGAGCTCAAAAGCACACAATTGAGTGAAAAAAGTATGCGAATGTATGTTCTAAATAAACTGAAACTAAAACATAAATATACAGAAGCTATCAAAAAGAGTCAAAATGATAGTAATACCAACGATGGCTGAAAGGCCTCTTCTTATTAACCATTTGAAATGGAGAAGAAATTTTACCCACTTTCCAAAGGTAATCTAGGAAATGGCTCTAGGTCCCGGTGCAAGGATGTTGCCTTCCAAGCTCTGCCTCTGATGCAGTCTCCCTCTCTCTCTGCCGTGGTGGACTAGGATTGTTGGGTGGCCAACGAACGAGTTCTCTTCAGCTCTAGCTTTGGGTCACACACTATTGGTGTTGCTTGGGAAACTTTGGCCAGCATAAAAATGTGATCACCATTTCTACATCTCTTTGTGGCTTTATATAGGGGAGCTTCAAATCCTCCTTCCTTCCCTTTGTACATGATGGATGGTGACCCAAGGGAGAGGTATGATTCCATTGTGTGCTCAAATATTCTTTTGTGTGCTCACATAGTGTCTAAGGAGGCGTTAGTGGCTATCCTTAGGCAGCGTCATATAAGGAGTAATTGTCCTTTTCTTGGTGTGGTCCTAGAAAGCGTCATTTTTCCATTTCCAGAAATGCGCGCTTATTGGGAAAGAAGGCACGCAGAAGGTGCTCTTCTTAAAGGATTAAGCGCAAAATGCAGCATTTATGTCTAGTTCAAATCTGATTTTCTCAAAATCCTTCTTTGTAAATCCTTAGGCTTGAAATTAATTAATGTCATCTTCTGTTATATGATTTTCCAGTGTTAACAGTTGCCCCCTAATGTGTGAGGTCTAGGAAGAAATGTATAGCCTAAATACATTATAGTTTCTTTTACGTATCGTGCACAGAGAGAGAGAGAGAGGCTTGTGTGAACCTTGGAATTGACAACACCTTGCACCATTTCCTAGATGACCATGGCATAAGGGGCCCTTGCTAGAAAAACAAAATATAAAATATATACGAAAAATTTCAACGAGGTGGGCATGTCCCATGCTCGTGATGCTAAGGCTAGTTAAAAAAAATTGACAGATACATGTGCTTTCTGTGTCACTCCTGTGGTAGTGATGTTGGCGGCTATTGAAAACGACTACAAACGTCCTCAGGGGAATTTTCTTTGATGATGGGTGGAATGTGGTACCCATATGCATAAACTGCATATGTATTGGTTGGGACCTTCCCGTGTAAGAATTTTTGACATAGATGCTTATGGAGGCACAGGTCTTCGATGGATCTGATCAAAGTGCAATGGTTGTAAGGTACGATACCATCGTGACATGAAAGCTTTTGCTATAGTGGAATGTCAGGAGAATCAATGACATATATGGACAATGATGTCTCCCATAGTGCCACCTAAGGATACCCCCTTGCATGGGGAGGGGTGATCCAAGGTACTGCTTCCTTTGTGGAAATGAATTGTTGAGGTCGAAAAAAAGGAAGTCTTAACCGAACCATCGGTGGCCAACCTGAGGGGTCGGGGACTTAGATGTGATGGGTTCAACATAGGAATGTTGGCGAGAGGTGACTGAAAATGGATGATGGGGATTTAGTGGCCCGAGGTTGGAGTATACTTTAGCAGCTTGGCATTAGTCATAGGTATTTCTGAAGGGAAAATCACTGGAGTCGGTAGGACTTCCAAGGCTGGTGTGAACCGACTATGAATGCTAGGATGGTGCATGCGTGGGGGTGAAATACTCTGACCAAGGGGAATGAGGGACTGCTGCCATGGGGGAAAATATGACAAATGAGGACGAAGAGGCGAAAGGAATCGTTGGTAGTATTTTTACACTTACCAAAAGAATAAAATAATGAGGTTTGGTTTGTAAAAAACACAGAGACGGGTACCCAAAAACATGAAAGGGTTCACTCACTAAAGGTGTGAAGATGGTGTTTGCTGGGGGTGTGGGTCCCATTAGTTGGTCTCATGTGCAGGGTTGATGAAGCAGATGAAGAAGTGTCGTAGATGGGATTATGCTTATGGAGGTATGGTTGGCCATATGCGATGCGTGAAGGTGCGATTTGAATCTGCTTATACAACCTGATCGTCCAAGAAGAGGGTTTTTTAGTTTGAATGGTAAACTTGAACTTATGCATGATGAATGGATGGGCTCGAGGTGTTTCTTGAAATGAAATGGTATGGCCATGGCATCACTTCTGACTTGATATATGGTCTACTTTGGGTGACGAACACCATGGAGGGGAGGCTCTACTGACAAACATCGATTTTTATCATGTGCAGGGTGATCTGATGATAAATGCATTTGAGTATGAGGACCCTATGGTTTATTTCTAATCGTTAAATGATGTCAGGATATGAAAATTTTTCTGGGACTCTATCATGCTGGGGGTAGGATGATACCTGCTCTGGAACCTTCAGTGGATGGTGTTGTAAGCGGGCTATAGGTTCTTCCTGCAAAAGCAACACCTCAAGTGAAAGCATCTTCTTTTCATCAAATACTATTTGAAATACAGGAGCTTTAAAAAAGAAGATGGGAGAGGACATACCTATCGGCGCTGAAAAAATAATTTTCTTGGAAAGCGAATGTGTGGCATTGCTTTCATTCGTCATGGCATGATGATGATCATGCAACTTATGGTTTGTGGAATCGACCTCCTAATCTCCTGTTATGGACCTCCCAAGTTGTACAAAAGGGCGATAAATATGGGATTATAGCCCTAATCCTGTTCATTTGTACTCGCTAAGTTTTGTGAGATCAGAGGTGTTTGCAGAGCCTTTTTTGCCATTGCGGTCAGCCCATGTACTAGGGATTAGCGATACTATGCTGTGGTAACTTTCATGACCTCGTGCATTGTAATTTATTCAGTTTGGTGGTGCCAGGGGCCGTACAAATTAGGTTCGTATAGTCTCTGAGCACCTTTTCACTAGATTGTGCAGGGGATCTAGGAAAAAGGGCACCTTGCATGCGCGCAATTCTAAGGGACAGGCATGCAAGGGTGCGCTATTCCCTAATTTTTTCACATAAAGGCACGCCTATGGAGAAGACGGGCACGCGAGGGCACACCTGTCTGAGGGATAGTCACGCAAAGGCCATAGTGATAGGAAATTTTGGTTTCTTGTCTAGTTTTGATGTTTTTTCTCCGTACTGATGGGTGCTTGTGTTGCTTGGCAGGTTAGTGTGGAGAGAGCAAGATTGGCCCAAGATCTAGACTGCTCTAGCTACTGATGTTGGTTTGCGTCATCAGTTGGCTACATGGGGCCTTCTGAAGTTCGTTGAGAATGAGTTCCTTTGGTCTCAAGACTGACTACTGCATTACATTATACAACATTGGCATCAGTGGTGAAATATGTTTGTACTATGGAGGATGAACCCGGTGATCTATCCTAAGACGGATATTTACTTTGTGACCAGGTTACTGCCTCAGTGTGACGCTTTGAGGTATCCACTCTCTATTGGGAGAGTGAACCTAGATAGATTCTAGAGGTGGCATTGTGGTGGTGCGCCTCTTACTGAGGGGTGAATCAACATTTCATCAGTCACAGATGTGGTAGAGTGGTGTGCTCTGGTAGTTATTGTGTGACTGGCGGGGTCATTTGCTCCACATCGAGCATCTGGCCCACAGGTTGGAGTTTTACGCCGACTGCGGGGTAGGCACTTTTTCGATTTCGACTGATTTCATTTTGATGGGATGGTGTCATAATTGAAAGAGGTGCAACGTGGATTTGATTTATTTGCCTACGCTAGCATCCTATGCAGCATTATGTACGAGAGGGTGGTGCTGCTAAGGCCGGTGGTAGCGGTGCCCATTGGGGGGCCACGCGAGCCACGGATGAGGAGGTGGGCTCTTGTTGTGGCATGGTGGGGTGTTACTGGAATGCCATGACAGAGGTATGGTTTGAGGCCAACCCACAAAGGTTCTTGTGATACCATTATGCGAGGATGGACTTCCAGGGTGACCCAGACATGGGTATCCCTTTTGGTTATGTTTGGGGGCCTGCAGGTATGTGTTATATATATATTTTTTTCTGCATTTGTTTGAGTATTTATGTGCTTAAGTGTTTTTTTCTTGACACTGTCATTATTTCCGTTACTCATGCATATTTTGGCGAGGTGGGTCACCTAGTGGCCTGAATGGTGGGTCACGACCCTCTGCGTAATCAAATTGTTTACATAATATTTTTTCACGCAAATATTCTCTAAATAGGTGTGTGTCTCGAGTCTCAAATGTTTGGTTTAGTTGTGATACTACTAACTGGGAATCGGGATAGATATGCATATGATGAATGCCCCAATGGAGGGCGTCGTACATAAGTCCAATGATGGCATCATATTCTTCCTGATTGTTTGTTGCTGATCTGATGCACACACTGTTTGAACAAAATGGTGATCGATTGGGGTGGTAGATGACCTAGGCACCTGTAGATAAGTTTTGAGACCATCCTGATGCTCCATTAGCAAATACGAAATATGGTTCATTCTATTGATCCTTGTTGGCACTATGAGCGTGTTTTTCACATAAGTCTTCAGGTCAAAAAATATTTTGTTGATTTGGGTTCGATGTACTTTTACTCTAGGGGAAGGGCCTTTTGGGGCCCTTACGGGTAGAATTTCTTGAGGTAAAGGCCGTTGATGAGGTTAGTGAGGTTGGTCCCATCCAAATCTGTCAAGATGTATGGCCCTTGTCGGAGGCAGTGTTTGATGTTGTAGGGTCCTTTCCACAGGGTTTTGAACTTTCCTAGCCCTAAGGCCTCATTTGTGACATCGTAGCGAAGGACCAATTCTCCCTCGGTAAATGAGCAAGGGTTGATGTGGTGGTCGAATGATGCTTTTACCCTTATTTTATGGGCCTTGTTATGTTGCAACGATTGTCAGCAACTTTCTTCAACTAGCTCTAGTTTTACTAGGCGTTGTTCTAGAGGCTGGGTGTTATCAAGGAGTTCGATGGCGGCATGCAAGTTTTAGATTTTGTGGAAATTGATGCAAAACTACAAGTTGCCTTGGTTTTTCATGACATGATTATGATGGAAATCCTCGGGCGGGGTTGAGGCAGTAATCCTTTCACCAATATGACCAAATAAAAATCATATATGGTGGATTGTATCATCAGCGTTTGGTGGGGTAAGAATCTCCATAATGGGATTTTGTATGGGCTCAAAGTTAGGTTCCCCCTTAGGATAGTCAATTTCTAGTAGGTGTAAATTGTTCCTGTCATAGAGGTGCCTAAATGTTTCCATTAATGGGCATGTCTCTGGTGCATGATTTAGGCCAGTGCAGATGGTACATGGTGTTACTGAGCCAACCGAGTAGATAGTGTGTGATTCTATGCTACTCATTGTTACTGATGTGGATGCTTGAAAAGGGTCAGACATAGATGAGGTTCTCTTCTGTCTCCATTTCTGTATCATTGGCTTAGACTTGTCTTCCTCTTTTTTGGAGTGCAAACTCAACGCAGCTCGTGTTGCTCTCAGCTTGGGGAGATGTATATACTTAAATGTACGGTGAAAGTGTGATAAAATTCGGCAATAAGTGCGCGTGATATTCTCTTGATTGGAGAGAATTTTATGGGGGAGAGAAGAGACTATGCAAAGACTATTTTCTCAGGGCTTGAGTTCTCTACATGGGATGACCAGGTGGTCATTTAGATCACATAGGCCACTTTTCATTCTAGGCTTGCCCGGGGTTACCCTTTGGTGGTGTGTTGTCTTGTCAGGCTTGACACACCATTGTAGAGGTAGGGACACTGATCTGGAAATGTGCTTTTCATGCCATTCCTGGAGATCATCCTGTCTCTTCTCTATGGCATTAATCATGTTGATAGTGGGACGAATCTGCGAGGCATAAGTACAATGTTGGTCGTAATGATTACCCTGACATATCAAGCATAAGATCCTTTATATGAAAGTTTCATTGAGTTCAATTCGATGTATAATGGGAAACCAGCGCAGGAAGGCTTCTAAATCAGGGCAATGCATGACTACGTGGTCTCTCCTTTTGCATAACGTACACGTTGGTCATTGCAATGAAGTGTTGTTGGTGGTAATGAGGTTTTCCTTGCTAAGTCGTTCTTCGGCTATCAAGAACATAATAGATCCGCTCATCTCATCTGCTTGGGTGATGGAGCTTCCAGTTGACTCGAAGTCCATATCATCTTCTTGGGAAAGGTGGACTATGGTTGAGCATAGGCTAGCAAGGGCTAGCTGGAAGCGAGGTATGTAGTGATAGTCCTCCAAAAGGTGATTGTGAGCGCATAATGGGCATGTGAATTGCGCTGCCCGTAGCCCCACATAGTAAACCCTTTCGATTGGATACCATCTGTGAATGAGTTCCAAGGCTACGCACTCTTTGAGGTAGTGGCCACATTCATCGCATAGTGTACAATGTATAATGGGCATTAATAGGGTTTTTTCTACAATCCTATGTTCCTCTTGTAAGTATAGGATGGTGCGAGGCTCGTCGTTGATAGACTAGATGGAGGGATCCCCTTGATAGGATTGCTCAACTGCATGTAAGGTGTCTTTGTATCATGGTATCTCTATAAAATGATGGGTATAGTGCCCATAGGTGTCACAGAGAGAGCATGTGTGATTGGTACGCATCGGTCTGCCTTTACCTATGGTGGTAGGTACCTTTTTACGGGGACGTGGTGTCGAGACGTCTGCTTCAGAGCCAATGAGTTGTTTTAACTCATCCAACTCTGAACATATGTGTGTCAGATGGCATATGAAATTGCATGTCGCAGAGAATGGTGATTCCCTTTGAATGGCGGGGGTCACCATATTCTTCCCTATGTTTGTGGTTTTCTTGCTTGTGATAACCGGTTTCGCAATGGGAACTTCCTTTGCAAGGGACGTCTCGACCGTTTCTTGGGTTGGTTGGGCTCTTCGGGGCTTAGGGTCTTTCACCCCATGGTATTAATGTTGGTGGCTCCTATTCTAGAAGGTGGAACGAGGTACCAAACTCGGAATGCCAACGACATGTTGGGTAACACTAGTGTTGCAAAAACCTGCTAGGAGATGAAGCCAGCTAGGGGGTAGAGGAAAGGTGTAATATCCCAATAAATAGCTCTGATATCACTATAATATCTCGTTTCGGGTATATCTCTAAAGCACGGCAAAAATACAACCAGAGATAGACTGGGAGGGCATTTACCGGATATGTCGCCTCTAGAAGAGAACGAGATCCAGAGGCTATATGGCCCTTTCTAGACTCTATCTAGGAGAAAATGATAAACACACCATGCAGTATAGAACTAGAGCGCTCAAACAATGATAATGCAGCAGACGATAATATTCCAAAATTGGATTTTTCAGCAGATCAAGCCTGAAAAACGTATTATTCAAGTATGAGGGCTTTAGATATCATATAATATGTCTGAGAATTCTCAAAAACAAAAATAAATAATAGAAGCAACCTTTACTCAGTTTTTAAGGGCAAAAAGGTGGGGAAAAGTGATGATTTTGGCACTAAAATGAGTGTATAAGAAAATATGCACAAAATGACAGGTCAAGGTTCTGCAATTTGTTAAATTAGGTCAATAGGGACTTCCATGTCAAATTTCAGCTCAAAAAAGGGCGTTTTTCTATGCTAAACAGTTCCTCCTTCCCGACTAGTCAAGAAAAACCATGATTTCCCATGACTTTGAGTATGCATAATTTTACTGAAGCAAAGGAAATTTTTTTTCTGAAGGGATAAGATGTAAAAAAATATGATAAATCAGAGGATGGGTTTAGGAATATTGTATAGGCTTTCAGCAAGGTTAAACAACAGTTTACATAGAAAACCCCTTAATAATGAAGTGGCGCAAGACAAGAGAATGATCCAGAAACCCTTCAGCATTCTCTCCAGAAGCTGTGAGACAAGAAGATGAATATATATCCAAGAGTAATGTATAGCAGCAAGAAAATGTACATTCCTTGAGGAAACAACCTCTCAAGAAAGCAATGCAGCCTCAATAATACATGTACTTGGCAATGAAAGAACACTGCTATTTCTGCATAAACCCAGGCTATGAAAACACAATATATGATAGAAAACTACTCCATAATGATTTCAATACATGGGTATGACAATATATGGCCCAAATACAATAGGCGAGCAAAGCTCTAACCCTTATAAGAAAAAATATCTCAATCCTCCAAGGGATTGGCTGAAATACACAATATGACAAAAATGCAGGAGTTGTTGGGCAGCTACTTCAACTTCAAAATGAAACCAAATAGATAAGGTTGAAGATGATGAGCAACTGAAGTAGACCTCCTCCAATATATCTCCAAATTTGAAGGTTGATCATTACACTTGAGATCTTCCCCCTCAAATCAACCTGCAAACCCTCACAGCAGCTACACCATAAAAATAACGTAGACACTAAGAGGGAATGTGCAGTAGGGGCAGAATAAGTGTTGGCCTGATGCCAAGATTTGAAAATAAGCTGCAATTTCTTCCAATCTGATCCTCCAAAGGAAATAAAGACTCTCCCTTTGAAAAACAAGAGAAGGAATAGGTGTTGTGGAATCTCCATGGTAACAACCTACAACACAATATTATGCTGCTACAGCAATAATGTTGTCCTGGAGGATGATGCTGAAAAAATAACCTTGCCCGACCAGGCACTCAAAGTCCCCCCGGGGCTAAGGGTGAGATCTCTGCACGGAGACACTTGGTTGCACTAAACAGTGCTACAGACAGGCTAAACAGCCAGTTTGGTAAAGAATACAAATGTCTCACTCAACAATCAATAACCCAAGAATGAATGAAATGAGGAGGCTCCTCCACCTTTTATAATGTTGGTTTCCCTCCAAAACTCAATGTAGCCACATCCTCATCCTTATCTGCATCCTCATCCTTATCTTCGCAGAAGATTGCAGAAGCTTCTAGAGTGTACATAGGCCCTCTCCTCCATGTGGTGTTGTGTCCCCCCTTGACTGCCACTTAAGTCACAACGTTGTGCTAGTAGGTGGATGTCTTATTTCACTTAAGTGAGTTAGAACCTCTTCACTCACTTTTTATTTATTTACAAACTATAGTCAGCAAACTAAACAAAATAGAATATTCCAATTAGCTATTTCTAATTAGGAATATTACATTCCCCCTGCCAAAATTTTTCTTGCCCTCAAGCAACTGCCTGAACAAGTCTCCTTTCTGCAAAATGTGCCTGGGTCCCAGATGCGCCACTGAATCTTCCCTATCCTTTGCATCACCCTAATATGAATGGATCTCTCAATTCTGGGATCCCAAACTGATCTCTCATGGTACCATGCAACCAACAATCCTTCCGGATCCCATGCAAGCATCCAAACAAAACGAGTCACCTCCCAAGAAGGCAACTCCTGAAAATCTCCTTCCACCTAGAGCTCTGGTAATGAAGGTGGGCTGAAAATATAAACTTGGCAAGCATCATATCTTACCCCATGTTTTCCTCCTCTCCACTTATGACAAGTGTAGAGTGTATGTTGATCCTAGGCTGTAAAATTATTGCCCTGTAATGGCAAAGTGAAGAACAATCCACCAAAGAAGGTTCCTCCAACAATGAAGAACAAGCTGGACCAAAACAAGCCATCCATGAAGAATAGGACATGGTCATCATGGAACATCCCAATGAGAGGTTAGCTGAAGGTTTTACATGATGATACATGATGCAAACAATTTCTCACAAGGACACAATGCAGTATCATCCACTAGAACTTCAGAAAATTACATGGCAAGGAATGTCCATGATTCATCACATCTACTAAAGGATAGTAAATGGCTGAATGGAACAAGAATAATACATGATCAAGCACTTTCCCATGGATTTACAATGTATGAATATCAATCTTATGGCCCACCTCAAAAGAGAACAAAAATTTGGCTGTGGTGGCCATATCTCCTCCCATGCTCCCATTAGAACATGTAGTGCAGAAATTGTGAGAATTTTTCCCACTCACGGACACATCCAGCTCATGTGTCTCCCTCATAATCAAGGCTCCCATAAAAATATGATCTATATCATCAAATGAATACATGATCAGCAATAATATGAAGAGAATTCTGAAGGTTTCATGTGGTGCAAGAAGGTACCAATAGCTTCCCTAAGAAGTACAGCGCAGTTTTACATGTTGCTGCTTGATGAAAGTACAAGGAAAAATGTTTCTCCTTACATGGTTAATCATGCATGTCTCCATATGACACATGTTAGAGTGTATAAAATGAACATACAAGTGATGATAAAACATTTTCCAAAGGCCACAAAAGAGATGGCTGCCTCCATCATGTAGATTGCCCCAATACAATTAATGGAGCAATGTGACAAGCTTGCCTTCTTGTGAAGCAATGCACTACATAAGAATGGCAAGAGTGTGGAAATCAATGAATTTATAAACAAATTCCTCACCATATGCTGGAATTAATATGGTACATGGGTCCATAAATGATTCTTCCATAGTGTTTTGGTATGCTATGAAGAAGAATGAACCATGTGCTACAAGAAGATAATCCTCCTCATGCTTGGAAATCCAAGTTAAGAAGAATATGTCATAGTGATAAATGTCTCTATCATCATTACCTCCTCTTTTTTCCTCAAGTGCAATAAATATGAAGTGATCCTGGGACCTATGGGTTATAGATCCACCATATCTCTGCTGGGCACACTTCATCCATAAGTCTCTGCTACCAAGTGACAGCGCTGTGAGCTCATGCAAATAAGCTCCTGTCAATACAAAGCTCCATTCTTTGACATGCTCCTTGTCAAAGACTCCTCTAATAATGCTGCAACAAATGTGGAATACTTCCCAAGATGGAAGTGCTTCCCAATCATCATCAAAGACCAAGGAGATAGTGCCATCTCCTCCTCCTGCAATATCATACAAAGTGTGAGAGAAAATCTTCCCTTGCTCTCCCAAGCAAAGCAACAAAGTATTTTGCTGCCTCACCATACCTTCATCATACCAATCATGTGATGAAGACATAATGAATGATATGAATATCATATCAACACCATGCATCCATACTCTATGTTGTTCAATGATGCAAGTATCCAGCCATCTTATCCCCGTCCTCCTACTCTTAGGAAAAGTGTTTTCCAAGTGATGGCCAAACTCTTTCAAGAGTAACCAGTGCAGCCAAGCCTCCTACTGCCCAGTATCATAGTTCTGCAAGTGATGGCCAAATTCCTTCAAGAGTAACCAGAACAACCAAGCCTCCTGCTACCCGGTATCATAGATCTGTAGGTATCTCCCTAGCTCCTTACACATCATCCACATCCACTCAATCACTTGTGGATGCCATCTTCTTCTCCTCATCTTGGTACTCCTCCCATGAGGGCTGCCATCCTCCCAAATCAAATTCCTGCACTTCATGGGATTTTGAAATGAAAACTCCTCAAGGATCAATGATACCCTATCAAGAATCAAATAGGTGGTAGGAAAAATCCTCCCATCATGATGTGTATGGCTCAAGGGATGTCCAAAACAAGCATGAGAGATGTTATCCATCCTAAGATGTCCTCCATCTTCTATCTTCTCTTGTGAGAAGGGAAGAAAAGCATTGGGTCGAAGTGTATCTCCAATGAGATCTCTCCTTGAGACCTCCCTTTCATCCATAGTCTTCCAAAACCAATGAGGTCTTGGATCTGAAAGTATAAGTTCCTCTTTGAGATGAGAGGAGCTCATTGAGAAAGTGTCATCTTGAAGGGAGAAAAGGTTTCTTACTCCAAGATGTCTACCATCAATCTTCAAATCCTCAAACCCCAACCTGCAATGTGATGTACAATCCAACAATGGCTCATGAGAATGATGGTTTGATTCCTTCTTGAATGTTTCCATGTTACACAGCACAATGCAACCAAGCTACTCTTGATGTGCCTTTGGAACTTCTTGTAGGGCTACAAGAGTCCCTTCCTCCAAGGTGTTGGCTGCCCCAACTGTTGATGCATGTGGCTGCTCCTCTATGAGTGGGACAACATTATCACAAGCCTCCTCAAGAGGTGATGTGACCTCTTCTTGATGACAATAGGAAGCGCATGGTACTTCCTCTTATTTTTCTTGAATCTTCTTGACCTCCTCAATGGTGGTTGCATTTCCTCTAGATCTGAAAATAGATGAGAATAAACTCATATTTTTCACCATTCTGGTCTTCTTGGGCTTAGATTCACAGGGACTAGTGGATCTCTCATACATGGAAAGAGGTGACCTCCTAGTAGTATGCACGGAAACACTTGGTTGCACTAAACAGTGCTATAGACAGGCTAAATAGCCAGCGTGCTAAAGAAGACAAATGTCTCACTCAACAATTAATAACCCAAGCATGAATGAAATGAGGAGGCTCCTACAACTTTTATAATCTTGGCTTCCCTCCAAAACCCAATGTAGCCACATCCTCATCCTTATCCACATCCTCATCCTTATCTTCGCAGAAGCTTGCAGAAGCTTATAGAGTGTACATAGGCCCTCTCCTCCACGTGGTGTTGGGTCCCCCCTTGAATCCCACTTAAGTCACAATGTTGTGCTACTAGGTGGATGTCTTATTTCACTTAAGTGAGTTAGACCATCTTCACTCACATTTTATTTATTTACAAACTATAGTCAGCAAACTAGACAAAATAGAATATTCCAATTAAGTATCGCTAATTAGGAATATTACAAAAGGGGTTTGGGAGGCAATGTAGGCTAGAGAGGCTGTCGTGGTCGATGCCTCAGTGTCGTTACTACTTGAGTCTATATCTTGACTGACCTCGGTGCTTGATGTGGACATCATGCACACCAGAGCCCCTGTGGCATGGGGTGATACATCGGGGATAATGGGAGGATCTCCTAGGAATGACACTAGGACAGATGATTGTTTGAATTGGTCGGGGCTATATTCTTGGTACCACGAAAGACCATCTGCGGTTGTATCTACATAGGGTAGAATTACATCCATGTTGGTTAGGGGACACTTCTCGCTGTGCATCAGCTGGGCAAAAATAATGATGCGATCCTCATGGGGGAACATCACTATGCGGAAGATGGAGGAGGCTATGGTAGACATGGCATACATATAACTTTGCCCAAGGAGTATATTGTAATCCAAGTGAGTGTCGAATACTTCAATGTCTATGTGGACCATCTTGCTGGCTAAACAAATTGCGACATTTTGGTAAAGGCCGATGGGGGTCGAGGGATGATCTTCGTAGGCTCAAAGCATTATGACCGAGGGTTTTAGTTCGGGAGAACCCAACTCCTACCAAACATTTTTTGACATGATGCATGTCGATGAACCCTCATCTATGACACATCAGTGAATAGTGATATTCTGTTCCGATACTGGTATCTGGAATGTGACCATGGAAGGAAGCTTAGGGGTGGCTTTGTCTAAGTCAAAAGCCATCATCTGCGTATTGACAGGGTCGATAGTGCCTAATGCCAAAAGTAGGGATTTCTGTCATTTTGGGCATGATTGTAGTACGTCCAATGCAGAGATATCAGCGGGTAATTGAGCTAAATCGTCCACGATGATGTAGTTATGGGCCGCTTTGGAGTAGTTACCTGCTCGCCTATTAGGTCCCTTTTCCATCTTTGGCAATGGTTCTATAGGCATATTTGAAATGGTCAAAGGTGCAGTCTACACACTAGTACTAGCCCCTAATGTGGTGGAGTTTGGTGGGGTGTCGTAACTGCGATTCCCTATTTGGCAAACAAATTCTTCTCCCGTCATGTAGATTTCATGGTTGTTTTTTCGGGAATCGTCTGGGTTTTCATGCTCAGTGCTAACCGTCCCTTGGTGGGGGAAAGGTTCTTGCATAATAGTGGGTTTCTGGGAAGATCCTCCTTGTCCTCAGTTACTCTAAAGATTTTTTAACTGAGGGAGATCCAGAGAGTGTTGAGTATAATGCCCCTACACACGACATATTGAACAAGAATGGTTTGTTCACATAGGTGGCCTTTTTCCTTGCTGTTGAGAATTGATTAGCTCCTGGTTTTTATTCTGGTTAGAGGTACCTCCAGCCTAGGATGGCGGTGAGAATTTTTGTTTACTACCCCCATGTCCGGAGTTCCCTTTGAGCTTGCTTTTTTATTTTTTCTTAACCACGTTAGGAGGGTAGTTCTCCTGGTTATACTGGTGTGGTTGATTCTGGGATGGTTGCACAAAGTTCAAATGAGCATTGGTTTGTGTAGGTGTGTTGTGTGCTTGGGATTGAGCATAACGTTGACCCTTGTTTGCACCTAGTTATTGGGGGGGAGCTCTTACGTCAATGTTTCTTCCTGCATATTGGGTCCCCTCAACCGGAGGATAAGGTCCTCCCTGGTGATACGCTTGCGCCCTACTAGTGAAATCTTGCTGAGGCATGTGATGAATTTGAAATCTGGGTACAGACATGTTCTAGGTATAATTTTGTGTGTAACAAGGACTGGAACTACTGCTGCCTAGGTACCCCTGGGTCACTGACCCAATTAGTCCATCTACGAAGTTTGACACGCCTTGCAATTCTTGATAAGTTTCCAGGCACGGGATGTTAGGCAGGATATTGTAAATGTATCATGACTATGTATAAGTCAGTTCAAGCTTATGGGCTTTACTAATTGCATCCTCTTCACATGTGGGGTATTGCTACGCCACATCCTTTGAAATCTCTGTCGTCAGAGTTTTCAAGACCAAAGCTAAAAGGACCTGATCATCGAGTTTAACTTTGCATAAAATGTGACACCACCTCCACTCATGAATATGGTCAGAGATATGGATGGCGGGGGTTTGTCTAAAATGAGTGAGTAACTCCATTCACGAATCATGGTGAATGGGTCTCTGACAATAAGTGAGGAATGTGGTAGTGAGGGTGCTAAAGGTTCCATGTGAAGCAGGAGGTTTCTGCACATACCATTTCGCAGCCACTCCCGTAAGAGTGTGTTGAAACAGACTCAATCGAGCAGTGTCATTGATGATACTATTCGATGAGCACCATAGGTGAAAGGTCATTACATAATTACCTCAGTCTTCAGCTTTCTTGCCTTCGAAATTTGGTATATCTGAAGGGAGCTTCGTGGGCATGGCAGGCCATGAATAATTGTGTATGATGGGGTCATTTGTGAGCTTGGTTAAATTGGGTAGATTCAACGTAGCTAAGAAGGGTGACTAGGAGGTTGATGCCATGGCAACGTGTAAAGACACGAAGTTCTAGTTCGAACAAGGGTTAGTCTGTGACGTACCCTGATGTGTGTTCAGTTGCCTCCTTGAATGGGACGTGCTCCTCTACACCCTAAGGGTCGAGGGGGGAGTAGTGTGCGGTGTGGTGTTGGGATAATGACTAGGGTTCCCAACTATGGTTGCTCCAATGAAGGATGAACCAATGAAAATGGTAGTGTTTTGTATTTTACGCCTAAATTGTGAAAGACCTGGAACCCCTCCATATAATGGGGGGAGGTCAAAAAGACACCTGGATCGAAGAGGTTAAATTGGCACCATCTCGGTGTTGACCAGGTTAGGTTTTGTAAAAATTTGAGGGGATAGTTTCTAGGTAAAAGAAAAATTATGGCCACAAACATAAAACAAAGTGAAAATAAAATGATTTTCCCTTTAACTTAATCTATGTGATCAATCAAGAAAAAATATGGTTTTTGTTTGTTTTGTGCATGATACTCAAATTCCTATAAGACCTATGTGTCCTCACACACTCAAAAGTAACTGGGCCTTGAGAAGATTTCTTGTGAGTGCTGGCACAACATCCCATAAAATCTGGCGATGACCCCAGTCAGCCGAAGAGAATCCACCAAGGTAAGGGTAGAGGGTCTGGCGCTTGCCTGCATCGTCACCTATAAGGTAGAGGATTCCCTAGTTTCGGCCACTAAGAACCATTGTCCCACATGAGCGTTTGAGTCTTGGGCTTCTTGGCAGTCATCTAAGAGTACTGAATATCAACTGGGTCAGGTAGCCCCAACTGATACCACACGCACTCCACCTAAGCCTAACCCCCTCTGACTCGGGTCTCTAAAGCACTCGGGTTTTCTTTTCCATGGGATGATAGGTGGATTTAGAAGCTCTCTAAATACACAACTTCTATGTTTAAATATGAAGTGTGGTCAAGAAGGCTTATTTGATGCCTACCCCCTTGATCCTAACTTAATCTATAAATTCTTTTTTGGCCCTTGTGGGGAGAATTTAGTGAGTTGGGTTAAGTTATTTCTAGGTGGCTTTATTTTCTTAGTGGGTGAGCGTGTGTGAGCATAAGGTGAACAAGCTCATAGTTTGAAAATTTGGATATTGGTGATCCTTTAAAAAAGAAGCCCTAGTTAAACTACATTATCTTATTCCTGGCTCAAAATAGAAAACATGTGCGGATAATGGGCCTCTTTCAAATATTCCTAGTTAATCTATGTGACTAACTAAAGGGAGATGGTGAATCACCAAAATAGGGCGTTCATGTTCTTTCCTAGGATCACCGAAGGGTTCAAAGGAAACATAGATTACTTTCTCTAATAAACGATTCAGACCTAGTGCTACAATTTCCTAAATGCAAAATATAATTAAACTAAACAACTTCTACACTAGAGAATAAAACTAGCTTACTTGGACTAGTTAATCTAAGTGTGCATACCAAAATTTGAAAACCATAAATCGTTCAGAAAGTAATGGTGAATTCACCCCATACTTAAACGATGTGAAGATTTTTGCAAAAAATAAACTTAAAGAGAAACTAACTCTATGCGTACAGAAGGCAGCAAAAAGTGAGTTCTCAGAAGTTGTGGGGTATCAACACAAGTGTTGGCAGATACATTAGGGGCTGCCCAACACACTACAAGAAGAAAAATGTAGAATATAGGGAGAAAATTCTCATTCTTCCATTTGCGTGCAAAAATCCTTGATAGGTGTGCCTTCCTACGCGCAGGTCAGAGATGAACGTGCGCCCTACATGTCTATGAGGAAATACTGCTCGCAAAAATCCTGTAAGTAAAAAAAAAAATAGGTGCTGCCGTTTTTACTCTGTCACTCTAGTGAGTCTATGGACTGTAATATGGGTCAGAGAACTATCAGCTCCACTCCAGCATAGAAAAAGTTTCTCCTGCGAAATATGGAACAACAACATAAACTTGGAACACGTCAGTGGAGTTGCCAATCCTATTGTGGTGGATTAGTCGCACGGGTGTATGAAATCGCACTAGCTTAAAGAGTGTGGTCTAATATTTAAACTATTGTTAACAGGAAAAAAGTGGCAGAGCTCAAAAGCACACGATTCAGTGAATAAAGTATGCAAATGTATGCTCTAAATAAACTAAAACTAAAAAACAAATATACGGAAGCTATCAAAGAGAGTCAAAATGATAATAATACTGATGACTCCTCAAAGGCCTCTTCTTATTAACTTTTTGAAATAGAGAATAAATTTTACCCACTTTCCAAAGGGCATATAGGTAATGGCTCTAGGTCCCAATGCAAGGATGTTGCCTTCCAAGCTCTACCTATGATGCACTCTCCCTCTCTCTCTGCTGTGGTGGACTAGGATTGTTGGGTGGCCAAGGATCAAGTCCTCTTCAGCTCTAGCTTGAGGTCACACACTATTAGTGTTGCTTCGGTAGCTTTGGCCAGCATAACAATGTGATCACCATTTCTTCATCTCTTGGTGGCTTTATATATGGGATCTTCAAATCATCCTTCCCTCCCTTGGTACATGATGGATGGTGACCCAAGGGAGAGGTATGATTCCATTGTGTGCTCAAATATTCCTTTGTGTGCTCACATAGTGTCTCAGGAGGCAGTGGTGGCTATCCTTAGGTGGATTCATATAAGGAGTAATTGTCCTTTTCTTGGTGTGGACCCAGAAAGCAACATTTTTCCATTTCTAGGAATGCGCGCTTATTGGGCAAAAAGGTGTGCAGAAGGCATTCTTCCTGAAGGATTAAGTGCACAATCTTGCATTTATGACTAGTTCAAATGTTATTTTCTTAGAAAATTAGTATTTTAAATACTTTCTTGATTCCATAATGTGTTCCTCCTCTATAAATCCTTAGGCTTGACATTAATTAATGCCATCTTCTATTGTACGATTTTCCAATGTTAACACTTAGCTACTCCAGAATTCACAAAAACCTTTATTGTGGAATGTGATGCCTGAGGAAATGGAATTGGTGATGTTTTAATGTAAGAAGGAAGACCCATTTCTTTTGAAAGTTTCCCAATCAAAGGAAAGTATTTACAGAAAGCTATTTAAGAGAAGGAAATGTTATAAATACTACATGCACTAAATAAATGTCAACCTTACTTAATGGGGAGACACTTCAAGGTAAAAACTTATCATGATAGTCTTAAACATTTTTTGGAACAAATAATATCCTTAGAAGAGCAGCAAAAATGGGTCACAAAGATGTTGGGTTATCACTTTTAAATAATATACAAAAAAGGGAAGCTAAATGTTGTTGCAGATGCACAATCAAGAAAGAATGAAGAGGTGGAAGCATTGTTTGTGCCATTTATATTATCCAACTAGATTGGATAACCGAAGAAATGGATGAATGGAAGAAGCATGAAGAAGTGTGGACACTCATTCAGAAGTTGCAGCAAGATCCTAGTACATCTAATACATTTAGTTGGGAAAATGATTCCTTATGGTACAAAGATTGCTTATATCTTTGTAACAATTCTCAACTAAAACAAAAGCTTCTTTTGGAATTGTACACTTCTCTTTTTGGAGGACACTGAGGATTTTTAAAAACTTATAGAAGGGTGAAGAAATAATTTTTTTGGGATGGCCTTAAATCCGATATTCAAAATTTTGTGGCGGAATGTTTAGTTTCCTAGCAAAATAAAGTTGAGACAATTAAGACCCCGGGTCTTCTACAACCTTCCAGTCAAAGTCAACGTTGGGAGGAGATTATAATGGATTTTATCACAGGTTTACCTAAGTCCGAATGAAAGAGTATCATCATGGTGGTAGCTGATAGACTTACCAAGTATGCAAACATTTGTTCATTATCTCATCCATTTAAAGAAAGTATAGTTGCTACTAAATTTATGGACACAATTCAAAAGCTACATGAAAACTCAAAGGTTATTCTGAGTGACAGAGATCCCATTTTTACTGGAAATTTTTGGACGGAGTTATTTTTTTGTTTGGGTACTCAATTAGCTGATAGCTCATCTTATCATGCAATGGTCATACTGAGATAGTGAATAAATGTTTACAAGGATATCTTCCTTGTTTTGTATCTGATAAAAAAACACAATGGGTCAAGTGGTTACCTCTCACTGAATGGTGGTATAACAGTTCCTTCCATACTGCAGCAAAAATGACCCCATTTATAGCACTTTATGGATATCATCCGCTGTCCATCACATTATATTTAAGATAAAAATATATGGTTCAAGCAGTGGAAGATCACATCGAGCATCAACAAGAATTTCTCCAACTCTTAAAGGATAACCTAATTTTGGCACAAAATCGAATGAAACAACATGCATATCAACATCGCATCAAGAGAAGTTTTGATGTAGGAGACTAGGTATTTTTACAGCTACAACCATACAAACAAATTTCGCTCAGGCAAGCTAATAAGGATAAGAAATTATCACCAAAGTACTATGGTACTTACAATGTGTTGCAAAATATTGGTAT
The DNA here is from genome assembly GCA_034641835.2 of Pinus albicaulis. Lineage (NCBI taxonomy): Eukaryota > Viridiplantae > Streptophyta > Pinopsida > Pinales > Pinaceae > Pinus > Pinus albicaulis. Next base: position 515,618,183 of record CM076574.1, on the reverse strand, counting down.
TATGGCATACAAATTGGAGCTTCCTGTTTCTTCGCGAGTGCATCCAGTTTTCCATGTTTCATGCTTAAAGAAGGTTATAGGTAAAAATATTACAATTCAAACAATATTTCCAGAACTTGATGATGAAGGAAAAATCATATTGGGACCTGAAGCGGTCACGGAAACAAGAACTCGACAGCTATGAAATCAATCAATTTCAAAGTATCTCATAAAGTGGAAGAACATACACACTAAAGATTGTACATGGGAGGATGATAATTTTATACAGAAGAACGCAAATCTACTCAAGCGTTTTGTAAAAAAAAAATTTCAAGGAGAGGGGCATGTTAGGTCCCTATATTAATAGTTTAGTCCCTTATTGTGATTAGTGTAGCCCCATTATTGTTATTATTGTGCCCTTAGATTGATATTGTTAGGATAGAAAGGATTATATTGTGGGCCCGTGGACTCCTATATATAGAAGGACGTTTTTTTCATTTGTATCCTCCAAGAATTGTTCATTTATGTGATGTATTGGAGGTTTCCCCCTCGAAGTGGTTGATTTATAAGGCATTGATCTCTCTTTTCTTATATTTTTGCAGCTGGTTTCATAACATGGATGGGTAACTAAAAATATGTGAGGAACGTGATAGCAAGGGCGCTAAAGGTTCCGTCTGTAGGAGAAGTCTGATCCACATACCATTTCACAGCTGGTTCGGTTAGGGTACGTTGAAATTGTCTCATCTAAATATTATTTTCAGTGATGTTGTATGACGAACACCACAAGTGGAAACTAATTATGTGATTTATGGGGTCTTCTGCTTGCTTCCCTTCAAATTTTGGAATGTTCAAAGTGAGCTTTATGGGCATGGGGGGCATGTAAAGTTATGTGCAATAGCGTTATTCTTTAACTTCATTACATCCGGTAAGTTCAACGATCCTAAAAATGGTGGCTGTGGGTTGAGTGCCACTGTAGATTGTGAATAAACGTTGTTGTGGTTTGATATGCTATTTGTCTATGACGTTCCAGGCTATGTGTTCACTTCACTTCCCAAATGGGTAGTACTCCTCCACCCCATAGGAGTTGCGGGAGGAGTGGTATGTGTTGACCTTGTGAGGGTTTCCACTGGTGTGGTGTTGGGTGACCCTCGGGGGTTCCCAGGTAAATATGCCCCGATAAAGGATGAACCAATAAGCATAGCGGTGTTCTATATTTGGCGCCTAAATGATGAAATACCTGGAACTCCTCTTGGTAATGGGGGGAGGTCCAAAAGACATCTAGATTGACGTGGTCTCCTTGGGTCCATTCTGTTGTTGACTAGGTATGGTTTTGGAATAATTCTTCAGTTCTCTGAGAGGTGAAATATAAAAGCAAAAATGGTGACCACATATATAAAACAAAGAGAAAACAAAAGTTAATTTTCATTTTAACTATTTATATGTTATAAAGCAATCAAAAAAATGGTTTTTGTTGTTTTTTTCACGTGATACTCAAAATTGTATACATGTAAACGTCCTCACACTCTCAATTGTAACTGGGCCTTGCAAGGATATCTTCTGGTGGGTACTGGGGTTAATGTCCTAAAAGAACTGGCAATGCCTTCTAGCAGCTGATGAATAGACCAAGGTAATGGGTAGAGGATGTAGTGATGCCTGCATCATCACCTATAGGGAAGGTTGCCTTAGATTTGGCCAATATGTACCATCCTCCCATGTGAGCATTCGAGTATTGAGCTTCTTCGTAAATCAGCTGTGAGTACCGTGCATTATATGGGTCAAGTGGCACCAAATAATACCACATGCATTGGGCCTAACCTTAACCCCCTCTGAATCGGGTCTCTTTGGCACTCGGGTTTTCTTTCTATGGGAAAATAGGCAGATTTAAAAGCTCCCTATTTAATCAAATTCTATGTCTCAATATGTAAACTAACCATGGTAGTTTATTGGATGCCTACCCCCATGGTCCTAACCTCAAATATCATTTTTATTGTAGCCCCTGTGGGGAAATTTAGTGAGTTTAGTTAGGTTTCTTTTAAGGAGTCATTACTCCACTTATGGTGTGGAAGTTGTTACACATAATTTTGTCACCATCCCTACAATCCCTCGTCCTGTACATTGGAGGACTATTTCCATGACCTGTGAATAGTAAAATATCCTGAAAAAAACATAATGGCATCCTTCTGCATAAGGAAAATAATTCTCCTAAAGAACAATTCCTCTGGAAAACCCTAAAAATCCATGTTTTGGCATTGGCACGGGTAGTCAGTTCATCCCTCATGCCAATGGGGAAAAAGCACCATAATGGGCATGCTAGTTGCTGCTTTATCCCTGTGTCATTCTTGCTCCAAGCCTTTTAAGGAATGTTTTTTAATAATAGAAGGCGGAAGTTTAATTCTAACAACTTCAGAACAGATCACCAGAATGGGGTTGGGTTGTTTGCCTCTGGATCTCCTTTTTTAGGAAGGGGTTTTCCACCTCTCATGGAACCTTCCTAGGAGATAGGGCTCTCCCCCATGACTTTAGGGAGCCTTACCTCCCCTTCTCCTTCTATAAAAGCCTAACCTCTCTATTTTCTAGATAGTGGAACTTGTGGGAGGGAAACTATAGCTGGACGACTATTGAGAGAAGAGTGAAGGAGAACCCTGTAAGAGAGAGAGCTTTGTCCTGATTCCCGATAGGCTTTGTTGAGATGCACATCGCTGCAAGCCCTGCCAAGGGAAGATCATAGTGTCAGAGCATTTGGTTGTAATCTCCCTTTTTGTCATCTTTAATATAAGCGAATCTGCATTTGGTTCCATTCGTGTGTCTACTCTTTTATGTAATGAAATGAATTCTATCTTCTTTGACTGATATATAGTTACATGCTTTAAGTGTTACGTTGTATGTCATCATTTCTCTACATGTGTACAAGTGTCCAGACGTGGAGAAAAGAAGGACTGTGATCTGTCAGGCTAGGGACGAAAAGCACCGCTTCTTCCTCGACAACAGCAGCGTGGGATTTGAGGTAGGCTACTTATCGTGATCTTTGTCTTTCTTGTAACTAGGAACCTATGTCATTGCATGTTTTGATTGTTGTTAGACCTACTCTAGGGCTAGTGGGATTGCCTCTGTTTGCAGAGGGGATTTACCACCTCAACAATTTGGCTACCTCACTAGGGATCAGTGGGATTTAGTCCTTCTTCCATTTGGGTTGTTTTTTGGCTTTTGATTGATTTATTTTCATTTTTTGGTCTACCTTCCTTGGTGTTAAAACATTATTCAGCCCCCAGAAGACCAAATATAGTCTTAGTTTGTCTTTTTTTATCATATTACTTGGGTAACCGGCTTGGCATGGGTTTTATCCTAACAATTACACCGATAGGCGCTTGTTACTAGTTAGGCACTCGCACCAACCCCTTTTTGGCACAAATTACAGCCAAACAGGTGCGCCAACCCTGCTTGATATTAGGGTTTGCCTGTTTTTGGGCTTTATAAGCTTGAATTTTGGTCCTAGTTCATTTTTTATGGTTTCTTGAGTGCTCTAAAGTCATTTTTTAATGTGTTTAGCCCCTGTCCTGTAGTTGCTTTCCTTTTTCTATCAGTTTTTCATTCTAGCCCTAAGGCTTCTAGGTGCTTCAGTGTGCTGAGCCTCTTGTGAGAGTTTTGGGTCTTTACTTTCTTGGTCAACTTCATTTTTGCTTCTTTGCATTAATTTTGTTAGATTCCATTGAATCATTGCGTTAATCAAGTGATTTTCCTCTCTTTCATTCAGTCTCGTTCTGTGTTGCTCCAAGCCTACATTACACGGTTTGTTTGAGTCTCTTTCGAGATTCTTCTTCGCTTTGAGGGATTTCATCATCAGTTTGAGTCTTGATTGTGTGCATTTGGGTTGAGTGAACTTGTTTGTTTCAGCTCTCTCTTTGTCATTTCTCGAATTGATGTTTACATTAGTTTTTCATTTATTTAGTGCATTTGCTCTATTATATTGAAAAATAAAAAAACAAGATATTTTCCATTTGGATTGGCATAGTGAAAATTGAAAGCTCTTTCACATTACTAGTGTTATATAACTCTAGGGAAACATTTTCTAGTTTCATTAGCTTGCATTGGAAGCAGTAGTGGATGTTTTTGTGTGCTCATTTTGTTGTCATTTGAAATCTCTCAACTCTCTTGTAAATAGCTCTTCATTGAACGAAATGATACTTTGTGGCATGTAGTTTGCATTTAGAGGTTTTATGAGATCCAACATTCGATAGGGCCTTGAAATTGAAATGTAAATTGAACATCAACTTTAAAATTTACTGAATTAACCTAAGGAAACATTGAAACAGTAATGGAATATCTAGTAGTCTAAGGTAGAGACCTGTTCTGACGTCTTTAAGCCTAGAGATTGTTGCTCGCCATCTGGCTACAGATAACGCTAGTATGGAATTGTGCTCCCTGTACCATCGATTATATAAAGGAATACCCCATTAGGTTGCAAATCCTTTATCTGTAGGAATCTGAGTCTGTCGGCTTTTACCCGTGACACACCGGACACAACATTTGTGGAGATTACCTGCACGGACGTCAAGTCCTTGGTTGATTTCTTTTTCATTTTTTACCAAGGTGTATATGGAAGTTCAAAAATATCTGGTACACCCATTTACCTAGATTACCAGAGTAGTCATTTTGATCTTTACTGACTCCCTAAACTTGACAAGATCATCAAGCACTTGTCCTTTCACGCTTGTTTCCAAACTGAAAGTGATAGAGTCATATTTTACTCGTTTCTAGACTCTTAAAACATGAAACAATGAAATTTCCAGTTTCAATGTGGTAAAATTAATCACCTACGATCACATGGCCATTTAGAGATTGATTTTTCGGCCTATTTTTGTTTTCGTTGGTTTTTGCTCGTGCGTCTTTGTTTTTTATCTCTTCTTCTTTTTTTCTATAGTCAAAGTAGCAGAACCGTTAGTTTCATCTATTGGTAGTCCTTACATAGACGATTCATCAGAGGTCTCCCAGTCCTGTGCTGAGTCTTAGCAGCCCATTGTATTCGAGTTTTCTGACGGGGGACCTGTTATATTTGAACTTCGCTTTGGTGGACGAGTTGACTTTAGTTGGCCCTTGTCCAACGCTTGGTTTGGATTTGGATTCGAGGAACAGTTCCCTCCTCTTACGTCGGGATCACCTTTTTTGGCTCCTATCATACCTCCTAGTCCCTATTGTCTTTTATAAGATCTTACGGTAGGGTCAGATATGGACTCATCCAGTCCTTATCCTAGTGTGGGAATTCCTACTTCTAGTGAATATTACCAAATTTTTCCCAAAGACATCCCCGAAACTTATGTTATGTCTTCACCTGGTCCAATGCTCCCTGCTGGATATAGGTCTTTAAATCAGGTCATGGCCATTATTGCCTCTATGGGAATATCGACTCCATCCATGAATCCCACCATTCCCTCGTTGGGGATGTTGCCATCGACACCTCTCATCGCATCTCCTTTCGTCACATTGGCACCTATTAGACCTATTATCTATGTGGTTGCATCTACACTTGTTGTCACTACTCAGTCAACTAGGACATCGTTAGTTCCTAAAGACGTTTATATAGCTTCTTCCATTCCCGAGAACATTTCTCTCGAGGAGTATTGGCTGTCTTTACAGTCATCAATCTTCGAGGTTGGTTAGTCCTATCAAGACCTTAATCTTCCTTAACTTTCCCATTATGGAGCAGATGGTGCCCCGATTTACGTATTTCCATATCAATATGATGAGCAAGGCAACCCCCTTTGTTTTCCTGCTCATGAGGCTTATCAGTATATTAACGGTTTTATATCTACCGAGCCTTGGCAACCTTTTAATCAACAAGGGAAACCCTTCCAGGGACAACCTTTGTATCAACAAGGATATGCTTCTCTCCCACAAGGAAAACCCTTCCAGGGACAAACTTTGGCCCAGCCAGGTTATGCGTATGACTTGCAAGGACAACCCTTACAGGGACAACCTTCGAGCCAACAGGGGTTATTATATGGCCAGCAAGGGCACTATTACAATCCTCAAGTTCAACCTCTTCAGCCTCACCCTGTGGTCCAACCAGGGAAACCTCAAGGAACAACAAGGCAAGCGGGGTATAAACCTGGACTACCATATGGTCCTGGGGGAAAACCCATCCTTCTCAACCTTTCATGCAACCTCAACAGCCTCATTTTCTAATTGGTCAAAATGTTGCGCAGCCAGGGCCATCATATGGTCCTGTCACAGGTCAACCTAGTTGCTAGGCACAACCTGGCCCACTCCTGCCATCAAGCCAACTTGTTCAACTAGGGCAACCTGGTGTCCCTCATCAGCCAAGTTAACGTGTTCAACCAGAATAACCTGCACAACCAGGTCAACCTGTTCAACCAGGACAACCTGCGCAACCTATTAACCCTACTCAGTAGTCGATCTATTCTATGCCGCAGCCGAATCCACCTGTGCGCCCAACTTATCTGACTCAGTAGGCCCCCACTTACCAGCAGCCCGTTCAACCTCAAGGTGACTATTACCTTCAAGGTCAGTCTCGACCAGTTTACAACCTGTCCCAAGGTTCCAGTTATTACTCTCAATAGCAAGGCTATACTTATACTCCATACACTGCTAAAACAGGGCCCATGTTTAATCAAAATCAGTACCATGGTTATCAACCCTCGTATCCTGGTTATCAGCTGCTGTAGTAACCTAATTATTTGGATTATACCCCTTATGGTTAAAATCCTTCGGGACAGAACCAATGGGTGTAGAGTTATGCTCAACCAGGATGGAGTACAGGTATATGCCCTTATCGAGGACCTGGCATGTCTTTTAACCCTTAGTTACTTTTTCTCGCCACGTTGGAGTTACCGAACGTATCCAAATTGACCAATGATATGATTCTTCATAATCCATATTGGCCTCCGGTCCCAACAACAGTTCTTGGTGATTGTACTAAGTTTTAGGGTAAATGTCGAGAACACTCCCAAGCACATGTCATGACATACCACTTGTGTTGTTATTCGAATTCTTTGATAGATGACTCAATTTTTCTACCTCTTTTCCAGCACACTCTCACCAGCGCTGCTGCTAAATGGTATATCAAGCTGTCCCATGGTATTTTTCAAGATTTTAATACTCTAGCTATGGAAGTCCTAATACATTTCCAGTTATCGATTCGTTACGAAGCTAGGACGCATCTCCCGACATCTATGAAACAGGATAAAGCCACTCATATTTCAGATCACATTCACGAGTGGAGACATCATCATCGTCTGATCAATTTTGAAATTCCTGATCAGATTCTAACTCACTGGTTCATTGCCTCCTTTGTCAACAATATTGCACAAGACATGGCCATGGGGGCATGTGTAATCGAGGAACAAGCCATTGCTTGTGCCTAGTACCTTGATTTAGTGTACTCTCAGTCCGGCACATTATATGATATATTGAATTATGCCCCATGACTAGGGACCTCTAAAGCGCCGGATACCCCATCAATAGATGGTGTTATTGGTTCTGTCTCTCAGAATTCTCGCAAGTCTTCCAATGGGAATTAGAAATCAAATTCTTCCAAAACTTCTACTCCTCACACTACCCTAGATTCTGGTAAGACCGCGGAGGTCAACGTCGTTTAGGCCAATCCTACAGACAAGAATTCTGAAGGGAAGAAGAAGGGAAAAGGAAAATCCAAATCGGATGCCCAAAAACCAGAATCATCCAAACCACGTGCTGATGATGGTTCACAGAGAAAACCGAAGTACCCTTGCTTGATCTGTGATGAAGACCACTACAAAAAATATTGTCCTAGACGATCCGAGATGAGTCAACTCCTTAAGATCTCTAAGGGAAATCTTCAAGTTCTTAAGGAACCTTTTCCATCTCAGTAGACCCAAATGGTCGAGCAACCTTCGCCATATACACCGTTTGGGTCTTAGGTTTTCATGATGAATGGTGTTGCACCTATTTCTATTGCCACTCGAGCAAACGATTATGCCAGATCATGCCAGGAAACTAGGAAGGAATTCATTGATGGCCCTCCTCCCCCACTTGCCTTTGGTCCTCTTGATATTGAAAGGCCCAGTGCTGAACCCATTGTATGATCACCCTACAAAGGTGTTCTTCGAAATTCTTCCCATAATCCAAATGCCCATGCTGCTCAGAATTACAACATTGTTCAGGATTCAGCACAGGTGCATTCCACGATGTCCGTGTTGGAAGTTCTTTAGAGTTGTTCGTCTCAAAGAAAAGCCTTGTTATCTGTGATCGACAAAATTGATCCTGCCGATTCTAGCCTTCTCACCTTCGATCTAGAGAATTTTGTCCCACAACTTCTGCATCGGATCGTGCTTGTTATACAAGTCGGTATCAATGGCCTCAACATTCATAGAGCTGTCGTGGAGGAAGGTACCTCTACCTACATTATGTCATCTGCTTGCTGGAAGGCCATTGGCTCTCCAGCCCTCACTTCATCTCCCAATGCCCTTGAGGCATTCGATGGAAGGGAATAAAAACCCCTGGGTGGTCTCGCGATTCTACTAATTACATTGCAAGGTAAGATAGTCAACGTTGAAGTGGAAGTTGTTGATGCCAAACTCAACTATAATCTTCTACTCGGTCGTAGTTGGACCCATGCCATGTTGTGCGTTCCATCCACCCTCTTTTGGCTTTTGAAGTTTCTACATGAGTAAAAGATTAGTACTATCGATCAATTGTATTTCTTCACCTCATCCTCCGAGAACAACGTGCCATATGTGGATGAAATTCCTAATCCCCCGATAGTATAGGACTAGGTCTTTTCAACGACCCATTCTCATGGGTATTTTTCCCATTCCACCACCGAACACCCTTCAAGTCAATATGGTCTCTAGGTCGGATGACCCATGGATCATCCCTTCTCCTGAACAGGTTGCCTCTTTTCGAGAATCGATGCCTCTGACCCCAGTTGAAACCAATTATTGTGAGATCGTTGCCGCATCAGATCCTCCTCCTGCTAATAATGCTCCTTTGAGCATGGAACTTGATGTTTATTCTCAATCCCCTTGGCTCGGCTATGTAGATTCGCTCAATCCTTTGAGAGAAGTTTTTCTGTCTAATGAAGCTATCATAGAGAATATGTCTCTCGAAGATTTTTCGTCGAGTGATGGACATCATCGTCCCTCGTTTAAGCCTGGCCTGGGGGAAATGTCTAATTGTCTCAAGCATTTTTCATCTCAAGTTCCCTCTCTTCCTCTCCAAATGCCAATATTGACTCATGAAGTATTTTATGAAGGAAATTTGAGTAATATTACCCAGATGATGCCTATCGACATCTCCATTATATCGGGCGTCGTCGAGAACATCCATGTGGGAGTCACTTGTTCTCCTGATGAGATTCAAGTGTACACTAGTCTCTTCCACGAATTCCGTGATGCTTTTACGTGGTCTTATGAAGAGATGCCTGGAATCGATCCCAGTATTGTCATGCATGAAATTCCCACCTATCCCGGTGCGAAGCCACTGCACCGACGTCTGCGTCCAGTTCATCCTCGGAAAGCCGCTGCTATAAAATCTAAAGTTCAAAAACTTCTTAAATCAGGCTTCATATATCCAATCCCTCTAAGAGAGTGGGTTTCCAATATTGTCCCTGTGGATAAGAAGCAGGGCACAATTTGAGTCTGTGTTGACTATCAAGATATCAATCGAGCTTGCCCTAAGGACAACTATCCCACCCCCTTTATAGATTAGATTATCGATAATTGTGTAGGGAGTGAGATATTTTCCCTTATGGATGGATTTTAGGGTTATAATCAAATCAATATCCTTCCATCCGATCAACATAAGACCACTTTCATCTTTTTGTGGGGAAAATTCGCCTATAAGAAGCTCCCTTTCAGCTTAAAAAATGTTGGGGCTACCTTCCAGCATGCCATGTCTTCTGCCTTTCACGACATACAAAATTTTGTTCCTCCGTACTTGGATGACCTTCCAGCTCATTTAGCTCTACGCGAAGACCATATAGAACATCTCCGCCATATTTTTCTTTGCTGCAGATGTTACAACATCAGGCTTAATCCTCACAAGTGCATCTTCTGCATCGACTCTAGTCAACTCTTAGGATTCATTGTCTCTAAGGATATAATTTTCTTTGACCCTCTCAAGGTCGAGGCTATTTTTAATCTCCCCTCCCCATCCTCACTGCATCAACTTCAGATTCTTCAGGAGAAGGCGAATTTCTTATGTCACTTTATCCCAAACTATGCAGAGGTGGCCAAAGGGTTTACGCAACTTCTAAAGTAGGGCATTCCCTTCTATTGGGATGAGATTGCTCAAAAATATTTCAATAACCTTAAGACATTGCTTGTCAACTCTCTTTTAATCCATCCTCCAAATTATCATCATCAATTTACTCTCTATTTGGCTACTACATTTAATACGATTGCCATGGTTCTGGTGCAGGATGATGATGACGGTAATGAACATGTGGTTCATTATCTGTCTCGGAACCTCCTCGACACTGAAACGTGATATGCACACATCGAGAAGTTGGTGCTCGTTGTAGTCCAGGCCATTCAGCGTTTTCGCCATTACATCCTATTGTGCACAGTAACTGTGATTTCTGACTACAACCCCATGACTTACATTTTGTCTTGACAATTGCTGGGGGGAAAGTACTCAAAGTGGATTTTCATCCTCCAAGAGTTTTATTTGGAGTTCACTATTGCCAAATCAAAGAAATCGTTCGTTTTTTCTGATCTCATTTGTTCTCTCCCTACTAACTCTGTCCTGTCTCAATCCGAGGATCATATCCCGGAGGAAAATCTCTTATTAATCAGCACTCTTGATCCATGGTATGGTGATACCATAGTGTACCTGTAGACATCTACCTTCCGGTCTGAGTTAATGAAGGATGCTCGACATCGTGTTCGACATCAGTCGAATGCATATTGCATTGTCGGAGATACCTTATATAATGTTGGAGTCGATTCTGTACTCCTATGGTATTTGACCTTAGAGGAGGCTGAGAAAGTTCTGAATGACTATCACAGTGTCGCCTGTGGTGGTCACATGTACGGTTATGCTGCTGCATAGCAGATCCTTTGTGTGGGCTATTTCTGGCCATCTATATTTAAAAACTGTATTGTTCCAGTACAAAAGTGTCATGCGTGCAAGATTTTCCAATGCAAGATGCGTGCGCCGCCTCTCCCATTACATCCTGTCATTACCGTAGGCCCTTTTTCCAAATGGGGCATTGATTTTATGACGTTTAACCCTCAATCGGCCAGGGGGCATGCTTATATAATCATTGCCGTAGATTATTTTACCAAGTGGGCGGAAGCGATGCCTACACTGGCTGTAGACGGTAAGACAGATGCACAATTCATTTTCAACCATGGGGATCACGTGTTTCAGCGTTCCTCAAGCCATCGTCACTGATCATGGATCTCATTTTCGGGACTACATGATGGTAGAGCTGATATCGAAGTTGGGCTTGCCGTGAACAAGGTGCTTTTCATGATGCTTCAACGAAGAATTTGTATACAAAAATCAAATTGGCATCTCCAATTTTTTTCAGCTCTCTCGGCCTACCGAATGTCAGTTAAGAGTGCAACGAGATTCACACCTTTTCAGTTGGTGTATGGTCTGGAAGCTACTCTTCTGGTTGAATGTGAGATCCCTTCATTGAAATTGGCTGTAGAATTACTGTCGAATACCTCCCCGAAGGAAGAACGTCTTGTGTATCTCGAGAGATTGGATGAAACTCGCCGCTTGGATGCTTTGGCTATCGAGGCACAAAAAAAGCGGGTTAAAGCTCATTTCGATCAAACGATTTCTCCGTGCTCTTTTATCGAAGGATACCTCATCGTCTTGTATAATCAAGCCCATGAAAAGCTTGGGGTAGGTAAATTCCAACCTATGTGGCACGGGCCCTATATCGTTAAATGTGTATTGAAAAATGGGGCTTATGAGATGATTGATTATGAAGGTCTTCATTTGGTGCAACCCAGAAATGGGTTGTACCTGAAGAAATATTATGCTTGAATAATTCTTGCGTAGTATATGTACATAGGTGTTTTTTCTCATTTTTGTGCATCTGTGGTGTGGTGTGCTTTGTAAGCATTTTTCTGTTGATTGGGTCTTCCTAATTGTGCAGATGTCTATTACTCCTTATGTTGGTTTCGTGGATGGCACCTCCCGCAGTACTAGGACCTGTCTTCGGCAGCCTGTGTAATTTACAATCCTACTGGTGAGTTGGTTAATTTGCGAGGTGTTTGTCTAGGGCCTGCTATGAATAATTTTGCAGAGTATAGTGTCATTTTCAAATTATTAAATGAGGTTGTTAACCTTGGTATTCGCACATTACTTGTACATCTAAATTCACAGCTTGTGGTTTTATAGCTCAATGGTCATTATTCAGTTAGAAACCCATGCATTTTAAGATTGTATCTACATATTCATTTGCTTGATAGAAATTTTGATTACATTACATATCAGCTCATACCAAGAAGAATGAACACACTAACAAATGTTGTAGCCAACATGGTATTAGATAGAAATTTACACAATTTATAAAAAACATCATCATATGTAAACAAGATCCATGTAGAAAATAGATGTATATATATATATATATATGTCAAGTGTTTGCAATGTTAGCATCATATAAAACCAAAAATATACATTTTTGTTTCAGTTACATTCGGAGAGAACATGTCTCTCAAAAAATGTGCATATAAAAAGCCTAGGCGACTAATCGGCATGATGCTCATGGTAGCATGTCACTGCCTACACCAGCTACCTTAGTAAGTAGTGGAGTCGACTCAACACCCCTACAGTGTGCCTCTGATAAGCTAATGGAACATCAGCAAGATGAGCATAGTCCAAAAATCTGCGAGCAATCCCCTCCAAGTTCTGCAGAAGCTCGTCCCCCTCACCCCCCTTACCTTGAGGGTCATAAGCGAGAGGGGTCCTCCTCGCCACTGGTGACATTCTGGCAGGCCTCTCTGGGCCAACATCATCATACATATAGAATTAGATGTTAGAAAATTCATGTATCCAAAAAAAAATCATAAAACTCATAAAATTAAAAATCTTTTTACCCAGCTCCTCATCCCAGTCCTCTCCTTTTAGGAGAGAAAGGTATGGGTCTCCTGTGAAATTAGTGCCAGCATAGTCCTAGTCCTCTACGACGATCAGCTGTCATCGAATCCATCCAAAGAACTTGGACCGCCATGACACCTGCTGGCCGCCGCCCGCCCTAGGCATCAATGCTGCCCATAGAGCCATCCATGGCTCTCTCAATGGTGGATCCAGGACTATAGCCCCCTGGTCCTGGAAGATAGGTAGTCATTCCAAAAAGAATGATACCAAGATGGATCCATACCCAAACTATTTTTGATTGGTAGTTTTACATTTGGTCAGTTGCCATTTGATATTCATAGTCATGGTTGTGGCCCAGTCAAATACTATTGAGTTCAGGCATTCTGATGCAAGAAGGAGCTGCGTCTTGGTAACTTCATGCAATTCCTACGACCCTGCAACCCACGTAATAGTATGTAGCACTAATCTGAGTGCTAGATCAGGAATGGTCTCAATGTCCACCTTTCCACTACCTGAACCTTAAAGTGCCCCTTCGAACACTCTTTCCATGAGCATTGTCATGTTTTCGCCTGAGTGTCTGGTGATAGTAAAGATAGGAACTAGACCTCTGCATGACAGTCCAGTGATGAAGTATACATTGGACACTTCGAGTTCAAGTACTTGATCTTGAAGTTTAAACTTCTCATCGTCCTCATCCCAGATACTTATCAGATATCGTAGTAATTCAGGTTGAGCGTAGAGACATGGTGTTAAAAAGAATTTCTTCAAACCATAATTTCAGAGAGCATTCACACACTTCTCATTCCCCATTTCCAACTAATCTTCTTTACTGTGCTCTCTTTCCTTCCATTCAATCACCATTTTTCCTATGTACCTGCATCAATTTGGTCACAAAAACATTGTAAGATCCCTTGGGCATTTAAAAAAATAATTAATTGGCTCATTTTTTGTCAAATTTGAATAGAATATTGGGTTGCGTGGTTGGCATGACTGTTTTGCTAAGAGTCATGCCACCAGGCATGGACCCTGTTAGAAAAAGGGTCGGTTGGCGCGAGTCTGTGCTGGATACCCACACCAACTACGGAGGCCCTAAAATTTCAATTCCTTCCCTCAGGGACACCAAATGGCAGTTAAAATCTATGAAATATGGCTTTAAAAATGGCTAATGGAAGTGGCTCTTACCTGAAGAAGACGGGATCCGATTTCGTCCACTGGATTGCTCTCAGTCATCACTGCAAGATCACAATGAAAATGGCTCACTATCGCTCTACAAAGAGGTAAAGATGTAAAAAATAAATATGTTTTTACCATTGGTAATATTTATAACTTTTCAAAATCAAAATTAGGTTTTGGGACTTGTTTTTCCAATATTTTACTATATTTTTGTTGAAAAATGGGTTTTACACTTGCTTTTTGTGCAGCGACAAGTTTTCACACGATTAGGACGATGACACAAGTTATATTTTATACTTTTTAGAACTAGGTAAAAACAAGAAAAAATCACTACTGGAGTCACCTTTTAGCTCTTTTCTGACTCTTTAAAACTGAAAATATAGCCGAGTCGCTTATCATTTTCAGATCATTACATTGGCTGTGAAATGACATCTACCCAGTATACATTTACCCCTCTTTCGGGTTGGGATAGATTATTTACGAAAAAGGAATACCCTAGCCTATCGCGACTAGGAGGTTCTCTCAGACATAGTTTTCTACCTTTCTGGATCTATGGGACTATCTACGAAAAGGGACTGTTGAAGTTTTATTTTCTGTTGTCTTTTCAAACTCTCTAAACATGAAAATATGTTGAGTTATTCCTTTTTCAAACTCGTTAAAAACTGATGACATCGCACTCCGTTGTAATGACGTTACTCAAGTTCCTCCTTCTTAGGGCTCGTTAAATGTACTAGGATGGATTTAACCGAAGAAAAAACTTATATCACAAGCATATGCTATCACCTTCAAGCTTATTTTCAAAAATAATTGGGGTACTCGCAAGAAATGGTGGGGGAAAATTGAACCAGTATTATAGTCGTGTCGGCAGTATGTCGCTCTTGAACATGGCACTTGTCTGCATTCCTGTCGGGTTGGGGACATCTCATCTCGTAATTTGCTTGCCTCCATGGGTTTGAGTAATCTCTTTTGACTGATCATCTACTCTTTGTCATGTCACCATGAACTCAAATCCTTTGATGTCAAATACTACCAAATCCAATGTCGTGTCTCCAATATGTTCAAGCGAATTTGGCCTCTACATTTTTCAACCTCCCTCTAATTCTCTGATTGGTCTTGATTCACAAAACATTATGTCCCTCTGTCTTATGTCGATGATGTGGGAAACATTATGGCCCACCTTCGATCAAGGTCACTTCCTATAGACTTCAGCTCATTATCCAGGAAGATGATCTAGAGACTCCCTTCAAGTACCTGGGAGCCTGCATGCCTCAATGGGAGGTTCTTCGCATTCGACGCAAGCTTTTCATTATTGGCCTTCGATCAGATGATTCTATGGGTGTTCAACACCATCTCACTATTCACATTCCATGGATTTTACCTCATGTACCTTAAGAGCCATCTTCATTATTACTAGTTTCTCTCGCGTCTGTTAACTTCTTTCATTATTGGCTAGTAATCAGATGATGTTCTTGCATGTTTGACTTCAGCTCACATATTTTCATGCTCGAAATTGTACTCTGTTCGAGTCGAGATGGAGCCCAAGACCCTATATTTTGTTTGGTAAACATCTAGGATATGGATTCTTTGTGGATTATTATGATTTACTACATGACTCATTCGATTGGATGGCTGCAACCATACCTGAGTCTACTTGTCGATCCTTATTTACTGGATGGCTACGTCTATACCTTGGATCCTAGTTTTTGTACACTCTATTATGGATGGATGCACCCATACCACATATCATGTATCAAAGATATCAGTTGTATTTTTAGTTGCAGGTTTATCGATGGCAGTGTTTTCAGTTGGGCATGCTCTCATAAAGCATTTAACCTCTCCCCTCTCTCGTACCTCATGCTTTAGGGGGCATCTGTTACACATCACTTTGTTAGCATCCCTGCCATCCCTCATCCCATATATTGGAGGAATATTCCCGTGACCTGTGAAAATTAAAATATCCTGAAAACACCTTAAGGCCATACTTCTGCATAAGGACAAGAATTCTCCTGAAGAACAATTCCTCTGGAAAACCCTAAAAATCCATGTTTTGGCATTGAAGTGGGTAGGCAGTTCATCCCTCACACCAACAGGGAAAAAGCACCATAATGGGCATGCCAACTGGCACTCTGTCCCTATTTTATGCCCGCGCTAAGCCTTTTAAGGAATGTTTTTTAACAATAGAAGGCGGAAGTTGAATTCTAACAACTTCAGAATGGATCACCAGAATGGGCTTGGGTTGTTTGCCTCTGGATCTCCGTTTTTAGGAAGTGGTTTTCCACCTCTCATGGAACCTTCCTAGGAGATAAGGCTCTCCCCCATGATTGTAGAGAGCCTAACCTCCCTTTCTCCTTCTATAAAAGCCCCCCCTCTCTATTTGCTAGCTAGCTGAACTTGTGGGAGGGAAACTATAGTTGGGTGACTATTGAGAGCAGAGCCTAGGAGAACCCCGTAATAGAGAGAGCTTTGTCCTGATTCTCGAAAGGCTTCGTTGAGATGCGCTCCGCTGCAATCCCCACAGAAGGAAGATCATAGCGTCAGAGCTTTTGGTTGTAATGTCATTTTTTGTCATATTTAATATAAGAGACTCTAATTTTGGTTCCATTCGTGTGTCTAATCTTTTATTTAATGCAAAAAATTATATATTCTCTTACTAATATATAATTACATGCTTTAAGTATTACATTGTATGGCATCGTTTCTCTACATGTGTACAGTTGTCCGGACATGGCGAATGGAAGGACTGTGATCAGTCAGGCTAGGGACGAAGAGCACCGCTTCTTCCTCGACAATAGCAGCGTAGGATTTGAGGTAGGCTACTTATCGTGATATTTGTCTTTCTTGTAACTAGGAACCTATGTCATTATGTGTTTTGATTGTTGCTAGGCCCACTCTAGGTCTAGTGGGATCACCTCTGTTCATAGAGGGGATTTACCGCCTCAACATAAGTGTGTGAGCCAAAAGTTAACAATGACATAGTTTAAAGATCTAGATATTTGGTGATCCTTTACACGTCCCCTATTAATGTATCTTTGATTGTTCCTTGCTATAATAAAATCATGTGTGGATAGTGGGCCGCTTACAACTTTGGCTGATTAATCTAAGTGAATAAATAAAGGGAGATGCAAAATTATCAGAAGAGATATTTCAGATGCTTGTCGAAGGTCGCCAAAAGGTGGAAGGGAAACAAATATTACTTTCTTCTCTTAAGATAATTAATTCCTAGTCCCAACTCCTAGTGAAAAAATTTAAACTAAAATTAATGAGTTAACTAGGAAAAATGAAAACTAGCTAAGCATATGTGGATTAGAGCGACTTGCACCTGCTAATTATCTATTTGTGTTTTGGTATCTATTTTCACAAAAATGAGTTGTTTCGAATTGTCAGCAAATTACCCCCTACTGAAACTTTGTGATTTTTTGTGAAAATAAACTTCGAAATTTAAAAATAGCAATTAGCAATACTAAAACGTAGCCAAAAGAAAGTTCTAAACAATCGTGGGACACCACACATAGTGCTCACAATTTTTATCTAGGCTACAAGCAAATTTACAAATGGGAAATTGCAGAAAACCACAAAGAAATTTGGTCTCTACTTTCGGCGTGGAAAATTTTAACACAACCACAAGACTCTATACAAAAGTTAGAGCTAACTCACGCAAATCACCATGTTTGACTGAGAAAACAACCTGGGGTTTTCCTGTAAATGAAATTTCTTGAACTTTTGAAGTTCAAATTCTCAATGTGGGTGAATGAGCAGAGAAGAAAACAAGGGGAGTTGTCCCATCAACACTCTAGAGCATAGAGAAGGCCCTTGTAACAAGCGCAACCCCAAAACTAAAAATTAAAGCCAGTGGAGTCACCAATCCTATGGTGGTGGTTGTGGTGCACAAGTGTACCAATCCACCAGTGCTTAGGAGGAGTGGTCACTGCCTCCAAGTTATGGTCATAGGCAGAAAATATGGTTAGCACGTTATTGAACACATGATAGTAAATATAAAACACACTAAATCATGGAATATAGTATGCAAATATGGAGAGAAAACGCAAGTAAAATAAACATATTAAAATATCACAAAGTGTAAAATGTAAAAATAATGAAAACTGTGGAGTCAAAGACCCCTCTTATTGCTTGATGTTAGGAAGAAATATACTATGTTACACTCTTTCTAAAGGACCCTTACAAATATGGAGTTCTAAGACCTAGTGCAAGGATGTTTTCACCCTTAACTGATGTTGCAGGGTATCTCTCTCTTCTCTGAAAGATTGACGTTGTTAGGTGGCGAAAAATTGAATCCTCACTCTTTTGCTGCTCTAGATTGCACACTGCTGGATTTCTCATGAGAAATTTTGCTACCATAACAATGTTCTCTCATTTTTCTCAACTATTCATGGTCATTCATAAGTGAATTCAAGTTTTCCTTCCCTCTCTCGCTACATTAGTGGATGCTGACCCAAGAGAGAGGGTTGATTCCTTTGTGTGCCACTTGATTCCTTTGCATGCTCACTTGAGGTCCCAAGGTGGCTTAGGCGATTGTCCTTGGGTGGCCTCAAGTGTAGTATAATTTCCTAAAGTGTGTCAAGTGGTCTCGGAAAGTGACTTCTGCCACTCCCAGGACCGTGCGGCTTTTTGAGGGAAATCCACATAGACCACCATTCCTATCGAAGGAAAATCCACACAAACACACATTTCACATGTGTTGCAAGTGAGAAATTTTATTTTTGCCCGTTGACCTTAGATATTTTCAAAAAATATTATGTCCTCTAATGTTCCTTGGCCCTATAAATATTTCTCCCAGACATTTAAAAATTTCATATTTTATTTTCTGATTTTCCATTAATAAAAAAATCCTTGATATAATATGTCAAATTTACATATAACAACCTGCATAACAAAGTCATTTTCGATTTCCCAACTTAGAACAACAGTTGATATTTTAAGCATAAATTTTTCATTTGATGACATATTGAAGTGATTCAAATTGGAAATTAAATTATTTTCATATATATATATATATATATACCCAATAGAAAAAGGGTTTGGTAGCAAGAAGAATTGATGTGTCAAATATGCTACTGAACAACCAGAAAAAGAGACTTTTAAGAATGATGCTTTACAATAAGAAGTCAGTATTTTGGCCATATAATTCTCATTCGAGATATAAATTGAGTGATTAAAACTTCCTTGTAAAATTTATTGGTAGGGGAATACACCATATAACCACATTTGGGATATCTTATCATTTGGGCCTCAAACAAATGATTGTCCAAACGTTCTCCTTGAGCTGCCTACTAGACACCCTGTCATTGTTTTGGTGATAAATATTTTCTTTGGGATGAAAATTGAACGATTAAAATTGGGTTAGAAATATGACAAGGGCTTTATAGTATAGAAGCCGGTTTTTTAAATATGCCCATTTGGTCCCTCAAAACATGATTGTCCCAAATGTTTTTTTAGAAATTTCATGATGTCCGCAAGCTATAAAATATGATAAACAATGTTTTTTCCAAAATGGTGATGAGTTTTTGTAGAAATATAATTTTCAATATAATATATCTACATATACATATAAATTCAAATGTATATCACCAATATCGATTTACATACCATATTGCAGCAAAAAAAACTCTTTTTCCATATAAAGGAATTCATTTATTTATGTACTTATTTGTTTTATTTTCTACACTAAGCTACTTTAGTTTGAAAAAGATGAAATATCCCGACGTATAAGAGTACGTACAATGGAATTTTTTTTGAAACAAGGCCTGAAGTATATACATAGCCAAATTAAAAAAAATACACATTAATAAATACCAAAGTAGGAGAGACCAAGTTCCCTTGAAAATATGGTGCCAAAACTTGTTGAAGTATGGAGTGCTGTTGAAAACAAATGACAGAGTGTAACCAATATTCAACATAGCCTTGAATCTCTTTATTTATCATGGTTTTCATATCATGAAGTTCTTCCATGAATTCTAGAGTTATTGGATATGAAGTCTTCTAAATCTTAATATACGTTTTATGCAATGGTGCATGTGAGATAAAATGGGTGGGAGTAGTGGGTAAATTTTGTAGTTCAACACTATAAGCATGTTTTATTGGTTTATTAGTGTGAAGGCATGGAATGGATTTAGTAGGAAACTGTGTAGGGAATGTAGGATTTTGATGATGAAGTTGATTGGGTTGTGTCATTGATTTTGATAGAAAAACAAGATGTTGTTGAAAATATGGTAAAGAATATGGATGATGTGTTTCTACTAAAATCTAAGGGAGATTGGTCATGTAATAATAAGATGTTCCTTGAAAAACTTGTGGACGATATTGGTGGTGGTTATATTGAGGTTGGCATGTCTTCTCTAACACAAGAGTATTATATAACAGATTATGAATGGATGAAAATGGAAATGAATTATTTTAAAACATACACATAGGCCATGGTTTCCATGGTTGTGAGATTTTAGCTTCTCGATCTCTTTGATATGTTTCTTTCATCATATGTAAGAAAGATATACTATCCATGGGATTCTCGTTTTGGCAATGTGCGAAAAACAACTTCTTCAATTTTTTCCTGATTTTCATTGACTTGTAAAATATGAAATTTTGGATTTAGAGAGCTAATACAATCAATTTTCAAATAAATCATTGATTTCGTCTCTTATATCTCATGTTCTTATAAAAGATTTGGAAATTAAAGAAGAAATTTATCTACAATTATTATGAGCCTTGGAGATTCATCTTAAATAGTTTATGCATAAATCACAAACATCATCATATGATAGCTGACAAACATGAAATTTTCCTATTAGATTTAAGAGTTCTAAAAATTCATTTTTGATTCCTTTGAGTATGAATGTTTTCAATATCTATTTTTTCAAATGCTTATGGTTTGATTTTTGAAGGTTGTATTGAAATCGCTCTACATATTCCTCCAATATTTCATCTTTCCCTTATATCATACTGAAAATATCTTCACTCTCCCTGGAATAGTATTGGTACTTATTCAAGAACACATTCTTCATGTCCTCCCATGTTTGAATGCAGTTCCCACCAAGTCTCATGAACCATCAGAGAGATTCTCCTTTTAGAGTAAGAGGAAACACTTTCAACCTTTTATCATTAGTACACCAATCATATCCTCTACAAAGTACTTCAAACTCAAATAAAAATAAATATGGTTCTTTGTTTTCCAAAACATGAGAATTAGGTAGATTAGATTGGATAATGGTGTGCATTTATGTCCCTCCTCCTAGATCTCTGATAGGAAAATCAAAAGTACCAGTGCATGTCATTTCTTCCTAAAATAGAAGGTGTTACCAATCTCCCACTTTTAAGTTCCTCCTTCAAATATTGATTTCAATATGTTACTAAAATGGGTGGTGCTTACATCACCACTTAAGTGAAATGATAATATTTATTCAAATTTCTACCTCTACGATTCCTACTTTTATACATGCATGTTGTATGACCTGAAACTACCTAGAAGGGGGCAGACCTCACAACAAGTTAGCTAGGGTGTGTGCATAGGTTCTTATCTTCTTTATTCAATATCCAACCCTCTCGGAGTCAAGAATGCATCTATAGCCAAATAATAGTGTGGTGGTTCTATTTTACGCCCTCCCCGGCAACGACGCAAAAGTTTTGGGGAAATTAATTGTTTAATAAAAAAATACTAATCTCATAATCATTAAATATCAATTCAACGAATGTATTTTTGTTTTAAGGAAATAGACAAAATATATGCAAGAAAACACCAAAAAATAAAATTTCTTCTACATGATTATGTTCTACACTATGAAGCTCATTTGAAAATAAATAAAATGTAAGACATGAAAAACAATACTAAATACCAAAAGCATAAACAAAATGACAGGAAAATAATTATTCTAATTACACGAATTGAATCAATACTAAATTAAACCACACCTTTTTGAGTTAGAAATTTAACTTATTGCACCCAACATAATTCAAATTCTAATCTAAAATAGTAAATTAAATGAAAAGTAGAAATTGTAAGAAACAAAAAATATGGAAAATGGAGAAAACAACAAATTACTTGATGAAAAAGGAAATTTCCTTTAAGGAACAATAACTGAAATTATAATAAACAAGCACACAACTAAACTACATTATATGTTCAAGGAAGCACCTTGTCAAAGGTAGTGGGCCCAGCTCTCCAAGACTCATTTCTGCCTTGAAGAATAACTCAAATCAAATTACAAGTAAAAAACGTATAACTCAATGCATAACTTCCTTCATTAAAATATACCAAAGAAATAATTACATAAAAATGAAGTCCTTAACATTGCCTCTGATTCAAGAATTTTTCATACTCCTCTCTTTGATCTCCATTTTCATTTAAAAAATAGAGAGAAAAGGGAAATTACAACTAAATTGATTACAAAATTATTTAAAATTAAAATTATAGATTCCCTAAAAAAAATTGATGAACAAGATCAGACCTAAAGTATCTCTCCATCATGATTCAGCTAGAACCAGTCCAATCTGGTACTGCAACAGGAAAAATTTGAAAAATGACCACAAAAGAAAATCTCAGAAAATCACCTTCATGGAGCCTTCTGTTTCTCTTAATCCAGACTGGATTTTGGAAAAATAATCACATAAAAAATTACTTTGTCCATTCTGCAAAAATCTCACATCTCGGATTTTCAAGATTGATATTCATTTGTGTGCAATCTCCGCCACACAACCGTCATTTTTTATCCCAAGAAACTCCAAAGTTGGAATATTTATTTATGAGTTGTAGATCGAATTTCCAATATCAAAGAGATCTTGGAGACTAAAAGTGTAAGTGATGTTATAACAGATTAATAAACCATAATTTGCAGAATCATCCATAATAATATTCAATTTATTAAAAATAAAAGAGAATAAATATCACTTATCCACAAGAGCATAAATAATTATGAAATTAAATTAAGTGATAAATTATGATATGTAATGTGATAAAAGAATGGTGGAAATGGATGAAATATGTGTCAAAATTTGGTAATAATAATGAAAATTTAGAGGCGCAACAATAGTTACCTATGAGAAATTCTGAAAATTTTTGGTATGGAAGATTCCAATCTCTCTAGCACAACTGTGGTTACAAGAGGAAAATTGTGCAAAGAAAACGTGACACCGCTAGTAAATTAGACCAAGTACATACCAATGATAGGAATATTTTAGTATCTCACAACTTTAAGACCAAAAATCATGCTGGCAATGTGTCTTGTGTCAATATTTCAAACTTTCCCTTATGAAATTCATGACATCGCTATCAAAAGGATTCTCAAATTTCTTCAAGGGACAACTGATTATGGAATGCGGTATGATAAGAAAAACAAGTTTAAGTTGAAGGCTTACCCTGATGTTGATCTGACATGAAGTATTGATTACAGGAAGAGAACATGAGGTGCAACATTATTTTCAGGAAACTTCTTAATGTCCTCGTTTAACAAGAAACAAACCTTGTTTATTTATCAACTGTTGAAGTAGAGTTTATTGAAACTACCACTTGTTGCTCACAAATTGAATGGATGAGGTAGACATTGAATGAAATTAAGGTAGATTTAACTGAAACCATTCCAATTATGTGTGGTAATACTGTTTCCATAAGTATCTCTAAGAATCATATTATGCACTCGAAGACAAAGGAAATCCCTATCAGGTTCCATTTGTTAAGAGAGAGAGTTGCAACTAATGTCATTGGACTTGAATATGTGCTCACTAAAGACCAACTTGCCAACATATTTACTAAGCCACTGATAAGAGAACCCTTTGAATATATTAGAAATCATATATGAGTTATGAATCCTCCTCCTAAATTACCCAATGATAATATGTTTTTGTAGCTACTCAACACATGGGATAAATTGAATGGTGGGTAGCTACTGAAGAGTATTATTTTCTATTGATTGCAAATGGATGGAAAATTATTGTGTTTTAGAGAACAAAAAAAATGAATAATAAAATGCCTGGTCTCACGGGGAGCTTATGTTGTTTCCATAAATTTGAAAAGGGGAGATTGTTGGACAATTGACATTGTTTAATTGTGGAATTTGGTATGCTTGAATTAATGTCAACCACACTAGCATTAAGGCACAAATTTTGCAGCCATGTTTAAGGTAGAAGATGGGATAAAATACTACATTGGAGCTTATGCACTAAAAATTTATTTGAATAACATTTCCAAATATATGTGTAAGTTCAAAAATGGCCATCGACATCAAGATTTACTGATATTAGCAGTAAAGGAGCATAAAGTTCTTTGAATCAGGATGAATTCTGAACTAGGGAAGAAGGAAAAATCAGAATATCAAAGGTTGGAGCCTTGGGAGATTTGGAACATCGAAATATTAGAACTTCATAACTCCTTTATAATTACTTTGAAGAAAATTTCTGATCTGACACCTAAGCAGGAGAACATCAGGACATGATATCAGAACCTATGATCATATGGAATATAAGAATATTGGATGCAAGAAGGCATATCAAAACCTAAGAGCCTAGATATTTTGTAACCTAGGAACCTCGTAAGGTCTTAATTATTGATTTGTTTGAAAAGCGCTAAGGTTTCGAGGAGAAGGGATAACAAACAAAATAATTGCACAACCAAGGTTTGAGGGACTGTTTCTATCTCCTTTGGTAGGACACATGGAATCAACTAATTGGATCATTAGGAGTTGACGAGGCAACTAACGTTAACATGAAGTGCCAGTAGAGAGGACACATGGTAGCCATATTCGAAAATATTGGGTGGCATAATTGGGAAAATATATGTGACACATGTCACCACTACAAAGGCACCACATAAATATTATGATGAAAAAATGACATCATTTTGGAGGACATAAATACGAGGTTGCAATTTTCGTAACTCCTTCCTAATTAAATTTGAAAAAAAAAATCATGAAAGGGGCTTCGATGTGTTGTCGCTTGGTCAAGGTAGCTTAAAGGAACTAAGGGAAGAATAACAAATCCAAAGGGAGATAAGCTTCGGACAGGATCCCGAATTCCTTAGCACCTATGTTCTATGCCACTGGTCACATCACCTAGTCATATGAGGAAAAATTAGAAGGGGCTAAGCATAAGAGGGGCTAAAGTCCAATGGGAATTTTTTTAATTCATATATTTTTTTTAATAATGTTACGATAATTAGTTGCTCTAAAATTGCACTGTGGTATAATGTTAAGATATATTTGGGATCCTATATTGAAGCAAAAAGGAGTATTGAAGGTTGGATGGTTCAAAAAATAAAGAAAAAATGACTGCAAAGGCGTTGTTTAGTAGAATAAATAGTGAATTTTGAAGATTGCTAAGCAAAGGTAGAAATGAATATGAGCTTTAATTCTCAACATGAATAGATGCATAGATACCCATTCCCTGAGTTAATTTTATGCCATTTATAGGCGGTGAGTAAACAAACTCCATTCATCAATTTAATGTTGCAGAGGATGAATTTGTTAAAAGAGACACAAGAACAAAATGGAGAACAACGAATAAGCATGGAGAGTCTTTTTGGAGTGTATTAGTGGACTGAGGATTTATTTCTCAATATGGAGAATTTTTTTGTAGCCCATTCATAGTGTTTAATGAAGGTGCAGTTCCTATCTAATATAGCTACAAATATATGGATTTCCATTCATTGACTACTCAGTTGGTAAGAGTGAATTCCAGAGTGATGGGAAGTAGAAGAAACATCGACTAGTGTGTGAGAAATACAATGCAAGAGTAAATAAAAACCAAAAAAATTTCATTAAGCTAAGTGGGGAATAAAATATTCTTATTAATTTGGTGAAGAGCATGGAGAAAATTATGCGATAATTGAGCAACTAGCACAAGTGTTGAACTAAGGCAGAGCGTTGCGAAGAGCCTATGCAATAGAAGGCCAAGAGGAGAGGAAAGGGTGTTATTGTGTGAGGATGAGAGAGCCTCTAGAACAATAGAGGACCAAGACGATAAGTTGAAACTAGAGTGAACTAGAACGGTATATCTCTGTATATGTATTTCCCCTTGTTTTCAGTTTTAAAATTGTATGAAAATTAAAATAATCTCTAGAGCTTGTAGTGGGTTGCATTCATAATAAGTTGGTGACTCTTTGATAGTAGGATATTTCTATATTAATGGGGTTGGTTCCTTCTATGAGTGGGTACTTACAAACAAATTGATGTAATTAAGCAGGTTCTTAATTTACATCATAACAATAAACATATTGGTGGTGTTCTCCTTTTGGGTTTCCAAGTATAAATACCTCTGTCAAATGTGTATGCTGCTCATGTGGTGGACTTTATGTACATATAAATGCCTTATATTTCTTTTCATTTGTATTGTGTATGAATTCTATCATAAGTGACTGACTCACTTAAAACGTTCATTAAATCATTTTAAGAACCTCATTATTACTGACTCACCCCCCTCTTAGTAATTCCTTATTCCAACACACAAGAATTTTTTTTTTACTACGGTGTGCATGTATTGTCTTACCTTATGTCGTTAATACCCAACCATAAAGGATACAACTAGCACTCTCTTTGACATCCTCCCTAGAAAGGACGAAAAAGTGTTGAGCCAAGTAATTGGTCCTAAAGGACCAACTAGCCACTACACATTAGATTGTCAAACCGGTCTCTCATCTATCTATTTTAAGGTTATCCACATATTTTATGGAAGTGAAATCCTTGCATGAATAATCACTATTATCCTAATAGAAAGTGAAAATGAAATGATAAAGGAATCAACTCATAAAAAAATTGAGAACACTACTTCTAAATAAACCAAACCATTTGAAGCATCAAATACTAAATATTTTCAATAGGAAATAAAAAAAAAAAATTACCAAGTACTAAGTTTTACCCAGGGAACGCTAGTTATAAAAAAAAATCACTACATAACTATAGTACCGAAAGGAAATTTCTACAATAAACAACACAAAGTCAAGAAATTCAATGATTATATGATAATCTAGAAGAAAAAAAGAAGAAGTAAGTGACAATGCCAAATGAATTATCTAAGATAAATCAAATTCGGAAAAAACCAGACTAACTTTTATTGAAAATATAACATGCGATATGATATGTTATTTAACTAACAACCCATTTCAAATTGAAAATGATCATGGAAGTAAAGAATAAGAGTGAAAGAGAAAAATGAAATTTTAATAGTAAAAATGAAGACAACATTTCTTCCACTATTGGGCCCAAAAAACTAGAATCAAATTGTCTTATAAAAGGAATCAGGACAAAAAATTAACTCTGGATAACCAAGGATCTCATTTAATTACGAAATCTCAAATACAATCAATATCTTCTCAATTTGACAACTTATGTCAAGAATATTACAGCTAAGAAACCTTTCTCGAAGATGAATTCCTATTCTTTATATTGTAACTATATAAGATAAGAACAAAAAATACATTTTTATAAAGAGAAATCCTGAGAATCTGGAGATTCTTGGGATGGCCATTTTAATTTACCAAAATTCTTAATATTTCCCAGGTAACGAAGTCCGAGGATTTTCCTTAACAGATCTTCTCCAAATAAGAATCAAGTCAATTCATCTAGATATGATTAGTGAGAACAAAATCAATCTATCTAATATTATATGATCAATGCAATGAACATCATTAGGTGCTAACTCATCGATAGATTCATGCTTAAAATAGGGATCCAATCATGAAAAAATAATGCTTTTGTGATCTAATTAGTTCATAGAAGAAATATAATTATATAAACACATTAAATGGTTCTCGAATATGTATTACATAGATCATCATATCCTAAATGCATGAAGCTATTAAGAAAAAAAATATATAAATGAAGAAATAGGGTATGAAAAGTATAACACTTATGAGTCCCAACACCACCAAGAGTGAAATTTCATGATGTTTTCCATGTTTCATTAATTAAGAGATATATCTTGGGTGCTAATCACGATATTGATTGGTTTGTATTATAGGTGGAACAATATGGAGAATTCCATCTAAAGCCATAATGCATATTCCAATGGAAATAGCTCATGCTCTAGAACATAGTAGTAGAGAAATTTAAAGTGCAGTGAAAACACTTTGCGGTTGAGCAAGCTACATGGGAGATGGCTGATGAGGTGTAGGACTTGTACCCTTCATTATTTGTTGGTTGAGTAGATGTGTTGGTATAGGTTTTTTTTTAATATATTTATATATGCATATGTGTATTTTTAATACTACAATAAGCTATGTTATAAAGCCCCGATAAGAAGTATGTTTTAAATATTGCATTGAGTTGTGTTATAAAGCTCCAATAAGAACTATTGTGTTCTTTGTTTCAACAATTCGGTATGATGAAATGGTGCATCAAGTTCTGTTATAAGGCTCCATGGGGAGCGTATTTTTCCACTTATAACCATCATTTTCCCAAGGGGGAGTGGTTGGTAACATCACCTGGTTGATTTTCCATGTAAATAAATAGGACCAAGGTCATTGGACATGTGTTCCGAGTTGAATGTTCGGTAAGAATTACAATGGACATCACTTGTGGTTTAATAATGTTTATGTAAATTGCTAAAGGCATTGTCAAAGGAAAAGAGGTTATAAATGAAATTTAGTTATTAAAATAAAGGATAATAGGAGGAAATGAAGGCAAAGTGACACAAATTTTCATGCAAGGTAAATTAAAGGAAAAATGAAAGAAAATGAAGAAAAAGGAGACATTAATAATAAAAAGGCATCAGAGAGATAGTTGATGGATTTTTGTTCTAGATTTTTGACAATTTTGAGTTTATTTTTTGTTCATTCTCTCTTACACTCTTGGAAACTTAGAGTGTTCCTAGAGCACTATGGAATTCACTCAATTTTGGAGAAAGCAAGCAATTGAATTCAAGGAAGCACAGGGAGGCAACTGGATCAACAACTACTATAGTCTTTCTTTCCAGGTAACATGTTGCATGTGTTATCACCTTACTAGTTTTAATTTGATGCATGTAATATGCATGTGATTTCTTAGTTATGTGTTATAATTGGCATGAATATTTTCTTCTATCGAGAGTGGTTTTACGCTTTCCTTTCCATTTATTGGATAGCCATGATGTAGTGGGTTCCCCATTTCGTTTTCTGATTAGATCTCAGGTTTCCTATGGCTATGGGTTGGAACAAATTCTATGGAGCCCTACAACATATTGGAATGTATCGAAATTATGGGAAAATTTATTTGGATCCATGGAATAGCTGAGGTTCCATAGATGTTGCAGGTTGAGTTACTAGCTACTACAACACTAGAAAATTTGGTTAGGGAAAAATCTATTTGATGTTACTGATTTATGAATGATATAGTTGAGATCATTGTGTTTGAGGGTTGAGGTGGTTTTTCTTCTAGAAGGCTTGGTTGATGTTGTTTTGTTTTAACTATTATGAATGCACATTCATTCTTGTAATATGGCATGTGGGAAATTTAATCAAAGAGAGATGTGGTTCAAATAAATATATGGTCGACTGGTACGTGGAAGTTCCTGACTTGGTTGGAATTTTCATATGTTGATATGAGTTATTTTCCTATTGGGATCTATGAGAACCCATACTAGTTATTATGCTAATCTTATGGTTGATTTATCATATTTTCCATTTTGCTTATATGCTTGTTATATGCCTAGTTTGTGACGTGGTCTGGCTATGGCTCTTGTTCATATTTTGATAAGTTGTTGGATGGTTAGTGAATGCATCTACTAAAAAAATTTGTTGCATATAGCTTTAGAGGGCATATGGCCTTCTTGCTGATTTCAGATGAATTTCAAAAAATTATGATCAGATATACATTCATGACTTGTAATTTATAAGTTTACTCTCTATTTTATGAAATTTATATCTTGTATCACACATGTATTGGTCAATATCGTGCTCAATCTTTCAATTTTAGAATTATTACCATCATTATCATAATTATAGAAAGTTACATGGATTTTTGGGTAGTGATATAGAGGCTAGCCTAGAAAAGTGGCATAGATCACGTGACCACATGCATTGAACAAGGAATTTTTCATCACAACCACATGTAGGAAGGCTTATGGGTGGGGTGGGAAAAGGGTGCATTTGTGGAGTAAACATAGTGAGAAAGAGATCTAGCTCAAGGATTGATCTCCTGTGGTGATTGATAGGCTCCTAAGTGATATGTAGTATCTAAGGGATCTCATTTTGTTTCCATTTTGTAGGCCCCGCTTCCATAATTGGAATTTGGAGGTTGGGCCATGTTATAATGACACTTAGGTCATGTTCACCCTTTATAGATTATAAATATGGGTAAAGGTAGGAGGAGGCATTACAATGGGTCTTGGGGCCTCTCACACTCCTCGATAGCTATGTGTGACACATGTCATATGATATGTTTCTTGATATGTTCCCCACTTAACATCAAATATTTTTCCTCCTCATATCCACTTTGTCATAGTTTAGGGACACAAAAATTTCAAACAACTTGTCATCTGAATTAACCAAGGGAAAAACCTCATTTTCTTTTCTTATCCATTTTTCTTTATTTTTTTTAATTCTTCTTTTTTCTTGCTTCATCAAAACACTTATTTTTTTCTTTAAAAAAATTATTATTATTATTATTTTTAAACATAGATGCTATTTATGATAAAACTAGCTAAAAGCGCACATATATTATACACGAATGGTGTATGTGTAAACACACTCACACACAAATTACATTCAGATCACTCTATTAAATAGAGTTTCTAAGATCCAACTTATTCCTAAATTAGAGAGAGTGGTTGAGAGAATTTCTCAACCATTACAAACCAACTTCTAAAATATGGAATGTAAGCATTAAATCGAACATCCACCCTTAATGATTACATTATATGAATTTATTGAATTCACTCATAAATAACAAAATAATCAAGCTTATCAGTAGATGCTCCATCAAGTTGCCTCATAACCCTTGGAAAGGTGTAGTTGGCAAGTTGGATTCTTGAGTTCGCTTCCTCAACTCCCGAATCAAGGACCTCCCGAAGTCAATTACTGGACAACATCCCAATCTGTCACATAAACTCATTAGGAGACCACTTCCACGTCTACCACTAATGAGGGATCCTTACCTAGATCCACAACCACCATGCTATCTCGACAACCATCCATATTGAGCCTTACTACCACTTGATATTTTCAAACACAATTGATTGCAATCACTGAGCTCCTAGTCATTCTATGGATGAGCTCCCATCCACCGAAATACATGGGTGCTAACCACTATACTCGCCAGTTATCTATAAAATCCATCTAGATACAAAATGTATCTAGAATCGATTTTGAAAAATAATTTTTTTATCTAGTTTAAAATTCATCACTTCATTTACAAACAAATTATAATACTACTTAAATCACAAAGATTTAAACATGCCAGATTTAACCATAAAACTCAGCCATCAACTTCACTATCTTCAGCTACGACCGGGCATATTTCTTACATGACTCCACTCCAAACAAAAAAACATGAACATGATTAGGTCCATTGTATTATTCCATCGTTCCAAGAGATACTGAATCATGAGGATTGGGATCATGACGTATTCGACTTATTCCTGGTATATCCTTCAGAAGTATAAAGCATTAAATGGCAATAGATGATGCCCTGCTATTTTCCGAGTAAGGAATTAGAATTTCAACTATACATGACCAATCTGATTGGTCCATATGATCATATCAAATCCTGGAATAAAATGATGTGTTCTAATACGATGATAAAACTAGCTAAAAGCACACATATGCTATACACAAATGGTGTATGTGTAAACACACTCACACAAAAATTACATTCAAATCACTCTATTAAATAGAGTTTCTAAGGTCCAAATTATTCCTAAATTAGAGAGAGAGGTTGAGAGAATTTCTCAACCATCACAAACCAACTTCTCAAATATGGAATGTAAGCATTAACTCCAACAATTTATGTGCAAATAAATAATATCATGTTGTTGTTACAACATGTTGAATGGGGAGAACTTGTTTCAACCCCTTCCTTTCCTTTGCATGAGTGGGATCAATACATTAGAAGATTCCACAACTTTTCTGCTTCTCTTATATTAGATTTAGTCTCCATGTAACTTCCTAAAACAATGAGGTCTTAAGAAATTGGTACTTTACTTTTAGAATAATTCTAATAACTATTTTGTGAACAATGTTGTTCATTTCATGTTACAACAACCATCATCTAGATGTAGCTCAAGGAGAAGAGAACTATTATTTTCCAAGGCTATTGCAGTGCTTAAGGATGATCCTCATGCACCTTAGACATCATTTTTCACATATGAAATTTTTATTGGCTATGAATTATATATTACCAACCATTCAATCAATAATTGTGCAACCTTTCTTTCTTGAATTGACTCTTCCCTTGGTTGGGAGATAGTCATCCTTCCAATGAAATTTCTAGTTTTTAATGTATTTTCCTATATCTTCGAGATACATATAATGGCATCATTGTCATATATAATTGTAAGTGTATCATATTTTTTTGGCCTCCTAATATTTTGAAATGCTCCAAGTGATAATTTCCCTTGTATAGCAATGGCTTTAGGTGTTGTTTTACGGTAATTTATGTACTATAAATTGAACATTTCTCTTACTATTCAAGATGTTCTAGTTGTAGTTGTTACTTCCAAAATAAGCATCATAAGTTTATTTCATATATTATCTATATTATTGGAAACATCATATTTAACTAGGGAAAATTTTAGGGGCTAATATTCCATGTTTTTTCCAAAAAAAAAGATTCGCCAATTTCCATTTTTGCTAAAAATGATTTGTCCAAAATTTATATCGTAAAATTATTTAACTTTAAAAATCGCCAAATTTTTATAGAGACTATATAAAATCATTACGAATTTGAATATTTTTACAAACATATCGCTAAACATTTTATAGTTTGCATGTTAGGGACTAGTAAGATTTGCCAAGGTTTCCAAACTTTAATATAATTTTCCGTCCTTAAAATTTTCCTTTTATTTAACATATTCATCACACTAAAATCAATATAAGAATAATCTAGCTCTAGTAAACATTGTTTACCTTTATTGTTAACTTTCTACTGTTAACTTTTTATTTGTTGTAGGATAGAATTGGATGAATTGCTAAGTGCATTGTTAATTTCTTATTTTTCATGTGATTGACTTGGAGGTAGGTATATCCTCTTTGATAGCTTATTTTAGTATCATTTTTTATATGAACATTATTAGAACCCGCTTCTATCATCTTATGTTGGTTAATAACAATCGAAGCACAGACTATATAATTCCAACAGTTAATTATGAATTTCACGCCAATGTTAACATGGGGTTTATGCAACCTAAGAATAACCTAAATCGAGACTCTTTAATATCTCAAGTTGCTTGGAATGGCTACCGTCTAAACTTCAATATAATTTTCGGTCCTTGAAATTTTTCCTGTATTTAACATATTCATCTTACTAAGATCAATATAAAAGTAATCTAGCTCTAGTAAAAATTGTTTACCTCTATGGTTAACTTTTTATTTGTTGTATGATAGAATTGGAGGAATTGCTAAGTGCATTGTTAATATTTTATTATTCATGTGATTGACTTGGAGGTAGGTATATCCTCTTTTGATAGCTTATTTTAGTATTACTTTTTATATGAACATTATTAGAACCCACTTCTATCATCTTATGTAGGTTAATAACAATCGAAGCACAGCCTATATAATTCCAAAAATTAATTATGAATTTCAGGCCAGTGTTAACATGGGGTTTATGCAACCTAAGAATAACCTAAATCGAGACTCTTTAATATCTCAAGTTGCTTGGAATGGCTACCGTGGACTGATTTATAGTCTCCATTATTGTTGTATCCTTTCTTTTTATGAAGGATTGCATCATGGAAAAACGAATCCTAATATAAACTAATCTAACTGCAATTATTTTATACTAATCTAAAATTACACACTAAAATATTCTTAAAAATATACTACGATTAAATTATTAAGTTTGCTTTGGTAATGGAAAGAAAAAAAATTAGGGGCAATATAAATATTATCACAAGGGATGAATATTTCAGTGTGAATGGACTAAGATATAATAAGAAATTATAATTTATAGGTATTATTTATAAATAAGAATCAGAGTACGATCCAATAATACTGTTAGAAAATTGGGTTATAATACACAATGTACAAGACTAAGTTACAATGAAAAAGAAGGCCAAAAAATAAAGAAATACGTAAGAAAATAAGCTTGATTTATAGAGAACATTTATAAATAGTTATTTAAAAAAAATACTATTTCGCAATTACAAATTAAACTGGTTCTCAATGTAAATTATAAAAGAAAAGGTAATTGTGAGAATACAAATTCCTCGTTCTCATAAATAAAGACAATTTAATTATGTTTACTTCATGATTTCACATCAAGAACATATGCAAAAGCTAACTAATATAACTGTCAATACTGCTTGGCCAGGATAGATAAACGAGAAATATGTAAATTATTTTTAATAAAATTAATATGCTTCTATACTTTCTCTTATCAATAAAATCAATAAATCATTAGCAGAAGGGATGAGATAATTAAGCCTATAAACTAGAGCTACAACACTAATTAAAATTTTAAATGAATGAATTGATTTCACATGGATTTGAACATTTGGAACGCACTCACAAATGCTCAGATAAATTAAATTCCTAGATGTATACCACTAGAAGGACATAGGTTGTTAAAGAAGAGTATCAATTTGATTAAGAATTTAGAACTGAAATAATGCTTAACAACGAATAAATGAAATTTAAATTGTCTTTCGTTTAATGAATCGAATCATTATACGAAAGAGACATTTATCTTCTAGATCTCAAAAAACAAATAACAAGAGATTGAAGAAAACATAAATATATCCATTTACCATTTACCATAAAGATAAAGGAAACAAAATGAATACAATCAAGTCAATTAACTCAATATAAATTGTATTCCACAGTGAGAATTAAGGTAACATTTCCCTTTCTATAGTTTTTGTTTCGAATCAGCCTGTTTTTTACAAAGAAAATTAATTATTTTGATAGCGTAGGCTCGGTTGTATTATTTTCTCATCGATTTATTTTGATAATTACATAAATCAACATATCAGCTATGCCTTCTAAAAATTAGTTAAAAATCATATTTGTCATTTTCAAACTAGCTATTGGTTGAACGACTTGCGAATTTGTAGCATCGCGAATCTAATTTAAATTATTTAGTGATTCTCTGCCTCCTCTTGTGGGCTACTCTGGATTATGATCAAATACTGTATATTTCGAGCCAAAAAAATCAATGGAAATCAAATGAGAGAGAAATAAAAAATCATATTAATGTGAAAATAACGTTGATCGCTCTTGATTTTGTCTCTTTTAGGAAAAACGACAACACTTGACAAATCTATGATTAATAGGTAGAAACAATGAAAATAGGACATTCTTAGCAATCAACCTAGTTTAATTAGTCAAACAAAATCTCTGCAAATAAAAAAAGTCACCAAATCAGATCAAAAGCTTGCGAAAATAGTGGATCTAATCAAGTAAATCGTAAGAAAAAATTGTTTCTCTTTGGTGTCATTAGCCGTAAACTGCAATTTTTCCTCCAGGAGAACCAAGATTTTATCCATAATCGCGCATCAAAAGGAGAAAATCCCCATGATTCAACTAATCGGGTCCATTCTGATAAAAACCGAATGTTTCAAATTTCCTATTTTGTCCTTGTTTGACCATAAAGTAAACTCAAAAGGAGTGGCCTCATTATGGTTTCACCCAACAACCATGGCGTGTAATAACTGCAAATCTTAAAATTTAAAATTAAATAAATCATTGAAATTTGAAATAAATGGGTGACTTGTTGAGCAAAAGATTCTCATAGCATTACTCAATGTTTAATATAATATAAATGAAATATTTTCGAAAGCAGCTAGTTTGGTGATACTTAGGGTTAAAATTATTTCAACACAACAGTAGGATACCATAAAAATATGTGTAAAATAAATGGACCATTCTTAAATGTTATATAGCACAAGTTTTACATGTGATTTTCCTTCGTTAGGTGATTACCATGGATCACTTTTCAGTAGGAATCTAACCTATACATCATTCAACAAGGAGATAAGAATAAACACAAGAGTAGACATAATGTTTTGCAAATCATTTAGGAGGAACATAAACTTATGCTAGGTCTGCTACACAATCAAAAGTTCTGTAGCGTCCCTTTACACATTAAAATCATTGTGCTGCAAAGAGTCAACGTGTCAATATAACTTATTAGAAATAGCATGAAAGAGACGATTCTCATGTTTTCCAATGAATAAGAAAATAACGAACTAATTATCAAAAAAATAGTTTGCATTCGTCCAAGCTTATTAATACATCAATAAAGGTAAGTGAGTTTATTAGTAAAAGGTTCATACATCAAACCAATTCCAATCTCACGCAAATATTGTCTTAAGCAAATGTGAAATTTTGGGGAAGGACCCTTATTATCTTTTCCAAAATGTTGTTTATTCTTTATGGTGAAGATTTTCGATGTGCCAAAAAGAGAATTAACCAAATTTATCTTAAAAAATAGCACACGAAGGAGGCTTAAAGATTATAGTATTTCCATTCTTTATTATCTAGAAGAAACCAATAATAGTTAAGTTGTTATATAAGTCGTGTTTATAAAGGTTGAATATTGAGATCATGACATGATGATATAAGGAAGGTTATTATATCATTCAAATTAACTCATATATTTAGAAAAAAAATGATTTTCGTATAAGTGTAGTCTAATGTACTACCTTATTTTTTAATATTAAAAATTTTATTGCCTATGAATTGTTATTATGGTTAAAGAGCAATGAAATTTATTAAATATGCAATAAAACAAATTGATTATTGAGAAATAGGAAATTAGGAAAATTTCGACTCTTTTTCTCTTTTCTCATTTTTTTGTTTTTTATTAACCAATTACAGGTTATTCATAGATCATTAATTTCAAAACAAGGATACATGAATAATTTAGTACACTAGCAATTGCATTCATTGGGAACTTGGTGGAAAAAGCAAGTGCAATAAAGCAACCTTAAACTGCTTGCAAAGTCACTATGGACCAAACACTCATAATAAAATTCAATACGATATCACATAGATATCATGGTAACTCTATGAATTCAGCAGGGGCTTAAATCAATGAACCTCTAACATATCATGTGTAATTATGGCATACCAAACAATGCCCCTAATTTTACTACATATTGGAAAATACCTCCAAAAATCACATTGTTTAACCCCCTACAAATAAGGGCCTAATACACCTTCTTACATAATAAAACCCCTATTTTGACTAGATATTATAGGTATCCATTTATTCATTAATTTTTTTTTATACCTCTTTATATTTTTTCATTAATTTTCAGCTCCATTTTTTATACCTATTGATATAAAAACCCTTTAAGTCATACTATATTCTCAATATATTATGTTATTTTTTCCTCAATATATATCGCCCAATGTGAAGTGACATGGTATGGTATTTCTCCCCCATTTAATCCCCTAAGGTGAAAGCTAAACATGCATATAGAAGAAACCCTTGATCAATTAAGTGCAAAATGGAGGATTTTTTTCAATTTTTTTAATTTTTATTGGTAGATGCTTCATTTGGAAAAAAATGTTGGGGTTGTGTTTGTATGCAACAAAATGACGACTCAGTGGGTGAACTAGTTATCTATGCTTAAATGATTGGAAACCCATATAGATAAAGGAATTATGATAAGATATTGTTTTATGTTGGAGCTCAAATAACCCAAAAAGTTTCATTTCTTATTTGTACGAACAAGTCAGAAAATTTCAATACTTCAAAATAATTTTCACCATAATTCAAAAACAAGTTAAAAACAAGTTAAGTATAAATCAAAAAATGCGAAAATAAATGACCTTAGGGAAGGACAAGGAAACCAATTAAATCATAGTTTTCTGATTATATTTAATAATAGAGGCATGGTCGTTGTTGTCGATAATCACCTATATCTTTCGCATGGATTCATTTTAACCTAATAAAATACATCTATCCCATATATTAGATATATAATAAGAGTTTTTTTGAGTGTTTATTTATTCATATGATATTTCTTTAAAATTTAACAAAATATTGTTGTCTTGACTTAGTAACCAGCAAATGATAGTACCATTCACAAGAGATAACAAGAGTGAAAATGTAGCTCACCCTGAGACCTTTTACCTTTCAAATTTGCAACTCAAAGCCATATCTCTAGCTTGGTGACCAATAGCACTAATGTCACTATTATTAAGGCCCATGATTATGGTAGTTCGTCTAGCAATAACAACTCATAGAAATTATTTATTGATTTATATTAAAATATACTTTGATTAATTTTAACTATCAATGTATTACTTAATAGATGGGGTAGAACATCCTCTCCTTAACATCAAGGGATGGCATGAAAATCCTATAATGGCTAACCTTATTGGTATGTCTTGCTAACCTAAAGACTATTTTTTATGTAAATTGTCAAATCCTTCTTAATAATGGTGAAAATAGTAATCCAAGAATTAGTTACAATCTAAAAGATCATAAATTTATGTTATAGGAAGATTGAGGTAAACAAAAAGAAAACATATTTACAAAAAATATTCCATAAAGATAAGATTTAATTTATGAAGTAAAAAGCATAAATAATTTTCCTAATAATCATGCTAGGGAGAACCTTAAAACATTAAAGTATACCTCTTAAAAATGAAAGAGAAAAGGTTTGTGGATAACCAATGTAACGCATAAAAATAGGACAAAACGAATTATCCCCATTCAATGTATTAATCAAACTGTACGAAAAGAATTATTAAAATGATGATAGTGTATGGATGATATAAAACTTGAAATGTTACATATTCTACCCCTAGTGATTTATCCCTTTTATAGATATACGCTTGGATACGAAATTTTTACTCAACATTACGGAAGACCTTAATAATTTGACCTTTATTACACACAAAAGACACCAATACTAAACTTAAAGAATATAAAATAAAATCAGTGGCTATGATGTTGATTTAAAACTAAGAAGAGCCATACCAAAATTTATGTGAAGTGAAAGGGAAGTTTATGATATTATTTCATCAAATGTATTTATAATTGTTAATCTTAAATAAAATTGCATCAATAATACAAAGAATGAAAGAAACAAAGCTAAGAAAACTCCCCTAACGGCGTCATAATGATGGCTCGGCCTCTAGTTCATGCTTTTCATATCTAAATTATTCAAACAAAAGAAAAGAAAAAAAATTGAACAAACACTACTCTATTCCCAAATCTAACTAAGAAGAGCCATAACAAAATTTATGTGAAGTGAAGGGGAAGTTTATGATATTATTTTATCAAATGTATTCCTATTTGTTAATTTTAAATAAAATTGCATCAATAATACAAAGAATGAAAGAAACAAAGCTAAGAAAACTCCCCTAACGGCGTCATAATGATGGCTCGGCCTCTAGTTCATGCTTTTCATATCTAAATTATTCAAACAAAAGAAAAGAAAAAAAATTGAACAAACACTACTCTATTCCCAAATCTAACTAAGAAGAGCCATAACAAAATTTATGTGAAGTGAAGGGGAAGTTTATGATATTATTTTATCAAATGTATTCCTATTTGTTAATTTTAAATAAAATTGCATCAATAATACAAAGAATGAAAGAAACAAAGCTAAGAAAACTCCCCTAACGGCGTCATAATGATGGCTCGGCCTCTAGTTCATGCTTTTCATATCTAAATTATTCAAACAAAAGAAAAGAAAAAAGATTGAACAAACACTACTCTATTCCCAAATCTAACTAAGAAGAGCCATACCAAAATTTATGTGAAGTGAAAGGGAATTTTATGAAATTATTTCGTCAAATGTATTCCTATCTGTTAATCTTAAATAAAATTGCATCAATAATACAAAGAATGAAAGAAACAAAGCTAAGAAAACTCCCCATACGGGGTTATGATGATGGCTCGGCCTCTAGTTCATGCTTTTGATATCTAAATTATTCAAAAAAAGGAAAAGAAAAGAAATTGAACAAACACTACTCTATTCCCAAATCTACGCACGCCACTTGGAAAATTAAAAACTAAGTGAAATAAAATTTCTAGCTTATCCATTGAAGCATCTCCAATTCTGCAATGAGAAATATATCTCTAACTAGTAAACTAGTAAATACAATTGAAGCATGGAAAAACTAAAAATAAATAAATCACGATTGCTAGGAAAGTATTCATTGAAAATAAATGCAAGTATGATCTTCAGAAATAGTATTTCTCAATATTTTCTTCAATCATATCTTCATAAGTACAGACATTAATATCAAATCATTTGAAAAAAATTGGAGATGAAAAATATTCATGATTGTAATGAATATAATCATGTAAAAGACTCTTTGTATCATTATTAAGATGTACATTTCAAAGATCATATCAAAATAATAATAATTTATCATAGTCATAAATGGAAGTCTATGATTCTTTTGATAATCCCTATAAAAATGAAATTCTTGAAAATCAAGAACATGATATGAAGAGATAGAATTAAACAACATTTTTGAATCATCATCACTTCATGCAAAAGTATTGTGATAATTATCGTGATGAGAACCAATAATTAATTGATTATGATATTCAATATCATGTAAATGGTTATAATAGGCACAAGATTTTTTGTTTGACACAAATTTGCCCAACCCAATACGACTCATACTTAGAATCATATTTTAACCACTTCTTAATCCCCTTACAAGTAAAGAATTAATAAATCCAAATGATGGAGTGTCATCATTAAAAGGACATCGAATTGGTATTTCAAACTTATCTTTATCAAGTTCTATTTCATCGTCTATAAAATCGTGACCATAATCATCATAATGAACTCCCATCTCTTGCAAATCATAATAAAGATTAGATTCATTGACATGTACAAATGGATATGTAAGAGACTGGCGTAAATATATTTCAACCTCAATTTGATGGACATGATCTGATGAAACCACAGCATGCTCATTCTGTTGATTTTCACTTAAATATGAACCAATAGAAATTTGAGCATGAAGATCAAATGTATCAAAATTCATAAACAAATCAAGACACATAAAATAAGGAATATGAGAGTAGACATGGTTTTCATGATCCTAATTGATCATGTTTCTTCCTTAAAAACTGTTTCGAAAATAAGGATGATCTGTAGATAAAATTTTATAAAAATATATTAAATAAAATACTATTTCTGTATGAAACTACAAATTAAATCAGGTCTCAACATAAATGATAAAATAATTGGTAACTATGAGAATATAAATTCCTCATTCTCATAAACAATCGTAGTGTAGATATGTTTAATTTGTATTTCACAAAAAGAACTTATGCAAGAGCTAATTGAAATATAATTACAAATGTCGCTTCACAAAGAAAGCTAAAAAACATAATTGTAATTGATTGTTTATAAAATTCACATGCTTCAATCCCTTTGCTTATGAATACAATGAATAAACCATCAGAAGAGCGTCTGATATAATTAATCCAATCAGTTACAGCTACAACATTAACTCAAATTGTAAGAAAAAAGACATTTTACATCGACTTGAACATCCGGAACGAACTCACACACAATCAGTCAATTAAATTCATAGATGGATACCACTCTTAGGACATGGGTCTCTGGAGAAGAGTATGAATCTAATTAAGAAGTTACAAACTTAAATAATGTTTAACAACATAGAAATGAAATATAAATTATCTTTCATTTAAGAAAACAAATCTATAAACAAAAGAGACATTTATCTCTTAGATGTCAGAAAATAAATCACAAGATATTGAACAATATATCAATAAAACCGTGGAATTTGAAGGTATAAGAAATATATTGAATAAAATTAATTCAATTAAATATATATAAAAAAAGTATTTCATAGTACGAATTAAAGAAACTCATAAAATGTGATGTTTGAATTAATAAATAAAAGAACTCACTCGTGAGGTCTACCAAAGAGAGTTTGAACTAGGAGATTATGGCTCTGCAGAATGCTCTACATTCTCAATACAACTCAAACATTATATAGCATACATAGATGTAGGGAATTTAGAAGCATACCCTATGAAATAGAAACTAATTCTTATCCTAAGGTGTTGTGAACCTACTCTTACTAATTAAAGATTCTTCATTATCTTTCAACACATCCTCTTAATGGAAAAGGGGTTCAAAAATATGCATATCTCCATAAAATTTCAAACTTAATTTTTCCAAGAGGCTTAGTGAAACTATCAGCAACATTATCACATGTTTTACAATATACAAGATAGATTTATTTAGGTTGAACTTTCTCTCTTACAAAGTGGAATTGTGTATCAATGTGTTTAGTGTTCTTGTGAAACACCGAGTTATTAGCAAGTTTGATTGAGCTCTAGTTGTCACATCGAATAATTGTTCCATCTTTTTGTTCTTCCCCAACCTCCTCGATAAGTTTGCACAACAAAACTACCTCACATGTTGCTACGCACATAGCTTGATACTCGGCTTCCGTTGAAAACAAGGAAATGGTGTTTGGTTTCTTACTACTCCATGTAATCACCCTGGATCCAATGTTGAATGCATAGCCTGTTATGGATCTTCGATCGTCTACATTTCCATCCCAGTCAAAATATGTAAACCATGTCAATCTAACATCAGAATAATAAGTATAAATAATATCATATTCTACAGTTCCCTGTAGATACCTTAAAACACCTTTCACTACATTCCAATGACTCTCAAGTGGTTTGGACATAAATTGACTTAAAACACTAACTGCATAAGCCAAATTTGGTCTAGTAGTGATTAAGTAGATTAAACTCCTATCCAGTTGTCGA
The DNA here is from genome assembly GCA_034641835.2 of Pinus albicaulis. NCBI lineage: Eukaryota > Viridiplantae > Streptophyta > Pinopsida > Pinales > Pinaceae > Pinus > Pinus albicaulis. Next base: position 515,575,110 of record CM076574.1, on the reverse strand, counting down.
GAAAGTGTCGCATCTGCCTCTTTAGAGCCATCCTCATGATAGGTTTAATGTTCTAATGTCGTGGTATTGTTGTAGCCTTGCAGTGATCAATCCTGAATATTTCGAGTAGAATTCTAACATACTTACCCTATGACAGAAAAATTTGTCCTGAATCTCTCCACATCTCAAGACCCAAACAATATTTTAGTTCACCAAGGTCTTTCATTTCAAACATTTTTGACATTTTCCGCTTTATTTATTTTATTAGATAAACAAAATTACTTGTAATAATTATATCATCTAAATATAAAGAAATCAACAATATAAGCCCCTTTTCATCTTTCACAGTATACAGATTAGGGTAATTTTTACTTCTATTGTAACTGTGTTGTAGAAAAAATGAGTCTATCTTTTCATACCATGACCTAGGTGCTTGTTTCAGTCCATATAAAGCTTTGTTTAATATAGAGACTAAATGTTCTTTCTCTTTCTCGACAAACACCTCTTGCTCTAAGTAAACTTCCTCTTTCAACTCTCCATTTAAAAATGCAGATTTTACATCTAGTTGGTGAATCATCGAGTGTTTTCTAGTGGGTAAAGAAAACATCATTCTCATTGTGTTTAGTTTAGCTACAGTGGTGAAGGTTTCCTCGTAATAAATACCTTATTTTTATGAATATCCCTTTGCTACAAATCTATATTTTAGTTTATATATAGTTCCATATGCATTAATATTGGATTCATATATGGTTTTTTTCCCTTCAGGTTTTTCAACCAACTCCCAAGTGTTGTTTTTGAGAATAGATTCATATTCTTGTTCCATAGCTTCTTTCCATTCACTACATTGATTTTCTTCTTTATAACTAGAAGGTTAAAAAACATTCATCATACTAGTTATAAAGGCATTTTCCCTATATATCGTAGGAAATTGAATATGCGTAATTGATCTTATGAACATTGGTATAGCTTCCAACCTGTTTTGGATTTCATTTGAAGGAATCAAGTTTATTTTTATATCTGAATTTTATGCTTCTACCTTTTTCTACTTCTCATGGTTGTTTCCTGCTTCTTCACTTCCTTCCACCAAGAATGGAATATCCCATTTCTCATTTCTTTTATCAGATTCATCATAAACCTATTCATGGAACATGAAATCTCTACTAACACAAATTTTGTGAGAAGAGGGATTAAACAATCTATAAGCATTAAATTGTGAACAATACCATACAAATGTACATCTGATGACTTTTGAATCTACTTTTCTTCTGCCTTCCATTGGAATGTGGACAAATTATTTAGATCCAAATACCCTCAAATGTATTACTGTGGGCTTGAATCCATATAATTCTTTAAAAGGAGTTTTAAAATATAGACTTCATGTAGGACTAATATTTTTCAAATAAACTGGAATATTCATTTCTTCAGCCCAAAAACCATTTGAAATATTTGTACCTTTCAACATGCTCCTAGCACACTCTACCAAAGTTTTGTTCTTTCTTTCCAATACTGTCTTCTACTGAGGAGTATGGGGTGCTGTGAAATGTTATTTTATTCCATGTAATTTACAATACTTGGAAAGTTCACCCTTCCTGTATTCTCCTCCCTGATCGGAGAGAATAATTTCTATATGCTTCCCTGTTTTCTTTTCTATCATATATCTAAACTACTTGAAGTATTCAAATGTGTGACTTTTCTTACTCATAAAATACACCCGAGAAAAATCTTTGCAGTCATCAAAAAACAATAGAAAATACATTGCAGCTCCTAATGAATTTCTTTGCATAGGTCCACATAGGTCAATGTGCCCTAATTCAAGTATATCTCTCTTTTTCTTTTCTACCAGAACAAGGAATTATTCTCTATGCATTTTTCCTATCACAGATGCATAACAATCATTATGCAATTGTTTTAATGTAGGAATACCTCTTACCAATTCATTTTTTTGAAGTAACAAGAAATCGTTAAAGTTCTTGTGACCAAGTCTCTGGTGCCATAACTCTTCTATAGTCAAACTTGATGTTATCAAGGCTTGATATGGTTCTGTCATAAAATTCAATCTGTACAAACCTTCTATTCAAATTCCTGAAGCAATAATATTCATGCTATCCAACAAATCTTATATATAAGAATTATATTTAAAGAATTCTACGATGATATTCTGATCTATAATCGTGGATACAAAAATTACATTCTTTGTGACTGTGGGTACATACATTAAATTTTGAATATATCTGATATGAACATCACGCAAGGTAACAGGAATGTTCCTGTACCCTTTGATATGATAAATTCTATCATAACCAAGCTAGATTTGTGCTCCCTTGGTAGTTTCTTTAAAATCTTCGAACCATTTTCTGTTCCCTATCATATGTGTGGATTCTCCCAAATCTACATACCAGATGTTTGCTTCGACGTTTTCATCAAAGTCTGCCATGAAAAATCTAAAGTCTTGAACATGGTCATCATGTGCGAAATGCCCTACATGTATTTTATGTCTCTGTTTTTCTTCATGAAATTACTTTTTCCTACACTCCTTAGCCATATGACCGATTTTTCCGCAATAAAAACATTTTACTATAGAGTCGTTTCTATTAGGACACATAGCTTGAGCTTGATTTGGTCGTTTCTATAGATTTTCTTCTTCTTTGAAAAATTTCTTCTTTGCCATTAACGCAAGATATGCAATCTGGGGTTTTAGAGTCAATCTTCTTTCTTCCTTTTGCTTTAGTATTCCTGTCAGTTCTTCAAACTTTGGGATTTTCTCTCTTTCACTTATCCCATTGATTAAAATTTCATAATCATCAGTCATACCATTCATGCTAATCGTGACCAAATCTGCATTTGAAACCATTTGACTGATATCTGCCAATTTTTTCTTCAGATCTTTGATCTGCGATATGAAATAAGAAATTTTTTCACTCTCCTCCATCTTTATGGATAGAATATTACTCTTTAAGAAAAAAAGATGATTTGTATTCCTGATCTAATACAAATCCTTCAATACCGTTCAAATTTCACTTGCTCATTTTCATTTTCTTATTTGCGGTATGATGCAGTCTTTCATTGACATCTTCAGCAACGTATTTTATTTTCCCTCTCTCTTCTCCCAATCTAGAATTTCCGTCTCTCCCATTGCTGGCTTTGGCTCATCCCCATTTTCAATCATCCATGCACTCTATGCTTCTAGCATAGTCTGCATCTTAAACTTCCAATTAGAGCAATTGAAACCATCGAGCTTGTTGCTCTCATTCAAGTATGCTTCGATTATTTGATTATTCATCTTGACAATTCAAAGAAAAACTTTAAGTAATGGACAGGAAAAAAAATGATGGATCTACCCCAGACCCTTACAGAAAGAAATATTACGATAAAAATCTACCTAATATGTGATCAATCCAGTAGGTTGTTTTGCACGTTGCGCCACAGGCTCTCGACTCCTCTACACCGGCAATATCTGCTTCATATATCCTCCTTCATCAGTGAATTTTCCCCGTATCTCTTCATTGGCGACCTTTCACCAGATTTTTTCCTTCATTAGTGGTGCCCACTGTCTCAAATCTATTTTAGATCCCCTCATCACACTTAATGACCCAATTTTCGCGACCATCACACTAGAAATAAAATACAATAAGTCTATCACTACTTGACACCTCTATTCTGCTCAAATCTGTGCCATCAGTGCGACTTCTACTGTAGGAACCATGATGATTGGTGCAACTGTTCCTCAAAAACATGCATTGATTCGCTCAATACCTGAGAGAAAAAAAAATTCACTGAATCATTAGGGGCTTCTCCTCTGCCACCTAGATACTCGCAGGAATCACCACAATCTAGCTATGATTTGATTGTGAAGCTCGGATACCATGATAAAATGTGATGTTTGAATTAATAAATAAAAGAACTCACTCATCAGCTCTATGAAAGAGAGTCTGAATAAGGAGAGTCTGGCTCTACAGAATGCTCTACATTCTCAATACAACTCAACCATTATATAGCATACATAAATTTAGGGAAGTTATAACCATACCCTAAGAAATACAAACTAATTCATATCCTGAGGTGTCGTTAACCAACTTTCAATAATTAAGGATTCCCCATTATCTTTCAACAAAAACATTTGAACATACATTGTTTCCATTTTGGATCACACTTTGTTATAATGTTCATTCTCAGGCGTAGAGAGCTCCACCTTTTCAACAGATAAATTTGATTATTTTTATAGGTAAAGGTTTGGTTCTATTATTTACAAATAAATATTTTTTGTTAATTATATAGATCAAAAAATGTACCGTGCTTGTTCAATATTAGCCAAAACTCATATATATCATTTTCAAATTAAATATTGGTTGAAATCCTTGTCGATTTTTAGCATCATTAATCCGGTTTAAATGATTTAGTCATTATTTGTCTATTGTGGTGCACACTCTATATCATGATAAAATCGTGTCAAGGGAACAGTCGTATTTCCATAAGGAAAACCAAACATTAGATAATTGGAAAACAGCTAAGAGTGAAGCACAAAATCATACTAATGTGAGAATAACATTGATTTCTCCCCATTTTGGCTTTTACCGACAGAGCGACAATGGTTGGAGGTTCTACGATTAATAGGACGAAGCACTAATCTAAGGGAAGTTTGAGCAATCACTAATTTCATTGGTAAAAAGAAATCGATGCAGATTAAATCCATCAAGAAAGCAGATCAAGAATGTGAAAAAATAGCAGATAAAATCAAGTAAATCATGACAAAAAGGTGTTTTTCTTCCTAGATGTCACGAGGACGAGACTACAATTTTTCCTATATAAGAGCCATTATTTTATCCCAATATACAATGGTTAAAATCCTCATGATTCAACTAATTATGTCCATTTTGAGAAAAACTAGTTTAAAATTTCTCATATTCACTTAAAAACTGAGCATACAAGCTCTGTTATGCATTAATCAAATAAACTTACATATATACATAGAGGAATTGTCTCAAGATAGAGAAGCTATCTTAGACGCACAATAATTTGGTTGAGATAATATCGCAACCTCACAACAAACTAGGAACTAACCTATCAAATAGGAACATACTCTATACATAGAGAGAATCACAACTAAAGACGAGTAGGAATTACATATTCGAACACTCCCCCTTAATGCCTACTTGTCTCAATATCTATCTGCAAAAACTACAACTGGTCCTGTTTGGTAATTACACTGGTTCTGTTTGGTAGTTACACTTTGTATATTGTTCATGCTATTTTCAATGTCCATATAAAGGAAAAACCATCTACCAAAATGCATGGGTTCCAACCACTGCAACCACTAGTCTACTAGGAAGTCCTTCACATACATGGTTCATCCAACCTCTCGATTAACTCCCCCTTGATATAAAATTTCACCTTATGGACTCTAAAACCAATACGGCCCACTCAAGTGTATCCATACTGCTTGACACACTCTTCCAGGGTGCTAAAACTCTCTGACAGAAGGAACATATAACAAAGGGGTATGCATGCCTCTCTGGGTCTTACAACACATACAAACAATAAATAACATGTAGATTTTCTTCTAATTACAAACTGTGACTCATACTCTACCATGGTCATAAGTCTATTCGAAGAAACTCACACAAAAAAAACTCCCACAAACTTGATTGTCCATCCTCCTTTTCCACTTACCATACCATTCACCTCCACAAACACCACAATATTCATTTGCTGGAACACACCATTACTTTGGCTTTATAATTTTGAGTCTTTGGCATCTTCCTTTTACTTTGGCAAGCTGGTCTTGGTCTCCATGTTTTACATGTCATCAATTAGAGTTGCAAATTCTAACAGAATGACATCATACTGAGGTCGTAAATCTCAATATTTATACAAATTTCCAAGACTTGTCCACATCTAGCCATAAGAAATAAAAACAACAAAAAATGAAAATATAAGCACAAGTTATAACCATGACATTAATACCATATCCATGAAGAAAAAAATGTCATGAAAACGTTCAACACATGGCCACGCCATTCACTACTGCGGACAAACTGCCCCAAATTTGAGTTCACCAGAACACTGTCCACACTATTGCTGTGAGAAGATCTAATATCATACATTGCACGTTGTCTTCGATCTTATCCCTATCAGATCACTAACAACTGATCACTCCATGTTGCTTCATGAACATGCACGATCAACACGCTTTCACCTGCTTGCTAGTTCACATTTCGAGAAGCAGTAATTCACCTCCACCACTCAGGCGGCCAGCCTTGAGGAGATACAATGTAGCCACCATGGCTCAACTCAGCCACCAAGGCTTATCACAGCCATCAAGGCTCACCACAGCCACCAAGGCTCAACACAGCCACAAAGGCTCACCACAGCCACAAAGGCTCAACACATCCATGACGGCTCACCACAGCCATGAAGGCTCAACATTGCCATGACGGATTATCACGACCACAAAGACTTAACACAACCATGAAGGATTATCATAGCCATGACTCCATGGTCGAGTTCTGCGTCGTCCACAAATTCACTATCAACGTGCATAAAATTCAACAATTTTATACATAGAAAGTTCTTCTTTTAGTATCCAATTCCCCAGGAATCACAGTGTAATGCCACTTCACCTGTTCACAATATCAAGGCTAGTGACATCTTCCAAGCATGCCTCCTCATGCTCGCTGACAGGCTACAACAATGAAGACACATTTTCAAGCTAATCTCCTCGCAATTGAACATGTAGATATGTTTCCATCACACTCTGCACACACAAACTCGATCATTCTCTAATCTATGATGTTCCTTCATACACTATCTTTTGATGCCATTTTCATTGTCATGTCTTCATCATATCTGGTAGTAAATCATTCCTGCAAATAATTTTTTCTATTGTTGGAATGGGAAATTCCAGCAAAGACTCACACTCGTGACAATACATTCCCAAACTAAATGTCACAACAATACAACATTTAATTCTTTTAACCAGATTTACATAAATTCATTTACATGTTAAGTTGACTGGTATCAACATGAAAGCAGAATAATTCATGAAGACAACAATTTCTTTCATCTTCAACCTGTATAGAAACGTGATCACGTCGAGGCAGCGCACCACACTACCCTCGGCTCACTTCACTACTGTGCCATGAGACCATGCTAGAAATGTGTTCAACCTTCAACCAGGTTGATCCCGAACAAAGGAAGTGGGAAGCCTCCCAACAACTTCGCGTGCTTCTCCACCTCTTCTGACACATGAAAGCTTCCTTGTTCAACTCAATCATACGAGTGAAGCCACCACTGACTGGTTCCAATGAGAAATTAAGAAGAATTGAAACCACAACAAAAAAACAACATTTCAAGGCTCGGCTCTTCTTAGTGGCCTCGTCCACCTTCTTGCTATAAAACAACCTAGTTTGGGCATAGTCCAAAGAATAAACAAAAGGAAGAGAAGATGTACCAGCTGCCCCACCAGAGGCTAGGTTTCCAGCAAACCATTTCGAGTAACCATCCATGTCTTTCTTAAAATTAAACAGCCTGTTAAACTAATTCTTTAACACAAAGTTCAAAGCCTAAGTGGGAAAAATAACGGATAACATTTGAAGTGTTTCCTCTCCACAACGCAATGACGGCTTCATCCTTCATTGTCTTAGAAAAACAATCCCCAATCCCTCTGTATGGTTTGGCAAGGCGTCGAGCCTTCAACATTTCATCCTAGTTTTGTATCAATAGTTTGACACGCTCAATAGGTGCAGCTACAGAAACTCCTCCCATGAGAAATTCAATCATAAAACCAGTAAAACCTTTCTCTGCAGGCACTAGAATAAAGAAAGATGAATGTATGGGAGACAAAGCTACATTTCTTGCACAAGAAGCATGCAAAAAATTCACTCTGCAAGCCACCATAACTCTGGAGAGGGGATGACAAGGGTGGTAGGATAACTTGAAAGGCATAAGCAGAGAATGCTCAATGTTCGATGCCATGCGACAGGAAGCATTCAATGCAACCCTTTTGGTGGCCCAATCATTGCTTCGCAACGGCTCTTGCATCGACGGAATGAGACCACTCAATGCCTGCTATGTCGACACCCCTCCCGCCTCTATTACACTTCTAACCAATGACAACAACACCGCTTTCCCTAAAAAAAATTTGGATTCCCTAGAAGCTTCACAATATTCGACAGAAGCCTCTGAAGAAGCTCGAGCGACTGAGGATCTACAGCGTTTTCAATAGCTCTCAATAGGCACAATGCACAACCAACTTGGAAATAACGATTCTGCTCACCAATAGCTTCCCAGAAAGGCTTAAAAAACGCACAAATAGACGAATTCAAGTCTATGATCCTTGACGCCATGATGCCTATTTCATTGATGCAGGCATCACGGACATTGGAATTGGGTTCATTGAGGCGACGTACAACACTGCCCACTATTCTTACCAGGTGGGGCGACAAAAAATCACTATGGGCATCAGCCATCGTTTCGAAGAGCTTCACACATTATTTCCTCATGGTGCTCTTCTGTTGTGACTCGATATCATAGAGACACGATAAGAAGAGGGGCAAAGCCATCTGAATTCAAGTTCTGAAAACGCTCTTGATCTCTTTTGAAGCAATCGTGTATGTGTCACGATCTGATAACTTATTAATTGCTCCGATTACTCGATGTCTCAGCCTGTGCATTGCTTGTTGGTGGCTCACCTACTTGTTAATTTTGCTGCTTCTGTCTAATCGCGCCTACACCATCCTCCTTCGAAATGCAGTGGCCACACTTGAATAGATGCGCAGAAAATCAGCTGACGCAGCAAGTTGATCCAACTCAGATAAGCAACATGCACCAACACACAAATGATTGGTGTAGAAAAAAAATAAAATTCAATGCAAATCGTCTCTCGCAGGGACACAACCAACACAATGAAAGGTTACCACGCTGCTGGAATGATCCACTACGATTACTCGTCTTCTCCAATCACTTAGCCTCACAACGCACAAGCTTCATAACCTAGCTCGATGGAAAAACAAAAAGACTAAAAAAAATATCGATATACTCTTATTTCCCTTAGCCTAGGAGGGGTTGAGGTCCAGGCCCATAGGAACTCTGATACCAACTTAAAAACTGAGCATACAAGCTTTGTTATGCATTAATAAAATCAGGTTACATATATACATAGAGGAATTGTCTCAAGATAGAGAAGCTATCTTAGACGCACAATAATTTGGTTGAGAGAATATCTCAATGTCACACCAAACTAGGAACTAACCTATCAAATAGGAACAGACTCTATACATAGAGAGAATCACAACTGAAGACAAGTAGGAATTACATATTCCAACACATTCGTCATCATTTAACTATCAATTGAAGTCGAAATCAATGTATTTATTAGGGTTTTACCCAACAACCATTACCTTTAACAAGTGAAAATCCAAAATTTGAAATGAAATAAATACTAAAATTCAAATTCAGTGGCTGATCCATTGAGAATAATACCCAATCTTTTATATAATATAAGTGAAATATTTTCGAGAGGAGCAACTAGTTTGGTGACACATAGGAGATAAGAAGCCACACAAGAGGAGGCATAATGTTCTGACAACCATTTATGAGTAACATAAACATAATCTAGGCTTATTACAAGATCATAGGTTTTGTAGCGACCCTTTACAAATTAAAATCATTGTGTTGTGAAGAGTGATAGTGTGCAGATAACTTGTTAAAAATAGATCAAAAGAGATGATTGTCATGTTTTCCAATGAATAAGAAAATAATCTATTAATTATAAATAAATAAAAAAGTACTTCACATTCATCAAATCTTATTAATACACTAATAAACATAAGTTGGTATTAGTGGAATTAAAGGTGGAAACATCAAACCGATTCCAATCTCATGAAATGGTTGTCTTAATCAAATGTAAAATTTGGAGAAAGGGCCTTAGTAGTTTTTTGCAAAATAATGTTTCTTCTTTATGGTGAATATTCTCCATGTTCCAAAAAGATAATTAACCAAATTTATATTAATAAATATCATATGAACGAGGCTTAAATATTATATCATTCTGCTTCCTTATTATATAGAACAAACCAATAATAGCCAAGTTCTTATGTAAGTAAGGAATGTTAAATGCTGAATATTGAGATGATGACTTGATGACGTAAGGAATGTTATTATATCATTCAAATTATGCTAATTTCTTTAAGAAAAAATTATTTTCAAACAGGGGTAATTTTATTGCATTGCCTTATCTTTGAATATGTATAAGTTTGTTGCATGAATTGTCAATATAGTTAAAGAGGAATGAAATTCATTCAATATGCAATAAAACAAATTGATTATTTAGAGATAGGAAATTAGTAAAAGGTAAAATGTTTCTTTTTTTCTTAATTTTTGGTTTTTTATTAATTAATTATAAATTCTTCATAGATAATTAATCTCACATGTTTTCACTTTTTCAAAATGTCACATGAAATGAAAACTAACAAACGTGAAAGCAACTCAGAAGAGAAGCACACCAAAGTAACGAGACATAAATAATTAAAGATATTAGAAATTGCATCCATTAGCAAATTTGTGAAAAAGCACTCATAAAAAAAACCAACAATATATCACTTAGAGATCTTTCATTTTTCTTTTTTATCGGGCGCCCTTTCTTTTGGTGAAAAATGTAGGGATGGTGTTGGTAGGCCAACAACCAACAACCATCTTCCTTCCAAACAAGTATCCTAGTTTTTGGTGGAACACGGGTTCCACATTCTTATTCATTAGTGTAGTCTAAAAGTAATTATGTTAATTATGTAGGTTTCAAATTCCGACCACTGCAAGATAGTGTTGCAGGTATCCTAGTTTTTGGTGGGACGCAGGTTCCACATTCTTCTTAATTAGTGTACTCTAAAATTAATTATGTTAATTATGTAGGTTTCAAATTCCGACCACTGCAAGATATTGTTGTTGGATCTTAGCCAAGCACAATATTAGCAACTTAATTAGATATTGCCTCAACCAAAAGACAAAATATAGATGTCTTTTCATGTATTTCTTTTCAAAATGATAAATTTCTTGATGGAAAACACAACTCCGGGCATGTTAATATTCTCTCTTCTTAAGAATAATAAGAAATTTCATTGTGAAAAGAGGTGCATTCTCAGTCTTGTATGACATTGATGTATAAGTATGTTGGAAGCCAAAATAAAAAACTAAAGAAAATTTAAAAAATAAAATATAAATAATGACAATGACTTATATCCCGATATAAATAAAGAATTTGAGGAACACTAAAAAATGATATATGGCTTATAAATAAAAATCTAAATAAAATATAGGCATGGTAAATAAATAAAACCTCTTTTTATTCTTACTTACGAAGTATGATAAATAAATATAAATATAAATAACTTAGAGATATGGTAAATAAATCAATTTTCTTTTAATATTTACTCTATAAACCTCTTTATATTTACAAAAAATCAAGAAAGAGGTTTTATTTAGGTGAAGCCTATGGGACAAATTTTTATTAATACCACAAGCCAAATATCATAGGCAAAATACCATATTTATAAAAGAGGTATGGTCAATAGTTAAATATAAAAAAGAGGTAAGGTAAATAGGTAAAAATATATCTAATAGGATTAGAAATAAACATCTAATTATATACCAATACTATGTGCCAAATACAATCGACCAAAAAATTATTAATACTCTGTCAAAAAAACATTATTAACCGTAGCATTAATATTAAAATATTATTATTATAGATTTGGTTTAATACAATATTAAATTTGTTATATTATAAAATATATTAATATATCAAGATATATATATTAACTCGAGATATATATGAGAGGGAATAACAAATACTTATGATAGAGGTGGACAAATAGGGGCAGCGAGAAGGGAGAGATGGAGATAAAGTAAAGGAGAGGGAGAGAGCAGCAACGAAGAGAGAGAGAAGGAGGAGTGAGAAAGGTAGAGAAGGGTAAGATAGGGAGAGGGAGTCATAAATATGGAGGTGGGGGAGAGAGAAGGAGAGAGGGAGGGATAGAGAGATTGACTTGGATGGGGAGAGAGAGAGGTAAGAAGAAATACACAGATAGCGAGAAGCAGAGAGAGAGGGAGTGATAAGGGAGACATAGATAGAAAGTGTGTATGTTTAGGGGTGAGATAAAGAGACATACAAGGAGTAATGGAAAAAAGGGGGGGATATAGTAGCATAGTTGGAGAGAGAGATATAGTGATTGGGGAAGAGAGAGGATTTGGGGACAGAGAGAGAGAGGCAGAGGAGGTAGTGATATATAGGTATATTTGAGAAATATATTGTATGTTTTGGGTTTGATATACAGAGAAAAGGGGAGATAGAGATATAGATGGAAGCTGAAGATAAAGAAGAGATAGATGGAGACAAGGAGGGAGGGACAACGTTATTGATATATATGGAGTGAGAGAGTGTGTGTTTGGCAGGGTGAGATAAAGGGACAAAGGAGAGATGGGGGGAGATAAATGTGTATATTGAGGGGTGAGATAGGGAAGAATATTTCTTGCACTAGATGCATTGATTTCAGTGTAAACATTGATTTATAATTCTAATTGATTTCTTGCAATAGGTTCATTTATTTTAGTGTAGATGTTGATATCTAATTATATTTGATTACTTTACCTAGATCCATTGATTTCAATGTATATTATTTATAACCCTATTTGATTTCTTGAACTAAATGTAAGAAGGAGAGAAGGAGAGGAGTGAGAATGTAAGAGAAGGGTAAGAGATGGAGAGGGAAACCTAAATATGGATGTGGGAGAGAGCGAAGGAGAGAGGATTGGAGGGTAGAGAGGAAGAGAGACAAAGAAGGGCGAAGGGAGAGGGAGGTAGGAGATAAAGTGAGAGAGAGGAAGGATGAGAGGAGGAGAGAGATGGAGGGATAGAGAGATGAATTTGGAGGGGGAGAGAGGGAGGGAAGAATAAATACATAGAGTGTGAAATGTGGAGAGAGAGGGAATGACAAGGGAGGCGTGGAGAGGATGTGTGTATTTTTAGGGGTGAGATAAAAAGGCATAGAAGGAGTGATGAAGAAAAAAAGGGGAGAGGAGGGGAGAGAAGTAGAAAGGGGGGATATAGTAACATAGTTGGAGAGAGAGATAGAGTGATGGGGGAAGAGAGAGGATTAGAGGACAGAGATAGAGAGAGAGAGTGGGGTGGCGGAATAGAGGGAAGCAGGAGATAAAGGGAGAGAAGACTTGAGATAGAGGAAGAGTGATGGGGGGGAAGAGAGGATTATAGAGAGAGATGGAGATAGAGAGAGAGAGAGGAGAGGGCGGTAGGAGAGAAAGTGAGAGGGAGGAAGGAAAAGAGATGGGACTTAAAAGAGAGGATGAGAGAGGGAGGGAGATATAGGGAGGGATATAGAGATGGATTTAGAGGGTGAGAGAGGAAGGGAAGAAGAAATGCATAGAGAGTTAGTAGTGGAGAGGGAGAGAGAGAGTCACAAGGTAGAGATGGAGATATATTGTGTATGTTTGGGGTGAGATAAGAGATAAACAAGGAGAGATGAAGAGAAGGTGGGAGAGAAGGAGAGAGATAGGCATATAGTAACAAAGTTAAAAGGTGAATATATAGAGAGGGAGAGAGAGGTGCAAGAGAAAGGAAGAGAGAGAGTGAAGAGAGGAAGGGAAAGAGACATGGAGATGGAGGGGGGCAGAGAGGGATGTAAAAATAAAGAAATAGAGAGAGAAAGTGATGCACGAGCATGCAACTCAGGGTAGACAAAAGGAAGACAGGTTTTTGTCTCCCTGTTACATTTGATTTCTGACAGATCATTGAACCTGTGAATTTTAATTTTATTTTAGGAAAAATTGATTAGGGATAAGAGATTAATTAATTTCTGTAGGTTTAATTAAAGTTTTATTTCTTTTAAATTTATATTAGAAACTCGTTCTTACATTAAAAGAACATAATCAAGGATGTAGTTGTAATTAAAAGATTGAAAGTTTCATACTAGAAACTATTTTCCTACAATGGTACAAAAAGGAAAGAAACACATTCCATAAGGTTTGATTTTCCATCAGAGAGAAAGAAAGCTAACATAAAATAAACATAATTTTTTTTTAGAGAATAACCATTTGAGTCTAAAACCAGTCTGCAACCAAACTGTGTTATTATTCCTACTGTCTATCATTATATTTCTATGTTGTTGTATTTTAAATATTGACAGGTTGTGAACTAAATTAAGCACAAGTTGAAGCAAAGTCACACCCACGTGCTGGAGAAAACTATCACATTGACAAACAGAATACTAGAATTATTGAAAATTCTACACAAATAAAAAGCCTTTCCTCATACATTTCAGAATGAGAAAGAAGTTACAAATAGTATCAGGTAATTCACTTATATAAAATCATAGAATTTATATTCCTTATGATTTGCAAATAAGATAAAGAAAATTTCAAACGTTTTCTGGAGATTTGTCTAAATAAATAAGCTATAGAATTAGTTGTGATTTCGGGTTCGAAACCCCATACGAACAAAGTGTAAGCCTGAGGGCAAGATTATACAAAAAAAGAATAACAAACTTGGAATGACTGTATAGTCATTTACGACATAAGTTCTTTAACTACACAGGAAGGAAAAGTTGCATTGCAACTGCATCGACAAATACCCATTAAAGGGAATGAAGGCATGAAGGCCTGAGTATACATACAAAAACCTAACATTAACAGAGTTTCTCTAAGGAAACGACCCTACCCTTTAGGGTCTCGATAGTCAAAGGAGGAAAGTAACCACACGTTGGGAAACTGAGAAAAACTGCAAAATAAGAGAAATTTTTCTGGGTCATATGCCATAACTGTATTTAAAACCCGACAAGAAAAAACTACAGAGAATGGAGAGAAGAAGGGTTTCTGGGTGACTTACCAGAAAATACAGAATGCTGAGTAAAGGAAGAAATTACGTTGAAACTGACAAGGGCCTACTCACAAGGAGCCAAGCTGATTAGAGACATCATTAAAACATGGAAGAAACTGAATCATAGAGGGAGAGCTTACCTTTGAGTTTTTTTTTTCGAACTGAAAGTGAACAAAAGAACCCTTGGCAACCTCAACCTACAAGAATGAAAGAAGCCAGTTAAATTCATAATTAAAAAAAGAGTGCAGAAGCTTTAAAATGACGAGCTGAGACATATACAGGAGATACAAGTACCAAGAGTTACCAAATTGATGAAGAAACGTTGAATGTCACCGTAGGGTTTGTTAAAACCCTTTCCATAGTAACCAGTGGAATGGGAGCAGATAAGGGACACCATATCAGTGGTCAAAGACACGAAATGACCTCATAGAAATAGAGAAATCACAGAAGAAAACCTCACGAAGCCAAGTGAAACAGTCAAAGAATAGAAACTGTCTCCAAAGCTCGGCCAGTGAAAAAATGAGTAAAGACTTATAGTGTTAGGTTCTTAGCATGGGAGAAAGTTTCGAGGATCAAGACAGGTGTTGAATACCGTGCCAGTTCATGAGGACAAGTTCATTAACACACAGAGCATTACAATAATCAAACCAAATCTGCCAAGTACCATACGGAAAATCACAAATATCAAACAATAAATATCTGAATTTCTCAAAATCATAAAGTATTTGTGACATAGCATATTGTATTTTATGGTTTGTGTTTACAATTAAGTTTTATTTAAAAATATTTGTGAGCACAGACTTGGTGTGAGGGCTGGGCCCCATCATTTTTGGTATCAGATCAAGGCTGTGATTAGTAGAAATGGAGGTTGCTCAATGAGGTCAAGGAAGAGGTTTATGCAGAGCAGTAGATGAAGGACTAAGAGAAGAGATCCGGATCCTTAATGCCCTATTATCGGCGGTGGAAGAAGAAAGAAGAAGGGATCCTAAGGGAGCAGACGACAGTGATGATGAAGCTGCAGAGACGATAGATGGTTCAGATGGAGAAGGACCTGAACTCAAAATGTTTAGGTTAGTTTTGTTAGCAAGTAGTAAGCCAAAGCATGAACTTTCTACTTATGATGGAAATTTTTCAGCAGATGTGTTACTGGATTGGCTTAGTGATCTGAAAAAATATTTTGATTATGAAGATATCAACGAAGATAAGAGGGTAAAATTCGCTGCCACCAAGTTGAAAGGACATGCGTCCTTATGGTGGGATAGTGTTCAGGAAGAGAGGAAGAGGTTGAATAGGAAACCTATAAAGAAGTGGGCCAAGATGGAGGCCAAACTGAAGGGTAAATTCCTACCCAAGGATTACCAGTTTATGATGTACAGGCAGGTGCAAAATATGAGACAAATGGGGTTGACTGTTAAAGAATATATGAAAGAATTCTACAGAGTGAATTTGAGAGTTGGTTATGTAGAAGATACCCCTGAGAAAATATCAAGGTTTGTGAATGGATTGAGGGGGGAAATACAAGATGAAATAAGTATTCTCTTACCTAGAACCATAGATGAGGCATATTAGTGTGCCTTAAAAGCAGAGGAGAAAATAAACAGGAAGAAAAATACCAGAAGAGGAGGAGGATCTGACAGTGGGAAAGGACGAGCATTTCGCAGAGGTAGAGCTTCCAATCCTAGTGATGACGGAAACAGTTCCAAGACTCCAGGAATAACAGAAAGAGACAATAACACTAGAAGGCGAAGACCATACTAGCGTGGAAGAGGTAATGGTAGAGGCAGAGGAGCTGCTATCCAGTGTTAAATGTGCCATAAGTGGGGGCACAAGTCTTATGACTGTCCTGAGGGTGAACCAGTAGGAGGTAGAGGAATGTATGTTGCCCAGATGGAGGAAGCTGAAGAACCACCCCAAGAGGTACAGAATGTACCTGAAGTACGGGAGGCTTTGGTGATGAATAAAGTATTGTTGAAACCAACAAAAGCGGTGGTTGAACTGGATCAAATAAAACCCTTATTTTGGACAGTTTTCAAATCACATGGTAAATGTTGCAAACTGATAATTGACTGTGGAAGTACAGACAATTTGGTAGCCACAGAGATGGTGGAGAAGTTGGGGCTGAAGACGCTGAAACACCCCACTCTTTATAAGGTGTGATGGTTACAGAAGGGACATCAGCTGTTAGTTGATGAATAGTGTGAAGTGGAGTTCCATATTGGCAGGTATAAGGATAAAGTTGTTTGTGATATTATTCCTATGGACGTGTGTCATATACTATTAGGGAGACCATGGTAGTATGACAGGAAGGTGGTGCACGATGGGAAGGAAAACTATTACAATTTTGTCAAGGATGGGATTAAGCATACGCTTGTTCCCATCAAGGAGGAGGAGACAACAAAAACTAGTGGAGTCAAAGCATTGCTGGTGGGAGGAAAATAATTTTTAAAACATATCGAGGATAATGAAATTAAGTTTGTTGTTGTAAGGAGGCCAAAAAAAGTGATATTGCATACAAGAATTACAGATTTACCAGAGGAAGTCAAGGATATGTTGCAAGATTTCGATGATATTATAGTGGATGATTTACCAGATGAATTTCCTCCTAAGAGAAGTATCAGTCATCATATTGATTTTATACCAGGAGCTATTTTACCAAACAAGACAGTGTACCGAATGAGTCCTAAAGAAAATGAAGAGATTAGGAATCAGGTATAGGAACTTCTATACAAAGGACTGATCAGGGAAAGTATGAGCCCCCGTGTAGTTCCAACAGTTTTAGCTCCTAAGAAGGGTGGAGAGTGGAAGATGTGTACAGATTTGAGAGCTATCAATAAAATTACTATTACATACAGGTTCCCATTGCCACGAATGGATGATATGATGGAATTCTTGAGTGGAGTAGCGTATTTCTCAAATATTGATCTAAAGATTGGTTACCATCAGATTCTAATTTGAGAAGGGGATGAGTGGAAAATAACTTTCAAGACAAATGAAAGTTGTATGAGTGGCTGGTAATGCCATTCGGATTGAGTAATGCCCCTAGTACATTTATGCGCCTGATGAATGAGGTACGGAAAGAGTTCATTGGGAAATTTGTGATTGTTTATCTAGATGATATTTTGATTTTCAACAAGACGAAGGAAGAACACTTTCAACATGTTCGAAGTGTATTGGAAAAATTTCAGTAGAACAAGCTGCTGATAAATCTGAAGAAATGCACTTTTTTCAGAAAGAATTGGTTTATTTAGGTTTTGTGATTGCAGAGAATGAGATGAATATGGACAAGTTGCAGCTATTGTTAGCTGTCCATTCCCAAAGATTTTGTTTGATGTTCGAAGTTTTCATGGGTTGGCATGTTTTTATCGAAATTTTATCAGAGATTTCAGTGGAATATGCGCACCTATGTTGGATACCATCAAAAAAGAAAATCAGCCTTTCTGTTGGACAGAAGAAGCAGAGAAAATTTTTCAGACTTTGAAGAAGAAGATCACTGAAAGACCGATTTTGAGGTTGCCTGATTTCAACAAAAATTTTCAAGTTCGTTGTGATGCTAGTGGTATAGCCATTGGGGCAGTACTTAGTTAGGAGGATAGGCGAGTCGCTTACTTCAATGAGAAGTTGAATGAAATCAAACAGAGGTACTCATCCTATGACAAAGAATTTTATGTTGTCGTCCAAGCATTGAAGCATTGGAGACATTATCGGTTAGGTAATGAATTTGTTTTATTTTCTGATAATTCTGCATTACAACATATTATTTAGCAGCATAAGTTGAACCATAAGCATGAAAAATGGGTTGAGTATTTGTAGAGTTTTACATTTGTGTTAAAACACATTAGTGGACAGGCCAACAAGGTGGAAGATGCGTTGAGTAGAAGAGATTTTGTCTTATGGGAGAGTACGATACAAGTGCTGGGTTTTGAGCATTTGAAAGACTTGTATCAGACAGATGCAGATTTTAAAGAGGCTTATGAAGCCTGTCAAAATCCTTTGCTGAGAAACAATAGTCCATGGCTGGACTATACTTTGCAGGAAGGATTGTTATCCAGAGGAGGACAATTATGCATTCCTAAATGTTCAATGAGGGATAAAATTATTCAGGAAAAGCATAGTGGAGGTGTAGTCATACATTTCAGCATAGACAAGACGTTATCACAACTCAGACATTTCTATTACTAACCAAAGATGCGATGGGACATGCAGAGATATGTGCGCAGATGTAAAATGTGCCAATTGGCGAAGGGACACAACCGGAATACAAGTCTTTATACACCACTTCCTATTCCAAGTAGACCGTGGGACTCAGTCAGTTTGGAATTTGTCTTGTGTCTGCCCAGGACGCAACGAGGTTTTGACTCGGTGATGGTGGTAGTAGACAGGTTTTCTAAAATGACACATTTTATTCCTTGCTGGAAAACTAGTGATGCCACTTATGTAGCACACTTGTTTTTCACAAAGATCGTTAGATTGCAAGGCCTGCTGAGGTCCATTATTTCTGACAGGGGTGTGAATTTCACAGGACATTTTTTGCGTACCCTGTGGAAGAATTTGGACACTCAGTTTAGTTTCAGTTCCGCATATCACCCACAGACTGATGGGTGAATGGAGGTGGTGAACAGGAGCTTGGGAAACCTGCTACAAAGTTTTATTGGTGAAAATTCATGGATGTGGGATCATGTACTTACTCAAGCAGAACTTTCCTATAATGATTCGCCAAATCGCATCACAGGCTACAGTCCTTTTCAGGTTTTGTATGGCATGCATCCTCACGGAGTGCATGAACTATGGGATTTGGGAAAGCTTGAAAGAAGAAGTGCTAGGTGAAGACAAAATTGCAGGAAAACAGTCAAAATTACAAGCAACAAGCAGATTTGAAGAGGCGGGAAGTTGAGTTTAATGTAGGGGATGAATTTCTTGCACATTTACGTAAGGAACGTTTTCCTAAGGGAGAATATAACAAGCTGAAATTTAAAAAGATTGGCCCGTGTAAAATTCTTCGAATTTTTTTTGCAAATGCCTATGAATTACAGTTGCCACCAGTGATAGGCATATCACCCATTTTTAATGTGGCAGATCTGTTTCCATATACCGCCAGTCCTGAAGGTGACAGGGCGGCATGATCAGAACGCGACACCCAATTTGACACTGGTTCTTGGATGAGGCAAATGCCTATGGCACAACCCCTTGATATCGAGAGCATTCTCGACACATAAGTAGCCAAAAACACTCGTAGGAAGGAGTATTTACGATACCTTGTCAAGTGGAAGAACCATCCCATTGAAGACAGTTCGTGGCTTGATGCAGCGCAAATACAAAAGGCAGGCTATTCTGTTGAAGATCTCATGCAACAGAGCCATGGATTTTTTTTTGTTAGCCTGGGAGTCAGATGCAGGAGCATCCAACTCAGGGTAGACAAAAAGAAGATAGCTTTTTGTCTCACTGTTACATTTGATTTCTAACAGGTCATTGAACCTGTCACTTTTAATTTTATTTTAGGAAAAATTCATTAGGGATAAGAGGTTAATTAAGTTCTGTAGGTTTAATTAAAGTTTTATTTCTTTTAAATTTATATTAGAAACTCGTTCTTACATTAAAATAACATAATCAAAGATGTAGTTGTAATTAAACGGTTGACAGTTTCAAACTGGAAACTGTTTTCCTACGATGGTACAAAAAGGAAAGAAACACATTTTGTAAGGTTTGATTTTCCATCAGAGAGAAAGAAAGATAACAGAACATAAACAATTTTTTTTTTTAGAGAAGAACCATCTGAGTCTAAAAGAATTATGCAACCAAATTGTGTTATTATTCTTATTGTCTATCATTATATTGCTATGTTGTTGTATGTGAAATATTGACAGATTGTGAACTAAATTAAGCATGAGTTGAAGCAAAGTCGCATCCAGGTGGTGGAGCAAAATATCACATTGACAAACATAATACTAGAATTATTGACGAGTCTACACAGATAAAAAGCCTTTCCTCAAACATTTCAGAATGAGCAAGAAGTTACAAATAGTATTAGGTAATTCACTTATATTAAATCACATAAGTTATATTTCTCATGATTTTCAAATAAGATAAAAAAACTTTCAAACGCTTTCTGGAGATTTTTCTAAATAAATAAGTTACAGACTTAGTTGTGATTTCGAGTTCGAAACCCCATACGAAAATGTGTAAGCCTGAGGGAAATATTATACAGAAATGGAATAACAAACTTGGAATGACTATATAGTCATTTACGACATAAGTTCTTTAACTACACCAGAATGAAAATTCGCATTGCAATCACATTGACAAATACCTATTAAAGGGAATGAAGGCACGAAGGCCAGAGTATACATACAAAAACCTAACATTAATGGAGTTTCTTTAACGAAATTACCCTACCCTTTAGGGTGTCGATAGTCGAAGGAGGAAAGTAACCACGTGTTGGGAGACTGAGAAAACCTGCAAAATAAGAGAAATGTTTTAGGGTCATATATCGTAACTTTTTTTAAAACCTGACAAGAACAAACTACAGAGAACAGAGAGAAAAAGGGTTTCTAGGTGACTTAACAGAAAAGATAGAACGATGAGTAAAGAAAGAACTCCAGTTGAAACCAACAAGGGCATTCTCACAAGGAGCCAAGCTGATTAGAGACATCATAAGAACGTGGAAGAAACTGAATCATAGAGGGAGAGCTTACCTTTGAGTTTTTTTTTGAAATGAAAGTGAACAAAAGAACCCTTGGCGACCTCAACCTACAAGAATGAAAGAAACTAGTTAAATTCATAATTAAAAACAGAGGGCAGAAGCTTTAAAACGACTCCCTGAGACATATACAAGCGATACAAGTACCAAGAGTTACCAAATCGATGAAGAAACGTTGAATGTCACCATAGGGTTTGTGAAAACCCTTGCCATAGTAACCAATGGAATGGGAGTAGAGAAGGGCCACCATATCAGTGGTCAAAGACACAAAATGACCTCATAGAAATAGAGAAATCACAGAAGAAAACCTCATAAAGGCAAGTGAAACAGTCAAAGAATAGAAACTGTCTCCAAAGCTCGGCTAGTGAACAAATGAGTAAAGACTGATAGTGTAAGGTTGTTAACACGGGAGAAAGTTTCAAGGATCAAGACAAGTGTTGAATACCATGCCAATTCACGAGGACAAGTTCATTAACATACAGATGATTACAATAATCAAACCAAATCTGCCAAGTACCATACGAACCATCACAAATATCAAACAATAAATATTCAAATTTCTCAAACTCATAAAGTATTTTTGACATAGCATATTGTATGCTATGGTTTGTGTTCACAATTAAGTTTTATTTAAAAAAAATTGTGACCGCAGACTTGGTGTGAGGGCTGGGCCCCATCAGAAAGGTGGAAAAACAGAGAGAGAGAGGTGCAGTGTTAAGGAATATTGAGAGAGGGAGATATAACAATAAAGACAGAGAGTGAAATGTGGAGAGAGAGAGAGAGGGAGTGATAAGGAAGATGGAGATAGAGGGAGAGAAGATAGTGGGAGAGAAGAGATATACAAGTGGGGGAAAGGGAGGGAAGGGAAGAGATAGAGAGGGGGAGAGGAGGATGGAGTGATATATAGATATATTTGAGAAAGACAGTCTATGTTTTGGGGTTGATGTAGAGAGACAAAGGGAGATAGAGATATAGATGGAATGCGAACAGAAAAAAGAGATAGGCAGAGAGAATGAGGGAGGGACAAAGAGATTAATATATACGGAGTGAGAAAGCGTGTGTGTTTTGCAGGGTGAGATAAATAGACAAAGAAGGAGAGATGGAGGGAGATATAGATATAGATGGAAGGGGGGGAGAGGGAATAATATTTCGTGCACTATATGTATTTATTTCACTGTAAATGGTGATTTCTAATCCTATTTGGTTGCTTGCAATAGATGCATTGATTTTAGTGTACATGTTGGTTTGTAATGAAATTTGGTTACATGGACTAGATGCATTGATTTCAATGTAGATGATTTCTATCCTATTTTATTTCTTGCACTAAATGCATTGATTTGATTATAGATGATGGTTTCTAATCCTATTTGATTTATTGCACTAGATGCATTAATTTCAATGTAGATTTTGATTTATAATTATATTTGATTTCTTGCACTAGATGCATTTATTTCATTGTAGATGATTTCTAATCCTTTTTCATTTATTGCACTAAATGCATTGATTTTAGTGTAGATGGTGATTCCAAATCCTATTTGATTGGTTTCACTAGATGCACTTATTTTAGTGTAGATGTTGGTATTTAATCATATTTTCTTACTTGCGCTAGATGCATTGACTTTAGTGTAGATGTTGATTTCTAATCTTATTTGATTACTTTCATTAGATGCATTGATTTCAATGTAGATGTTGTTTTCTAATCATTTGATGCATTTATTTCAGTGTATATGTTGATTTTTGATTTGATGTAATTGGAAATTCCGATGTATGATGATGTATTAATTTTAAAGTCATTGGATTAATAGTGTACATTGATTTAATTGTAAGCACAAAAAATTATTGACACTATACATTCATTTTTTTGATATAGTAATTAAACCTATTAATATTGGAGAGCAAGAGAGACAAGGTATGATGTTTACTACAACAACTCGAGATAAATATTTAAATGGTTTATGATTCCAATTGTTCTTTTCATATAATCAATATGAAAAGATGACAAAACTAACAAGGGCAACAATAAGAACAATAGAAAAAAAATAGTTTGAGATTGATCACAATGAATACTATTTGCAATTTAGTAAATTCTTATTATTTACATTTTCTATCATTCAATATTATTACATTGTTACTCTGCATTCACTTCTTTTTTCTTCATTTTTCATCATTAAAGTTATTTCACAATATTTATAATCTCAACAAACTCACGTAATTAAGCAAATTTAAAATTAAAGTGACTCCATAATGCATATTTAAAATGCTTATACTAATATTCTATGTATTTACATATTATTGATAAAATTAATCATATGTTGCTCATATTATCTATAGATTTTCCTACTAAAACCAGCCTAGATGCCCCACATGACCGAAACTAGACTAGATCCATCTTAACTCTGGATCTATCAAGCACAGAGAGGGATCAAATCTCTTGAGGTAAAAACATGTCCTCAAGATTTTCACTCGAAAAAGAGGCTTACATCTCGAGAGATTTGATGTTTTGATAGATTAAGAGTTAAGACAGATCTAGGCTAGTTATCTAAAAATAAAAGATTCATTATACATAAAAGTTCTAAATGTTACTATATTTCAACATGTACATATCATTCATTAATGAATAAAATTATCACTTTAAAGCGAAAGTTGTGGATGGAAAGTTACATTTTCTGAAGTGGGTTTTTCCATAATAGAAAAGACATATCTAGCACAATATGTTGTTCAGTATTTGGATTATCTATTTTTTTTTCATTGGGCCAATTTGAAGTGCTAATTATTACGCTTATGATTTCATATTTTGTGAGCTGGTGAAAATGTATTGCCAATAGTTTTGGACTAGGAAAAAGTATCCATTTAGAGAGAACAAAGAATTTTAAAGCGGGATTGATGTAGATAAGTTAAAATACCATAGAGTAAAAACATGAGTTGATTTTGTAAAGGATATTTTATTAATTTTTTTGGGTAAAATTGAGTTTTCACATTGGAAATTAATGTATAGATGATACTAGTTTTCAATTCCCACACTGTCATCTTGAGATGTTGATCAATATATCATTGTATAATGACTTCAAGTATTATTCCCGACTGGGATTTTCCAACTCGAGAATTTGTTTATTTTCTTGTAAATATTTTCATGGACCATAACAACAATGAAAAATATAAAAATAGGACTAAACTATAAACTTTATAAAAATTAAATAAACATTTATTTTGAGAACTGAAATGGAGGAGATGATCAAAAGTATAACATTTGGTAAACAAAAGAAATACGTAAGAGAACGTACCATTTATTTAAATATCGCAAGTTAATTTAAAGATATGCCACTATTTTTGGGAATAAATGGTTGCGTTGAAACATCTGTCACCACCTCATTAAACAAATTGACCTCATTGAAACCTGCTTCAACACCAAATACCATAAACTCTCTTGTTTCATATAAAGGTTCAATGAAGAATTCCATGAGGTATCCTTCAATTACTCTTCAAGATAGTTTGAATACTTTGAAAATCAATCTCTTTCTTCAACTAAAATTAATATTAAAATGATTTATTTGTCACTGATAAATAAGGAAACATATTTAACAAAATGGATTTTGTTTCATAAGTTTCAGAAAGTGAAAGGTCAAGAAACTGATAATATATATATATATATATATATATATATATATATATATATATATATATATATATAAGACTGCTTATGACTAGATCATTCAGATGCGTTGGATTTCAATAAGAACACCAAAAGTTCATCTATTCAATTCATTTGGGGTAGCTCTTCATATACCTCTCGTATAACTGTTGTTGTAACCCCAACAATTTCCACAAGAACACTAACAGGTGGAGAAACGTTACAATGTAATATGAGACATCCCTTTTTTGTACCATTAAATAGACTTAATTTCTGATCACTCCTCATCCTTCATATACTTTTCCTATACAAATGTAGTTGTAAACTCAGCTATAAAGAAATACAATTTGTTGAACACGATGAAAATAAGTTCTTGAAAATAATGAAATTCATATATGTAATGTGCATATCATAAGAAAAAGTCAAAAGATATTTGTAATAAGCCCAATGCAATGCCGTGAATGCATTTTTTCTAAATTCAAGTTGAAAGAGAGATTTTTAAAAATGCACATGCTATCCCACCATATTTTGGTTAGATATCTATGTAGATAAGATCATAAAAGAAACATCGAGAGGCTAAAGGCTAGAACATGAACGAAGAAAATCCAACTTTGGAAGTATTGGAATGTAATGCATAGATATCACTACATGTGGTTGCATTTGCATATACGTATATTTCAAAAAATGTATTATGCAAGAATTCAAATGGGCAGTCAGCACATTACACTGGACGTAACCTTTCAAGTATGAGACAATTGCCTTTCAATGAAGGGCCTGCCAAGATATAAAACACATAATAGCTCACTGTGTTGAGAATCCAAAATCTACACATTTAAGAGAACCACAAAAGACCTTACCAAGTGGAACGGAGAAATAGCTTAATATCATCTAACCAACAAATACTCACTATTAGTTGCTAATCTAGCCATAACATCTTAGCGAGCTCCAAAAATCTAGCTCAAAGCTCCCATGCAAGAACAATATGCGTGTACGCTATTGATATTAAATAGCTAATACATTACTCATCGATTCCAACACCTACAAATTCTGACACAACAATTTATTTGGAAACTAAAACCATTTGTTTAGGTGTTTTAAGGTCTTACTTATAGATAATAACTGGGATGGAATAATATGTGGTTAATTCTTGGACTAGGTCTATTGGTGCTTGGTTAAGATGAAAAAACTAACCACAAAACATCAAACCTCTTATTGAATACATCAAAATGAATTTCTAAGAAGAATAATAAATACCATAGCATTTGATATCAAGCTAGAAGGTAGACGAAACTATATGCATCTAAATTTCTCGAAGTGGACCAAGACTATATATAGCAGGCGCTCGTGCAACTTGGATTGGTAACTAATTAAATCCAATAGTTTATTATTATTATTTTAAATTATGATCGCAATTTTGCTACAAAATCTCAATATGAAAAGAAAATTAAAACTAGTATTTCTTAAAGTTATATTACTCAA
Source organism: Pinus albicaulis (assembly GCA_034641835.2). Taxonomy (NCBI): domain Eukaryota; kingdom Viridiplantae; phylum Streptophyta; class Pinopsida; order Pinales; family Pinaceae; genus Pinus; species Pinus albicaulis. The sequence goes on along the minus strand of CM076574.1, from coordinate 515,548,452 downwards.
TGAGAATGAAGAGCTAGTCAAGGTATCCGCAATCTAAGTATAAAATAATTTTTGCTTGGACCATAAATATTCCAAGAAATCATTAAAATGAAGAATAGTGAATAGTAAACAACCCTGGCCAAATAATTGTAAAAAAAAACAAATATTAGTAGAACTTATATTATATCGTATCGTAAGGTAACATCTATAAAGTTTAGAAATTAGCAATTGCACCACATGTTGCAAAAGAAACGCCTTAAGGAAATAGAATAAGAAACAATAGCCTAAAATAAATAAGATGTTGCATACAAGGAGCCACCGTGAAAGAATGAAAGGAAAATTTTTCTTCCATGGAAGTAGGTCATGGAGGTTTCAAAGATATTCATGATAAGAGTTATCAATGAGAAACATACAGTTCTTAAACTCGGAAGCCTCTTCTTGATTGAAAAAAAATACTAAACTCATAAGATATAGAAAACTTCTTGGCAGAATATGTCAGCTTGCAACGTGTCCCAATAAAACAACTAAGTAAATACTATCAGATGGTTTTCAATGCATTTATGTAATTAAAATAGAGCTATGAACTTTTGAAGACTACTTCATTGAAAATTAGAAGCATATTCATGCCTATTGGCGTCAACATAAAACGGAAATGATTAGCATATATAATTATTGACATGGTTACAACTTTTCATGGATTAGGTGGTATGAATCAACAAGAAATGATATTGAATTATGTTATAAGTAATGCAACTCCTACACGAACTATTCATGCTCCTTAATGATATACTCAAATTTATTTCACAATACTTATCAAGTGTCTAAAGAGATCATCATCACTTCCAAAATCACATACTTAAACATACAAGTTGTAAAAAATGAATTTGTTTCTATTTAAACATGTAAGTTGTAAAAATTGAATTTGTTTTATAAATTTTAATAGAATCATGTGCTAAGATTTAAGATATAGTTCTTAAACTCTGAAGCCTCTTCTTGATTGAAAACATACTAAACTCATAACATATAGCTAAAGGGAATATATATATATATATATATATATATATATATATATATATATATATATATATATATATATATGTGTGTGTGTGTGTGTGTTTATTTTAATTTAATTTAAAAGAAAAAAATTAATTTATTTGAATATATTAAATAAACAATTATCAATTTAACAAATAATTATATGAAGGAAAGACAAGGACCATGTCATAGTGAAATATTATTGCAATACTACTTCCTTGAACCTTACAAATCATGAGGCTTATGCTAAAGTTAGGTTAAAGACCTTGTCTAATCATGCCAACATGAATGCCTCATGAATAAATAAATAGATCTTGATTTTCTACCTTCAAAATCAAAGCTATTTTTGGTATAGTTCCTCCATATTTAATCTTGACCACTTCCTATTGAGTAACCTATGTATTAGTTTCTTCATGATCTTTGAAAATATTCAAAATATCACATTGTTCTTTACTAGTGATCTCCAAGGTGTCTACCATGTTCTTGTTTTTCAGTGTCACTCATTGAATTTGGTTTCTTTTGCTCTTTGTGAAGATAGTAAAAAAGGTATGGAGAGGTGGCTTTCAACACTTCAATAGAAGTAAAAATTAAAAAGAATAAAATTTACTACCATGGGCCTTGTGTACATTCCTCTTATTACTTATGCTTGTAACTTATTCTTAATCACATAGTGTTAATTTATTAAAACTATAATATAATAGTCTCACTTTTTATAGCTTTGGTGGAAGGATAGAGCATCTAAATTCCCTTACCCTTTATGAAGCATCCTCAATTACTGTACCAACCACCTTGAAATCCAATCCATAAATATCAAGTTATTCTAAATGGATCAAGGGTATAGAATTTTTAGGGTGGTGCACTAAAATTCCCATGAGGAATTAGCAAAAAATGCACAACAGAATCACACAGAAACGTGAGACAAAGCTCACACAACTCAATGAATTCATTTGCTCAATTACATCATACTTATATAGGAAACTCACTCACCTAATCTTCCTGAAGAAGAGGAAACAAACCTGAATAGATGGAACTGATTTCTAAATACACACTCTCGTTCAACAAACCAAAACTAAATCTATTTCTAGATTATTCTCACATCCTCCCTTAATGGAGAAATGGATTTTCTACAATGCCTAACTGACTTCTAAAAACTTCAAATTTAATTTTACCAAGGGGATTAGTAAATATATCAGCCACATTATCCTTGGTATTACAAAATATCAATTCAATTTCATTCGACTCAATTTTCTCACGTACAAAGTGGTATTGTAACTCAACGTGTTTTGTTCTAGCATGGTAAACTGGATTATGTGCTAATTTGATAGCACTCTGATTATCACAATTGATACATGTTGAACCACTTTGCGCTTCTTCAAGATCTGCAAGAATTCTCCGCAACCAAATAGCTTCACAGGTGGCATTGGTCAAAGCTTTGTACTCTAATTCTGTTGATGATAAAGAAACGGTTGGCTGTTTCTTACTACTCCAAGATGCGACCCCCGATCCAATATGAAATGCATAGCCAGAGGTAGATCGTCTGTCATCTGGATTTCCTGCCCAATCTGAATCAGAAAAACCTGTCAGTGCAACATCAGATTCATCAGTATACATAATACCTAAATTCACTGTTCCCTTTAAGTATTGGAGAACTTTCTTTGCAGCATTCCAGTGATTTCATGAAGGCTTAGCCATGAATTGACTAAGAGTACTGACTGAGTATGCAATGTCTGGTCTGGTAGTGGTGAGATAGTTCAAACTTCCCACTAGCTGACGATATAATGTTCCATCTGCCTCTTTAGTTCCATCTTCTTTGTACAACTTTGCATTCTGTTCTAAGGGATTTGACATAGCTTTGCAATCAGTCATATTGAACTTTTTAAGAATTTCCTTTGTATATTTGCTTTGAGTGATCAAAGTTTTACCAGGATCTCTCCATACCTCAATTCCTAAACAGTAATGCAATTCACCCAAATCTTTCATTTCAAATTCCTGTGACAACTGAACTTTAATTTCTTCAATTAATTTGTGAGCACTGCCTGTGATGATGAGATCATCCACATACAAAGATATTAAAGCAACATTTCCTTTTCCATCTTTCTTAACATACAAGTTAGGATCATTTTTGCTTTTCACAAATCCATTCTGAAGAAAGAAGGTATCAATCTTTACATACCATGATCTCGGCGCCTGTTTCAAACCATATAATGCCTTTCTTAACCTGCAAACCAGATGCTCCTGTCCCTGTTTGACAAACCCTCCAGGTTGAACCAAATAAACTTCTTCCTTTAAATCACCATTTAGAAAAGCAGATTTGACATCCAATTGATGTATATTCCAATTATGTTTTGTGGCTAAGGAAATCAGTAATCTAATTGTATTCAACTTAGCTACTGGTGCAAAAGTGTCTTCATAATCAATTCCCTCCTTTTGAGCATATCCTTTTGCTACTAATCTTGCCTTAAATTTATCAATTGTACCATCTGCTTTAAATTTTGATTTGTACAACCATTTACTTCCAATTGGAACTTTATTTGCAGGAAGTTCCACTAATTCCCATGTTTGATTTTTTATTAGAGAAGCATACTCATCATTCATAGCATTAATCCATGGTTCATGTTGTTTAGCCTGCTCATAATCAATTGGTTCTTCAACATTCATTATATTAGACATTAAGGCATAGTCTCTATACCTTGCAGGAAGCTGAGTTTGTCGGGATGACCTTCTTGGTGCTTCAATGCCTATGGGTGTTCCATCCATGATTCGTCGGCTTTGAGGTGAATCACCCCCTTGTGATGACTCACTGTTGCTAGATGTGCTCATACTGCTCTCATCCTGATCCTGTACCTGTACCTGTACCTGTTCCTGTTCCTGCTTAATCAAAGTATCAAGTTTGACATGAGCATCATTAGATATATGCCATGCATCATTCTTTGTATTACTTTTATCAGCTTGCTCATGAAACAACACATCACGACTTGCAAATAGTTTATGGGAACTTGGATCAAACAATTTATAGGCTTTCTGATCCGCACAATACCCAATGAAAACACACTTGATTGACTTGGCATCAAGTTTTCTTTTGTTAGCCTTAGGAATATGAGCAAAAGCAGTACATCCAAAGACTCTGAAATGACTCACATTAGGTTTATAACCATGAAGAACCTCAAAAGGAGTTTGAAAAACTAATTGCTTAGTGGGACATCGATTCTTCAGATAAACAACAGTGTTAATGGCTTCTGCCCAGAAACCATTAGAGATGTTCTTACCTTGCAGCATACTACGAGCAGATTCCACCAAGGTTCTATTCCATCATTCAGCAACACCATTTTGCTGAGGGGTATGTGGCACTGTGAACTGTTGTTGAATTCCATTAGATTTACAATAGGTGTTAAATGCTTTTGACTTATATTCACCCCCTTGATCAGATCTGAGTATTTTAATGCACTTGCCTGTTTGTTTTTCAACCATAGTTAGAAACTCTTTAAAATACTCAAATATGTCACTTTTCCTTCTAATGAAATAGACCCAGGTATACCTAGATCTATCATCAATAAAAATAACAAAGTATGAAGCACCACCAAGAGACCTAGTTTGCATAGGTCCACATACATCGGTGTGAATTAACTCAAGTATATCATACTTTCGTTTCTCAGTATGAACCGGAAACTCTTCTCTATGCTGCTTACCAAGTGCACAAGCTTCACATGGTAAATGTTCACACTTCAGAACAGGAAGACCTTCAACCATTGATTTCCTTTGTAACAACGATAAATCATTGTAATTTAGGTGCCCATACCTGTGATGCCATAATTCTGCTGTCGATGTCTCTTTGGATGTCAATGCAACATGGCGCTTCACTGTCACATCCAATCTGTATAATCCTCCAACTCTGGTACCTGTAGAAACAACCCTGTAGTGGTCCTGAACATCTTTCACTATACACCCCAATTTACCAAATTCAACTTTTAAATGATTATCAGTGATAGTGGAAACAGATATCAAATTCTTTTTTAGAGCAGGTACATACATCACATTATGAAGCTGTCGCATTTGTCCATTAGGTAAGTACACATTTATTATGCCATAGCCTTGAACTTTAAGTGACCTGTCATCTCCTAGGTAAATGTGTGTACCATCAGATTTCTCATAATATTTATCATACCATTCTTTATTACAAGTCATGTGTGCTGATGCACGAGAATCGATGAACCATGCATTCTCATCATCAGTTTCAGCAGACAATGCAGCATCAGAAAGAAATAACTTAAGATTTTTAAATCCATCATTCACTGAGGTGTCTCTGTTTATATAATTTCCATTATGCCTTCTATGTCTTTGATTTGATTCATTATTCTTTCTCCTATAGCAATCTTTAGCCAGATGTCCAGGTTTTCCACAATAATCACATTCAATGTTCTTCTTAACATCAGAATCAGGAGGTGCCATACCTTTCTGCTTTGCTTGAAAACGGCCTCTGTTCCTGTCCCATGGTCTCCCTCGGAATGGTCTTTTGCCTCTTGCAGTCAAAGCCAAATCAGAACCATTTGACTCCAGTTCAAAATTTTTCATTCGCTCTTCTTCTTGAAGAAGAATTCCAACCAATTCTTCAAATGTAGGAGGTGTCGGTCTAGCTGAGAGAGCTGAAATAAATACTTTATAGTCTAGGACTAACCCCTTTAAAGCAACAGTTACCAAGTCTGTACTAGAAACCTTTTCACCAATATCACCAAGCTTATCACTCAAGTCTTTAATTCGGGAAACAAAGTTGCTAATGCTTTCATTGGCATCCATTTTGATAGATAGAAGCTTTGTTTTTAAAAATAAAATACGGTTTGCATTAGTAGTTTCATACAAACCTTTGAGAGTGTCCCATGTCGCCTTTGAAGTTTCACAGTCCCGAATGTGAGGAATAATATTGTCCTTCACTGACATGCGTAGCAGCACCCTTGCTTTCATTTCACGCTTCTCCCAATCTTGAGTGGCAGCAGGAGGTTGAGGCTTGGGCTCGTCATCTTTGACAATCGTCCAGAGATTGTATGCCTCCAGTACTGTTATGAGCTTAAATTTCCAGTTTACATAATTTTCTCCATCATGTTTTGAAGACTCATTTAAATAGGAGTCAGCAAGTGGATTAGCCATTTCACTGATAATGACCAGCTTCTAACACCGTGGTCTTAAAGCCCACAAGGACAAATTAATTTTCAAATAAAAACTTCAACCAAAATTAAAACTTCAACCAAAATTTTCCACCTTAACTTCAACAAAAGTTACGTAATCAAAGTTTTTCACTTTAACTTCAATGTAACTTAGGTAACCAAAGTTTTCACCTTATATAAAAAAAAATACCATATGGCTTTCACATTTTCATATGGCTTTCACGTTTTCATAAAAAATGCCTTTCACGTTATATCATATGGCTTTCACGTTTAATGATATGATGCTCAAATTAAAAAAATGCTTTGACTTATCTTATTTTCAAACTTCGGTTACCACAAAGCTGTCACACGATATTAAATTTCACTTGTGAACTTTACGGCTGCACCAGCAACTCGATTTAAAAAACGAACTGAATTTCACCTCGTGCACGCACAGCAAACTTAATCTGCACGCTTCAATCTTCGATGGATGGTGGTCGCTGTGTTTTAAATAATGCAGATGCAAATCTTTAAAAAAAAAACTCCACCCAACAATCAACGCTGTACGCTGCAACTTAACAGCACACACCTTCAGCACTTCTATTACAGGCAGCGTATCTTTTAATCGGCTGGAGATAGAAATGAACAAGTCGAGCGGATCGATGAAGGAGTCTGACGGCGATTTCTTGTTTGCTGCTCACGCCGGCCACAACAAAAAGCTTCTGAATTGCACAGCACACAACTGGGTTTCAAAAGCGGAGTTTCTACTCCAATACCCAAACGCACAGCTCCGATACCAAATTAGCAAAAAATGCACAGCAGAATCACACAGAAACGTGAGACAAAGCTCACACAACTCAATGAATTCATTTGCTCAATTACATCATACTTATATAGGAAACTCACTCACCTAATCTTCCTGAAGAAGAGGAAACAAACCTGAATAGATGGAACTGATTTCTAAATACACACTCTCGTTCAACAAACCAAAACTAAATCTATTTCTAGATTATTCTCACATGAGGTCCATAGCTATGTATGTGATTCATTGAAACCTTGGATATATTCTATGAGTTGTTGTGATTTTTTGTTTTTATTTACAACTTATTTTTGGCTATCACCTATTTATCATGATTCAAATTTTTTTTATCATCTCAGATCGTTATAGCATTAGATATATTCTATGAGCTAATGTGATTTTTTGTTTTTCTCAATGATTCAAAAATCAAATATTATACCACAATATTGACTTTCTCATTATCTATTTTTTTTATGAACCCTTCAAAAAAACCAGAAGAACATTTTATATTACAATCTGATCTCCCCACCACGAGTGGGGGTTTAAAATATTGGAGAGTAAATTGGGCGATTATTGTAGAAATTTTTGTATAAGATGGGAAATTTAGATGGTTTGTAGACAATATGGATGCCATAACAGATATTTGTTTTGAATTTTTTAATGTCCCTAAACACCATTTCAACTAATAATGTCAATACATCACTATGCGAATGATAACTTGTGACATCACTAGCCATTTTCTTTTATTCTGGATCAAGAAATAAACTAATAACTTGTGAAATCTGTAGCCATTTTCTTTGATTGTTGATCACATTATAAATTAGAATATACTCTCTCTTCAAAAGAATCTACAATATATTTTGGATGGAGGGAAAGGTTATGATAAAAGTTGTACAAAAGCCCCCTTGTGGTTGTCTCAACTTACTTTAGTGGTAATCACATAGTATCAATTTCGTAAAACTATAATCTATGGTAAGGACTAAATGGGTTTTTTCTTTTGTAAGTTTTCTTTGGAATTGAAAAATACATAAATAATTATAAAAGTTAAAATTATGTAGTGAAAAACTTTGTTTAAAATTTTAGACTAAAAAGTTGAGTAAGTTTGACATCATATAATATGAAAATTGTTTATGATTATAAAGTAAAAAAAAATTAAGATTTTTTGACCTAAAATTAGGTAACTAAGGATGTGTGTATATATATATATATATTTTGAACGAAGAAATTTGATATTCATTAACAAAAAAAACCTATGTATGTAGTTAAAAGCTATTATGTAGTTACAAACTATAACAATTAAGTAATTAAAGGTAAATTTAGTGTTATTTAAGAAATTAGAATCATGAACATTGATCATTATTTCTCATGGTCAATCATGTCCTCTGAAATAATTTGGAAATTTAAAAAAGATCACATATTTTAAAAAAAATCGATATTAATTTAATTTCTTATATATTAAGAAATACTACTCATGAATAATAAAATTGTTGTTATATAAATAATATATAACAAAAAAAAATGTATTTTTGGAATAATAAAATAGTTGTAACACAAATAATATGGAGCTTGGAATAATAAAATAGTTGTAACAAAAATAATATAGAGCAAGAAAGACTATGTATATTTGGATGTAGGTTTGCATACCAAGGCATTTGATCCCTCTTGGCTCTTGGTAGATTAAGAGTTAAGATTTATCTAGGCCATCTTAATTCCCCCTTTAAATAAGCTACATTCCACATGAATACCATTGGTCATTACCATGAGTTTTTTTTATAGTTTCCCCATCACGGGTGGGGGTTTAAAAAACTAGAGAGTAAATTTAACAGTTATTGTGAGAAATTGTTGTATAAAATGGGAAATTTGAATGGTTTGTAGAAAATATGGATGTCATAACAGATATCTATTTTGAATTTTTTAGTTTCTCTGACAACCATGCATCTAATAGGATCCATTTCAACTGAGAATGTCAATACATCGTTGTGCATCTAATAGGATTCATTTCAATAGAGAATATCAATACATCATTGTGTGAACGATAACTTGTGACATCCCTAGCCATTTTCTTTGATTGTGGATCAAGTTATAAACTAATAAATTGTGAAATCTGTAACCACTTTCTTTTATTGTGGATCAGGTTATAAACTAGAATATACTCTCTCTTCAGAAGAATATATATTGGATGGATGGAAAGGTTATGGTAAAAATTGTACAAAAAACCCCTTAGGGTTGTCTCAACCTACTATATTGTTAATCATATAGTGTAAATTTTGTAAAGCTATAAGACCTAAAAATGGGAAAGATGTTATAAATAGAACAAAGTGGCCTCACGATGAAGCTACCGTCTCTGTGGAAGAAGCGTATTTCCAGCAGCATGGAAAAATGTCGTGGAAGATGAAAGAAATTTTATTCATATGTTTAATGATCTTTTATTATGTGGATGCTATGTCTACAGATAGTAATGATGATATCAAAGCTTACTATCAAGCATGGCCCCTTTTGGATATTGTTTATGCTTCAAATAAGAGCACCCACACACACATACACATATATATACTTCTAGGTTGAAATGTACAAAAGAGTATTATTAAATTGAAAAACTTAAAAAATACCTGATCATATGATGCAAACTAAATTTATATTTCACATTAGAGCACAAATATATATGTCATAGCTAGGAGTATTGTTGATTTTTATAACTAGGCATATTGTTGATAGTCTTTTTAGAGAAACATTTGTGCACCTTTAGATAGCATAACATATGACATTTTCCTTCATCTACAAACTTCTTCCATATGCTATTCAGTAAGTATGTTATCGACTTACGACGTTTCCTTTGCAACATTTAGTGCAAATACTAGTTTATATATTAAGAAATACTACTTATGAATAATAAAACAGTTGTAACATAAATAATATATAACAGAAAAAACCATGTACTTTTGGATTAATAAATAGTTATAACAAAAATAATATAGAAAATGAAAAACTATGTATATTTAAATGTATGAAAATTTAGATGCGTTCTATTAAGTAAAATTTAAAAAAAATATTGGTTGTAAACATTTAAAAATAATTTTATTAAATAATTAGCTTAGATCTATACTATTTATGAGATGGACAAATTTTCTTTTCAGTCTAAAAGAGCTTTGCATATAAAGGCATTTGATCTCTTTTGGCTCTTGAAATTGATCTAGGCCTTCTTAATATCCCCCTTTAAATAAACTACATTCACCATGAATACCATGGGCCATTGACCCATCAGCTGTTTTTATAGTTTATTATTACTTTATTTTATTATTTTTATTTTTTATTTTATTTTGACCTACTTAAAGTGTTCATTACATTATGTCAATCTTTTTATTTAATTTACTTTTATTTTTACTTTGTGTAATTTAACATAGTCAAAATGTTAAACATGAAATAAAAACGTTTCTATCATACTTTTCTGGAGAGCATTGTGATACAAAAATGTAATATTTAAATACATAAATAGTTATTTTCCTTTTTATAGTGTTTTTAATCCATACCATTTAAATTAATTGGTTTGTTTGGAGTTTAATTTCATGATATAAATTTTATTTACATCTAACAAATTTTTAATAACATCGTTTTAACTTAGAAGTCACCAAAACCTAAATACTTATCTTAATTTTTCCCTTTAAATAAACCACATTCCACATGAATAGTATGGGTCAATACCATGGGTTGTTTTTATAATTTATTATTATTTTATTTTAGTATTTTTATTTTTTATTGTATTTTCACCTAGTTAAAGAGTTCATTACATTATGTCAATATTTTTATTTTATTTATTTATTTATTTTGTGTAATTTATCATAGTCAAAATGTTAAACATGACATAACAACATTTCTATCATACTTTGCTCGATAGCATCATGACACAAAAATTTAATATTTAAATACATAAATAGTTATTTTCCTCTTTTATGGTGTTTTCTATCCATTTAATTTAAATTAATTGGTTTGTGTGGAGTTTTATTTTATGTTATAAGTTTTATTTAAATATTAAACTATTTAATATATATATAAAACTATTTACTTGTGGATCTAATAGCCTAAATAGTTTCAATAGTCCAACATTTGATCCAATGGCTCTAACATAGAAACATTGACAGCCAAAGGAAAAGAGACAAAAAATAATAATTGTCAAAAATGAGAATTGGAGGAAAATCAATGAAAAATTGACACGTTCTGAACGATTTAGATCAAAACCTATCTCTCATTAAAATTTATCACTAGCAATTGCACCATATGTTGCAAAAGAAATGTTGTAAAGCAGTAACATAGAAAATGCTAGTATAGGAAAAAATCTCAAAATTTCAATCAAAATTAGACTACTTGTAGTTTATTCAAAACTTATAATTATATTTATAAATCACTACAGTTTCATAATTATGATTTTTGAATCAGTAGATGAAAAAAAACAATTAAATTTATCTAATCAATCACAATCAATGAATCTAGCAAGTAAAATATGTTCATCATTAAAATTATCCACAAAATAATATAAAAATTTGTTAGGGAATTAATTTAAATAATATTAACTATATTAAATTGCTTTAAACTCATCTTTTACCATAAACTATCAAATCTCAACGAACAATTAAATTATATTAAAATTTGAAATATGTTCATCATTGTTCCACTTGCAATTATTTAACATTTCTTTTTGACAAGTATAACGTTCCCAGTCAAATTATATTAAAATTTGAAATATGTTCATCATTGTTCCACTTGCAATTATTTAACATTTCTTTTTGACAGGTATAAGGTTCACAGTCAATTCTCCACAGCCTATAGTGTATTGAAAAATTCCTTATAGACATGTATAATTACAGTCACTAGTTTGTTTCACTATGAACAGCTCAACCGTTTTCCTTAATCAACATAAATGTTGTCTGGAATAGGGGCTAACGTTGTACTGGCCTCGTGGAGTGCCTCTCGCCCTTTGTGTGGATGGAAAGGAGTTATGTGGATATACAATGGTATTCCTGTCAACTGTTATGTTCCCAAATTTAGGCATAGTGTGGCTCTGGTTTATAGTCGCAAGGTCTCAGTGCCGGGGATTGATTTGGAAGCAACAGGATTGAAGGGTATAGTCCCAAAGGAGTTGGGCTCTTTTATATATCTACAACAGCTAAATCTAAATAACAATAGTCTTACAGGAGGGATGCCTCCAGAGTTGGGAAATGTGCCTAATTTGAGCAGTCTGCAACTCAAGAACAATGGGTTGAATGGAGGCATTCCTATTTCTATTTGGAATCTGTGCAATAACATATTTGAGCTATTACTGGGATTCAATGAGTTATGAGGGAGCATTCCTCAACCCTGAAACGGGTCTAATATAGGTTGCCCTCAACTCTGGAGATTTGAGGTGAATAACAACAGTCTAACAGGTATAATCCCTAGCTTCCTTGCTAATTGTTTTTCTCTTCAAGACCTTGATTTGAGTGGGAATTCTTTAACCGGCGAAATACCCAATGAGCTTGTAAATCTGCCAAACCTGAAAACTCTCAACCTTTCCCACAACAATCTAAGTGGTCGTATACCGAGTTTTCAGCAAAATTTTGATAAGAATTCCTTTGTAGAAAATAGTGGATCCCTATGTGGGCAGCCTCTGTTACACCCATGTGGCATAGCTCCAAATGCTGCTATTGCTACTTCTGCAAATGTGACTACAGCCCAGTTCAATGTGACCAAAGCCTATTTCAAATATATGAGCACTGGAGCTATTGCTGGAACGATCATTGGATCAATTGTTGTTGTAGTCATTCCCAGTTCTTTGTTAATTAGATGCTACCATAGGTTCAACACAGATGACACTGACAAGTCTTCATCTTCGTCTATTTCATCGAAGAAAGATAAGGAAGAAGACATGGGCAATGTGAGTGGGAAACTAATAAACTTCCATGGAGGTGAGCATTTGACCATGGATGATGTTTTGAATGCAATGGGAGAAGTCTTGGGAAAATCCAGTTATGGAACTATCTACAAGGCCAGGTTAAGTAGTGGTTGTATGATCGCACTCCGGCTTCTCCGAGATGGGTGTCTCAGAAGCACAAAAGAATTCATGCCTGCCATTCAGGAGCCGGGTACTATCAGGCATAAGAATCTTGTTTCTCTAAGAGCATTTTATTCAGGGACAAGAGGCAAGAAATTGATTGCCTATGATTACCTTCCCAGAGGAAACCTGGTAGAATTGCTACACAGTGAGTTTCATTTTCTTCTTCCCTGCTTTGGTTGTGATCATAAATTATAATGTAAGAAACTATGTGTTTTTTTGTATTTTTCAGGCTAGGGAAATTACGTTAGTCTTGTCTTCTCTCTAAGTTGTGTTTTAACTAGAGTTGCACAATGCACAGTTTCTTGTCTTCTTGGCCACTTAAACCAGGGTGATTATGTACAGTTTCTTGTCTTCTCTGCCACATAAACAAAAACCTAAGCTTGTCTTCTCAGGCACTTAAATAGAATCCATGACAATTAGGTTGCTCATATTTCTGACTATGGTCTTCACAAGTTAATTAACTCAACAAAAAATATTGAGATGTTAGAATTTGCTGCTTCCCAGGGATATAAAGAACCTGAGCTTATCAAGATGAAAAAGGCCAATGCAAAGATTGATATATACAGCTTTGGAATTAGCATCCTCATCGTTTTGATATTAATGTCACTTGGAAGGACCTTTGTGCTTCGTGGGGTCCCTTATGATTGTTTTATTTATGATGTCTTTTTAATTTCAATATTTTTAAAAATCAAAGTGTCATATCCTTGTTAAGGATTCCCTTTCATGTTCATATCATTGTCTCCTTAAAATAATGAAGAAAAAAGACAAAAAGAGTACAATTTTGAGTATGTAATGGAAACTAATGGGAAAAAAGGGTGGTTTATAAAGCACTATAGGCACCAAAAGTTTTGGCAAACCAGAGGCTAGCTTTGGGCTGCAAGAACCCTAGGTTTCTGTGATAACTTCCTCCTTCATTTAGTACAAACATCACTTACATGTGCCTCTTGTTTTGTTAGCCTGGTAATAATCGAAGTGGCATGTATTCATTCCGCGGATTTAAATTCCACTTGGTTTAATTGAAATGCATTCATTCTCATTCCATGACATGTGAATTCAGTCTATTCATATATTATGTTCATATTGCAGGTACAAACAGACCTGCTCCTGGATGGGCTAGGAGACACAATTTCTTTGGGAGCTATTATAGGTCTTGCGTACCTTCACACTGGATTCCACAAATCCATCATACATGGGAATATCAAGTCAAAAAGTATACTTATGGATGATAATTATTTTGCTCATATTTCTGACTATGGTCTTCACAAGTTAATGAACTCAACAACAAATATTGAGATGTTAGAAGCTGCTGCTTCCCAGGGATATAAAGCACTTGAACTTATCAAGATGAAAGAGGCCAATGCAAAGACTGATATATACGGCTTTGGAATTAGCATCGTCGTCATTTTGATATTAAATTCACTTGGAAGGACCTTTGTGCTTCGTGGGGTCCCTTATGATTGTTGTATTTATGATGTCTTCTTAATTTCAAGATTTCTAAAAATCAAAGTGACATATCCTTGTTAAGGATTCTGTTTCATGTTCATATCATTGTCTCCTTAAAATAATCAAGAAAAAAGACAAAAAGAGTACAATTTTGAGTATGTAATGGAAAATAATGGGAAACAAGGGTGGTTTATAAAGTACCACAGGCACCAAAAGTTCTGCCAAACCAAAGGCTAGCTTTGGGCTGCAAGAACCCTAGGTTTCTGTGATAGCTTCCTCCCTCATTTAGTACTAACATCACTTACTTGTGCCTCTTGTTTTGTTAGCTTGGTAATAATCGAAGTGGCATGTATTCATTCCATAGATTTAAATTCCACTTGGTTTAATTGAAATGCATTCATTCTCATTCCATGACATGTGAATTCAGTCTATTCATATATTATGTTCATATTACAGGTACAAACAGACCTGCTCCTGGATGGGCTAGGAGACACAAAATTGCTTTGGGAGCTGCTAGAGGTCTTGTGTACCTTCACACTAGATTCCACAAATCCATCATAGACGGGAATATCAAGTCAAAAAATATACTTGTGGATAACAATTATGTTGCTCATATTTCTGACTATGGTCTTCATAAGTTAATGAACTCAACAACAAATATTGAGATGTTAGAAGCTGCTACTTCCAAGGATATAAAGCACCTGAACTTATCAATATGAAAAAGGCCAATGAAAAGACTGATATATACAGCTTTGGAATTAGCATCCTCCTCATTTTTATATTAAAGTCACTTGGAAGGACCTTTGTGCTTCGTGGGGTCCCTTATGATTGTTGTATTTATGATGTCTTCTTAATTTCAATATTTCTAGAAATGGCAGTGACATATCCTTGTTAAGGATTCTGTTTCATGTTCATATCATTGTCTCCTTAAAATAATCAAGAAAAAAGATAAAAAGAGTTCAATTTTGAGTATGTAATGGCAACTAATTGGAAACAAGGGTGGTTTATAAAGCACTACAGGCACCAAAAGTTCTGCCAAACCAGAGGCTGGCTTTGGGCTGCAAGAACCCTAGGTTTCTGTGATAGCTTCCTCCCTCATTTAGTAACATCACTTACATGTGCCTCTTGTTTTGTTAGCCTGGTAATAATCGAAGTGGCATGTATTCATTATGCAGATTTAAATTCCACATGGTTTAATTGAAATGCATTCATTCTCATTCCATGACATGTGAATTCAGTCTATTCATATATTATGTTCATATTGCAGGTACAAACAAACCTGCTCCTGGATGGGCTAGGGGAAAAAAGATTTCTTTGGGAGCTGTTAGAGGTCTTGTGTACCTTCACACTGGATTCCACAAATCCATCATACACGGGAATATCAAGTCAAAAAATATACTTGTGGATGACAATTATGTTGCTCATATTTATGACTATGGTCTTCACAAGTTAATGAACTCAACAACAAATATTGAGATGTTAGAAGTTGCTTCTTCCCAGGGATATAAAGCACCTAAACTTATCAAGATGAAAAATGCCAATGCGAAGACTGATATATACAGCCAACATAATATTACTATTTTCTTGATAAAAAAATTAAGGAAAAAGACAAATTTGTGCTAGAGTGTGAGAAAAAATATTGGAATCAATTGTAAGGCAAGGGTAGTTTAAAAAGTACTACATACCAAAAAAATTTCCAATTCATGCTAGCTTTGGCATGCCAGTCCTTAAGTTGATTTGATAACATCCTCCTCATTTTGATATTAAAGTCACTTGGAAGGACCTTTGTGCTTCATGGGGTCCCTTATGATTTTTGTATTTCTGGTGTCTTCTTAATTTCAAGATTTCTAAAAATCAAAGTGACATATCCTTGTTAAGGATTCCGTTTGATGTTCATATCATTGTCTCCTTAAAACAATCAAGCAAAAAGAAAAAAAGAGTACAAGTTTGAGTATGTAATGGCAACTAATGGGAAACAAGGGTGGTTTATAAAGCACTACAGGAACCAAAAGTTATTCCAAACCAGAGGCTGGATTTGGGCTGCAAGAACCCTAGGTTTCTGTGATAGCTTCCTCCCTCATTTAGTACTTACATCACTTACATGTGCCTCTTGTTTTGTTAGCCTGGTAATAATCGAAGTGGCAGGTATTCATTCTGCAAATTTAAATTCCATTTGGTTTAATTGAAATGAATTAATTCTCATTCCATGACATGTGAGTTCATTCTATTCATATATTATGTTCATATTGCAGGTACAAACAGACCTACTCCTCGATGGGCTAGGAGACACAAAATTTCTCTGGGAGCTGTTAGAGGTCTTGCGTATTGTCACACTAGATTCCACAAATCCATCATACATGGGAATTTCAAGTCAAAAAATATACTTGTGGATGACAATTATGTTGCTCATATTTCTGACTATGGTCTTCACAAGTTAATGAACTCAACATCAAACATTGAGATGTTAGAAGTTGCTGCTTCCCAGGGATATAAAGCACCTCAACTTATCAAGATCAAAAAGGCCAATGCAAAGACTGATATATACAACTTTGGAATTGTATTACTTGAAATTCTCACAGGCAGGAGACCTGGTAGAACAAGCTCATCCAACCATACTGTTCATTTGCCAACAGTCGTGAATAATGCAGTGCTTGAAGAGAGGATTTCAGAACTCTGACTATTGTCTTCACAACTTAATGAACTCAACAACAAATACTGAGATGTTAGAAGTTGTTGCTTGCTAGGGATATAAAGCACCTAAACTTATCAAGACGAAAAAGGCCAATGAAAAGACTAATATATACAGCTTTGGAATTGTATTACTTCAAATTCTCACATGCAGGAGACCTGGTAGAAAAAGCTCATCCAACCATATTGTTGATTTTCCAATAGTCGTGAAGAATGCAGTGCTTGAAGAGAGGATTACATAACTCTTCGACCTTGAGCTTTTGCCTCCAATGAGAAGTCCAGGAGATGAAGGTCTTCTGCAAGTTCTGCAGCTTGCAATGGGTTGTTGTGCTCCTTCTTCGTCAGAAAAACACATATAAAAGAGGTACTCTATCAACTTGAGGAGATTAGGCCAAAACCTCAATCCCCACATCTTTCCCTTTCCCCAAAATACAATTCAGATGACAAGAGTAGTAGGGAGCTTTTGTTGGATGGCGGACAAAATTAAAGATGCAATTTAGTCATCCTTTCCTCACCTTTCCTTTGGAGGTCTGCCACACCTTGATTTTAAGCCTCGCCACTTGCCAGAAGGAAAAATTACAGAAAAACCATTCTAGGAGCAAGGATCATGTTATTTTAGCCCAAAACCTCCATATATGTCTTCTATGAGTACCTCTCGAGGTTGAATCTACTACTCGTCTACTACTACTTTTTCTTTTATCACAATTTTTGTTATAATGGCTTCAGCAGCTGCAGAGGACATGAATCCCCTTCACCATAGCCATACAGGCATGGAAAAATTCATCAAAACTTCTTGCAAAGTGACTCTGCACCTAATTCTTTGCTTTTCGTCGCTCTCTTCCTACTCCGGGTCTCTGAGGGCCAAGCAGAGTGATGATGTGAAGGTAGCCATGACGGTGAACCTCGATAATTCTTGAAATATTTCTTTCTGGGACATGGGCCTGAAAAAAAGAAGAGCCGGGATGAATAAAAGAGAAAAAGGCGAAGAAAAGGCGACCCTCAAAGATTGTATTGAGGATTCCGGTTCACTGGATTTAATTTTCGCCACTTACCTGAATGTCGGATTTGGTCAAGCTTGGAACGTCAGCGTAGAACACATACTCCTTTGGCATTTCTTTGATGTCCACCTGTAATCAGTAATGCCCTTGCTCGATGTATGAGAGGAGAAACCCTCACTACCCTGTTCGGGTGTTCGTAGAAACCCTCACTGCCCTATTAGATGTTCCTTAAATAATTAGTAATGCCCTTGCTTGATGTATGAGACGAGAAACTCTCACTGCCCTGTTCGGATATCCGTAGAAACCCTCACAGAGATTTGATCTTCTTTAATATATATTTACGCTGTATAACTGATTAAAAATAACAGTTTTTAATCTTAAGGTAGAGATTACTTGAATCTTCTAACATTAAAATCAAGGGTACACAATGGTACACGTAACCATTTAGGAAAGTTGTTTTCAAATAAGTACGATTTACAGGGTAAATATAATGTATAAATTTGTAAACATATGGCTAGTCATAATGTGCATGAGGAATATAACAAATATCGTAATATAGAATATACTATAATAGCATGTATGGATTTTGGACCAGTGTTCGTGTCAATGTTGTGATCTCAATGTTCTTGGTGTCAATGATCCTCTCTCTACAATCAAACAAACAATTTCTACCATCTCATATATATATATATCTCAAATGAAAAATAAATAAATTTACTACACATGAGACCACATATACATACAAAATCACCTTGTAATAATGTGCGAAGACACGAAACATATCGATAATCACTATTGAGTGTCCTCATGTACATGTGTATTAAGATACAACATAGATGAATCATTCACAATTTTTTTTGTATTATATAGAATTCATACTTTCAATCATGGAATATATGTCCCCAACCACATCTTTCAGAACATTTAATATGAAAAAAATTCCTCATACATCTATCATATTCCTACCTAATTCACATAAATCCTATACTTGAATATGTTCATTAGTGAATTTTATAAAACATCAACCATCTATGTTGACTTTTCAAATGATAACATTCTTATAGTAGAATGTTTCAATTGTGCTTCCCTCTTATGAAGACGATGAATATTGCATGAATATTTCTTAGGTAAAGCATGTAGAACGCTTAAAGGGCCCACATGTTCTACTTCTTTCCTTTTAGTCTTATAAAACTCATACAAGGCTTAATAATGAAATTTTTTATTAGTACAATGCCCAAATTTTCAAACCTATGCCTCCATTTTTTTGTTATTGAGAGGAATTAACTTGATTTAGTTGATCTTCGTTATGAACTAATGTACATGGAATATACAAATAATTGATACATGTAATATAAAAATAATTGACAAAATTCATATTACATACAACCCCGTAACCACTAACGTACATGATACGAAAAAAATAGTAGGATTACCCTCTCTCAATTACATGACCTTCTGTCCATACAATGTTTGCATTAACATGTTTCGGGTGAGGAGAGAGAGACTTCTCCCTGCTTGTGATCTACCTGGTATATTCTTGTGGAAATTATATATGAATGTAAATTTTATTAATAAAGGGAATTGTTATTTTTATATGACAAATTTTGTTCAGGTAGAACAATATATTTTGCATTTCAACAAATATTATATTGAAAACATAAGAACGTAAACAAGTAAATTATTTTCAATGGTTCACATGAAGTTACAATTCACTCCTAGGATTTTTACACAAATATGTTCTATTTTACAAGTTCAATAATTTCCTAATAACATCAACACTAATTATCCTATCGTTAACAACTAACCAGTTTATAGTTTTTTTTTACCGCTCAATTTTACTATTCCTTGTTGTCATGTTGCCACTAAGTAGCCCTAATAAGAATTGTTATTGTCCTAAAGGATATGTTTATTTCTCAAGCACCTTACTAAATTATCTACTTCATGAAGAAACATTACAAACTAGTAACATGAAATCAACAAATATTATTCTTTATGGTACATTTCTTAATGGTGTTCCTACTAATTATGGCCTTCATCTATTCTTGAAACATTTTAGGAAAATAAATAAAATATTGACTGAACATGTCCCAGGGTGTAATATCCCCATTTTTCTATGCTTTTATTAGACATGTGAACAAGTCCAAAAGGGTACAATGGGCCGAATGGAAAACAATTGTGTGGATTTATTTTATTATTTCAAGCTAATAAAATAAAATGGAAATTAATGTGCAATGACTAGTTTATGATTAGAGATATGGAAACCAAATCCATGAGGATGGATGTTGGGTATGTGTTACATCCTTTTCATGACTAATCACGCACGGGGGGGTCGCAGGGGGTGGGGCGGTAGCCCCCCCTCTCGGGGTTCGGGGCAGCACCCCAGAAAAAAATTTTGGTCCTTATTTTCCAGTGGGCAGACCCGCCCATGGTTTTGTGCATGGGTTTGCACATGGGTTTGGGGTACGATGGTTTTCGGTCCCCTGGTATTTTGTAGATTTGTTCAAGGGAACTACGGCTATGCTCTAATTCAGGGTTAATGGATTGGGTTTTATGTATGCTTCGGCATGTATATATATGTGTTGTAACACTAAAAGGAATATAATGAAAAAATCAAGCTAGTCGTCCCAATTTGGGATCTAGGGGAATATCTCTGTGTTTATTTATTTTATGTTTTATTCCCTTTCTATTTTTTATTTTATGTTTTAAGATTTGTTTGTAGATAATTTCTATACAGGTTTAAAAGCTACATTTGGTATCAGAGGAGTTTCAACTTCAAGGGGATGCCTTTGTTACTGAGGGGTTTTCTGCTCGGGCCTGAGGTAGACGCTATTCAGTGGGAGAACTGTGCGATCAATTCTTGCGGTGAAAGAATATGGAGAGCGACGAGAAGATAGAGATCGAGAAATTTGATGGTCAGAGTTTTCATTTGTGGAAGTTCAAGATGGAGGATCTATTGGTGGATCAAGATCAGTGGATCGTGGTAGATCTGGGTACTAAACCAACGACAATGTCAGATGAAGACTAGAAGAAGATGGATCAGAAGGCAAAGAGCACAGTACAGTTGTGTGTCTCAAATTCAGTATTGTTGAATGTATCTGGGGAAGCTGTTGTGAAGAATTTGTGGGACAAACCTGGGACTTTGTACGTCTAAACGCATTCAATATTGTGGTAAGTTAGTTGTCATCTGTTGATATTAAAATCTCAAATGAAGATAAGTGCATCAGTTTTTTGTGTTCTCTACTAGACTCGTGGGATAGTTTTGTTATTGCAATAAGTAGCAATACAACTACCTTTAATTTTGATGATATTTTCTTAGCCTTGCTGTCAGAGGAAATGAGACGAAGAACTATGGAGGGTCAGAATGGAGATGACTTATCTGTATGAGGAAG
The DNA here is from genome assembly GCA_034641835.2 of Pinus albicaulis. Classification (NCBI taxonomy): domain Eukaryota; kingdom Viridiplantae; phylum Streptophyta; class Pinopsida; order Pinales; family Pinaceae; genus Pinus; species Pinus albicaulis. The sequence goes on along the minus strand of CM076574.1, from coordinate 515,526,901 downwards.
GTCCTAGAAAAGAAAAAATAATAAGGTTTCGAGTGGGAGATCGAAATCTAGAGGGAGATCTAAATCTCTTGGAAAGTTTTTAAAGGTGTGCTGAAAATGCGAAAAGGAAGGGCACTTCAAAAAATGTTGTAGATCTAAAGCTCCTGAGAAAGGAAATGGATCTGATGATGCTCCTTCTGCAGAGGCAAAAACCACCTCAGATAAAAGTGGGGATATGTATTTGGCTTCTTCTTCAAATACACATGTAGATCATGAGTCATGGTTGATTGACTCGAGTGCATCCTTTCACTTCACTCCCCATAGGGAGTGGTTTTGCGAGTATGAGAAATATGATGGTGGTGATTTCTTCATAGGGGATGATAGGAAGGCCAGAATCGTCGGACATGGAAAGGTGAAGCTGAAGCTGCAAGGTGGAAGGATTAGAACACTTCCTGGTGTTCCGCACATTCCTTCATTTTCCAGAAATTTGATTTCTGTAAGTAAAATAGATAATGCAGGTGTAAAAAAAGTGTTCGAGAAAGACACATGTAAGATGGTTCAGATTGGAACTATGTACAAGCTTCAGGGCATCACTGTTATTTATGGGTGCAACAGTTTTGTGGTTCCTGAAGGTGGAGCAGAAAGCCTAGCGGTCTCTGGAGAAAAGACCATGCTGTGGCGTCAAAGGCTTGGACATATTGGAGAGAAGGGCCTTTGTATACTACATGGAAATTGTATGGTAGAAGGTATGTCTAATAGCTCTGTATATTTCTATTTCTATGAACATTGTGTATATGGGAAGCAGAATCGGGTGAGTTTTCCTTCTCATGCTAAGAGGGAAAACAAGATATTAGAGCTTGTGCACAATGATGTGTTTGGACCTATGTCGGTTCCATCAATGGTTTTTCTGTGTACTATGTTTCGTTCATAGATGTGTTCTCAAGGAATAGATGGATATATTTCTTGAGGAAGAAATATGAAGTCTTTGATATATTTAAAGAATTTAAGGCTCTCGTGGAAAACTAGACATAGAAGAAGATAAAGGTGCTCAGGAGAGATAATGGTGGGGAGTTCTTCAAGAAGGAATTTGAAGAGTTCTATAAGAAGTGTGTTACAGCATGACATAATACTACTCCATACACACCTCAGCAAAATGGAGTTTTAGAAAGATTGAACAGAACATTGATGGAAAAGGAAAGAAACATGCTCAGTGTTACTGGGTTAGGATAAGAATTATGGGCAAAGGTATTGGAGACTGCATGTTACTTGGTTAACATATGATGCCCGGGCTAACCCACAATCTCCACCGTCTATTCATATAAAAGTAATACACTTCAATTTTATGCCCAATAATTTTAAATTTGACATTCTCCCAACATTGATGATGAAGCCAATCTTCTGTTCTAAACACTATGATTAGAACCAACAACCACATTCATGTATGTGCTTCTTTTAACTTTATGATTAAAACCATTTTAGAACCACTCTATGGAAAATATCAATGGACGTTCGACCTGTATTAAAATATCCATTATACAACAAGACCATGGCAGACCATTTTACCTTCCGCCCATTTATCACGACTCGACCCCACACATACTACTTAATTCGTATTGAAGCTTGACCTTCGCTTATAACTATAATATGTCCCCAACACTCAAATTCCTTTTACACAAGGTCCAGATTTTGGTTAATTTAATACCAATGCCATATGAAACCTTCACGGCTTTAATTCAAGTGCCACCAAATATGAATGTTGCCCATACATAAACTCCAACCTTAATTAAACTAAACCAACGCATCACATCAAAAATGCATCTGGGCCCCAATGTTAACGTACCTCTCCATCCAACGATGGCCACATTGTCGCATCACATCAATTATCCAATGAATATCACGTTGTGAAAACGTACGAGACTTAATTCCCGCACATAAATACTGGACCCACAACAACTAACTCTTACCTAGATTTATCCTTCATGCAACTTTGAGATGCGAATTCCATTGATCTCCGATGGCTAGGAATCGGATGGAAATCGTGTCTTTTTCCACCTTGTGGTTTAACTCTCCAAAAAAGTGGGAAACTTGTGGTTTTCAAAAACCACCACTACCTTACGTGTCAAACACAGACCCATATCGCATTTTTTTTCAACAAACAACTTACCATTTTTTATTTATGCGAGACCGCTAGTTTTATGGGTTGAAACCACCATTACTGTTCAACACCATTTGACTTGGGGTTTCGTTTTATACATGATTCCAGTGCACAATTCTAACACCCTTTAAACGCTGCCTACACAACTAAATGAACGTCGCTACCATCAATTCAATTATACAAACTGGCCTTTAAAACAAAACCCAATCATCCAACCAATGCATTTCTCTTGGTTTCAAGGAATCACTCCGACCTCAGGATATCGATACCGCATCAAATTCGACCTTTGAACAGGCTTAAACAAAACAAATCAGATAATCAACGTACGATGATTTCTGTCTCTACACTTTCAGAAGTGCTTCCCATCAAAACCCAAAAATGTAGACTCCATATCAATTGCAACCAAATTGATATATTCAAGGGTTACATTCCAGTTCCAATTTCTTCATTAAGATCGATCCTTTCAGTGATCGATCTTTCTCAAGTTGTATAAATACAAATTATATTATTTCTCTATTTCACACAGAGTCACTAATTCAGCCAATAACACAGAGCTTCACAACCTCCCCACATAAACTCAAATATTCCTCATGCAAATTTTGACCAAGGATACATGTAGATTTCACACAAAATTTATAAACAAATTCCTCATCAATATATACAAATGTGACCAATTAAAAAATCATTCACTTAGAACTTTCTTGTTTGGCCAGGTATTCAACTCAATGGCCCTTCTATCTCACTACTCTCTCTCTGAACAAATATATCCTCTCTCCTCCTAATGCCTTCCTTTATACAAAATATTAATGAATCGATTCAGCTTCTTTGATAGTTCCACCAAACTCTTGGATTTCTCAAGGTCGTAAATTTATCCTAAATCCCTGACCCTTCACATTGCTAGCTTAATAAACTTCCTCTCATGCTCTCTAATGGTTAGGGAACATTTACAATTCCTCACTATTTTATTCGAACTACTAATGATTACATGAGAATTTAAAAACATAAGACCCCTCTATGTATACTTAGATACAAAGTATTTTACTGTGCCTAATTCCCCTGCATCAGACTCCCAAGGTTAAAATTGATCATGACGGTCATGTGTCTTTAGTCTTTGTTTTCCTAGATCCCATACTTTGTTTTGTTGTTGTCCAAAAACTGCATTATTCTTCTTCTGCATTTATCCAGGTCTCCATATCCTGTTCTGCAAATTACCTCTAGCTATACTTTCACAATATCTTCTTGTCTTTCCTTTGTTGAAATCCTTCTTCTTTCTTGCTTCTTTTTTCTAATTCTGAGACACCATCATCAGTTCTCCAGTGTTTTCAATTTCTCTGTTCAGTTTATCTTCTATCTGGAAATCTCTTTGCCTCTTGTTGCTGCGTTCAATTTATGTTGCTGCCAACATTGTTTCTCTTCCTGTACCACATGTTACTACCATGTTTACTATTTGGTATCACTGCTCTCAAAGCTGTGATTTTCCTTTGTTGAGATTTCCTCAATTGCCTTCAATCTGAATTCTGTCAATTGCCTACAACCTTCTCTTGATAACACTACAATTGTCCTCCCTATCCAACCTTTAGCTGAATATAAAGTTCACTGCTATCACCATCAAACTCTGTCTTCATCATATCTGCAACCATAATTCTGTAATCATAATTTCAAAAGCAGATTTAAAATTATTTTACCTGCAAGACCCCTGCATGATCTTGTTCTTCATCCATTTCTGCAAATCATGTTTACTGCAAATATGTATCTACTGAACATCGGATTTAAAAATATGATCTTCCCTCATCCTCTCATCACATGCACTGCATCTTTGTATGCTGCAATCCCTATCTGTTTTCAAAAATATGATTTCTTTTCATCACACATGCATTCAACAAAACTTAAACTTTTAAAAAGAGCTATTCCTGCTCTGATACCACATTATGCCTGGGCTAACCCATAATCTCCACTCTCTATGCATATAAAAGTAATACACTTCAATTTTATGCCCAATAATTTTAAATCTGAAAATCTCCCAACATTGATGCTGAAGCTAATCTTCTGTTCTAAACACTATGATTAGAACCAACAACCACATTCATTTATGGGCTTCTTATAACTTTATGATTAAAACCATTTTAGAACCACTCTATGGAAAACATCAATGGACACTCAATCTATATTAAAAGACCCATTATACAACAAGACCATGGCCGACCATTTTACCTTCCTCCCATTTATCACGACTTAATCCCACACATACTACTTAATTCGTATCCAAGCTTGACCTTCGATTATAACTATAATATATCTCCAACACTCAAATTCCTTTTATACAAGGTTCGACTTTTGGTTAGTTTAATACCAATGCCATATGAAACCTTCATGTCTTTAATTAAAGTGCCACCACATATGAAATTTTCCCATACGTAAACTCCAACCTTAATTAAAATAAACCAATGCATCACATCAACAATGCATTTGGGCCCCAACGTTAACGTACCTCTCCATCCAACGATGGGCAGATCGTCGCATCACATCAATGATCCAATGAATATTGCGTTGTGAAAAGTTACAAGACTTAATCCCTAAACATAAATACTAGACCCACAACAACTAATTCTTACCTGGATTTATCGTTCATGCAACTTCGAGATGCGAATGCCATCGATCTCCGATGGCTAGGAATCAGACAAAAATCACGTTTTTTTCCACCTTCTAGTTTAACTCTCCAAAAAAACGTGAAACTTGTGGTTTTCAAAAGCCACCTCTACCTTATGTGTCAAACACAGATCCATATCGCGTTTTTTTTCAACAAACAACTTACCATTTCTTATTTGTGCGAGACCGCCAGTTTTATGGGTTGAAACCACCATTACTATTCAACACCATTTGACTTGGGGTTTTGTTTTACACATGATTCCAGTTCACAATTCCGTCACCCTCTAAACACTGCCTACACAACTAAACGACCATCACTACCATCAATTAAATTATACAAACTGGGCTTTAAAACAAAACCCAATCATCTAACCAATGCATTTTTCTTGGTTTCAAGGAATCAGTCCGACCTCGGGATATCGATATCGCATCAAATTCGACACTTGAACAGGGTTAAACAAACTAAATTAGATAACCAACATATGATGATTTCTGTCTCTGCGCCTTCAGAAGTGCTTCCCATCAAAACCCAAAAATGTAGACTCCATATCAATTGCAACTAAATCGATATATTCAAGGGTTATATTCCAGTTCGACTTTATTCATTAAGATCGATCCTTTCAGTGATCGATCTTTCTTAAGTGGTATAAATACAAATTATGTTAATTCTCTATTTCACACAGAGTCACTAATTCAGCCAATAACACAGAGTTTCACAACTTTCCCATAGAAACTCAAATATTCCTCATACAAGTTTTGACCAAGCATACATGTATATTTCCCATAGAATTTATAAACAAAATCCTCATCAATATATACAAATGTGACCAATTACAAAAGAATTCACTTACAACTTTTTTTTTTGGCCAGGTATTCAACTCAATGGCCCTTCTATCTCACAACTTTGTCTCTGAACAGCTCTATCCTCTCTCCTCCTAATGCCTTCATTTATAAAAAATATTAATGAATCGATTTAGCTTCTTTGACAGTTCCACCAAACTCTTTGATTTATCAAGGTCCTAAATTTAGCATAAATCCCTGACCCTTCACATTCCTAGCTTAATCAACTTCTTCTCATGTTCTCTAATGTTTAGAGAACATTTACAATTCCTCACTATTTTATTCAAACTACTAATGGCTACATGATAATTTAAAAACATAAGACCCCTCTATGTCTACTTAGATACAAAGTATTTTATGTGCCTAATTCCCCTGCATCAACAAATCACCTTCATTATTGTTGGAGGATAAGACTCCACATGAGGTATGGACTGGTAAGAAACCGTCTCTTTCACATCTAAGGGTATTTGGATGTGATGCATATGTACATGTTCCAAAGGAGGAAAGTACCAAGTTGGATAATAAATCTGAAAGTTGCATCTTTATTGGGTATAAGGATGGTTTAATGGGTTACAAGCTTTGGAACCCAGAAACAAGGAAGGTTGTGTACAATCGAGATGTGGTGTTTAGAGAGGTGAAATATTTTGTTAAACATGAAGTCCTACCAAAGGAACCTGAGAAGATAGAGTTTGAGCTAAAGGAGGATGAATCAGACTCTACAACAGAAGAAGACTCAGAAGAGGAAGAGCCAAAAACTCCAACTATGAGAAGATTAGTTCGGGAAAGAAGACAACTAGAATGGTATAGTCCACCTGCTTTCAGTTCAATTTTTTCTTTAACTATAACTGATGATGATCCCAGAACCATTAGGGAGGTAGTAGATTCAGAGGATGGAAAACTCTAGAAGGAGGTCAAGGTTGATGAAATGGCATCCTAAAAATGAGGCATGGGATCTAGTGGAGTTACTGGCTGGAAAGAAGCCCAATGGGAGCAAATGGGTGTTTTTGGCTCGAGGGGTCCTCACCTAGGTTCGATGTGTAAGGTTTTCCAACAAACCCCTATACTATTGGCCCTTTCAGCAATGACCTACTTGCACAGGTCAAAGTCTCACCTGAAGTAGTATGGGTGGGTGCTGGAACCAGGTTTCTGCACAATGAGAAAGAATAGGTAAGGAAAGTAGAGATGTGGTAAGCCCTGTGATACTTAGGTTACCTTTTTCTGCACAGGGTCAATTAAGTCTCTACTCACATCCACGTGCTCTAGATCTATAATTATATGCTTTTATGATAGTAGCACAGCATGGCATAAACAGAACATAATAGATCCAGAACAGAAAACACACTTACAAAGATCTTTGAAGCTTAAATAATGAAAACACACAATGCAGTAATTTCCAATGATTCATACGAAGAGTACTCACAGATTCAATTCTCTATCAACCTTTCTTATTCATCAATTCACCAATTCCTTCTTAAAATTCCCTTCCCAACCTCTGCACACAATAGCAGGGTCCGCACACAGCTGGACTTGGATCTTCGCGCACACAGCCAGTAGGAGTCCTTTCCCCAAAAACCCAAGCAGATAACTTAAACCGCAATTCACATCAATAGCTCTTCATTTATCTATGTTACAATACAAAATGTTCCTCTATTTATAATAATCTAGCCTAAACTCTCCTATGGTCCATAAACTATGGTTCTCAAACCGTTGGTTTACCCTTTTACCCATTACAATGCTTTCAGGGCTTTGACCTGCCCCGAAACCCTTTCACTAGACTAAATTTAATCAAAAGTATTCCAAATGGACTAGTTTCACAACTTGTAGGAGACCCTGTTCCAACAGTCCCCTAACACAATCTTGTGACTCATCCCCAGCCATTGTAGCTGCCATATAGTCATTGAGCCTAGTATGGCTTGTGTCAACTACCATTGACAAAGCTAGGTATGATGTCACCGCGTAGGGTAGCTAGCTGGACTGCTTCACCATTCGTGATTTTCTTAACTGTGTAGGGACCAAGACAGTGCTACCGAAATTTTTTTGGTGTTTCGAAAATTGGCTATTGTATAAAAGGACGAGGTCGCCTTTGATGAATGTCTTTTGGCAAATAGGTCGATCATGCCAGGCTTTATCACGGGCCTTCTGAACCTGTTGATGAAAATTAGAAATAAACCGATCTTCCTCCAAAGCCAACAGTTGTGTAAGACACTCCTCTGTGATTTCTGGCTCCGTCATATTTGTAAATGCTGCGATGTGCAGGCTAGGAAAAATGTATTCTATGGGCATAATGGCCTCATTTCCATAGACCATTCAGAAGGGGGTCTTGCCTGTTAGCTTCTTGGAGGTCATTCGGTAGGCCCACAGAACTGAGGGAATGCAAACATCACAATCACTATGATCGGCATTGGAAACCCTGCTTAATGTCTATTCCAAACTTTTCTTAAAAGCTTCAACTGCCCCATTTTCCTGGGGATGGTATGGTGTACTCTTCGCATGGTGGATCCGAAATTCCTCATTCAATGCTTGAATCACTTGGTTAACAAAGTGTGTACCTCTGTCACTCATTAGGATCTTTGGGCAAAAAAACCTGGTCAGAATCTGCTTAAAGATGAACTGCGCAGCATTATCCGCAGTACAATGCTTCACTGTTTGTGCCTCAACCCATCGAGTGACATAGTTAGTGGCGGTGATAATGTAGCGTGTAGCTGTTCTCTTGCCCGGTGGATTGATGGGTCCTATAAAATCAATGGCCCATTTGTCAAAAGCATGTAAAGACACTTGAAGTTGTTATGGCATCTCATCTCGATGTGAGGGTCGTCTTGTTCACTGGCAGGTGTCACATGATTTACAATAGTTGTAAGAATCCTTATGTAGGGTATGCCACCACAACCCAGCCCTCAAAATATTTTGTGTCGTTGCTTGTCCTGCATAGTAGCCTCCTGTGACACCTTCGTGTGCTTTTGCTAAAACGACAGGCTATTCATGTTCTAGGACATATCTACATAGTTTTTCATCTGCGCGTAGCTTGTATAACTGACCAACGGTAATAGTAAAGTCCGCTTCCCGAGTGACAAACTCCTTCTTCTGCTACACCGAGTAGTCTACACGGGCCACACCTGTAGTGAGGAACTCAATGATATCCGCAAAATGTGCATCAACCACCTTAATGGTGAACAACTACAAATCTAGTAAGCCTTCCTCCAAGCTAGTAGGTTCTTCCCTTGTTTCAATGCGAGACAGATGATCTGGGTCTGCACTCAACCTACCGAGCTTGAAGATGATCTGAAAATCATATTCCTAGAATAGAAATAGCTAGTGGAAAATATCCCCCCCCAACACAGGCTTGTTGAACAGGTATTTCAAAGCCGAATGATCAGTGAACATTTTAAAGTGTCCACCTAGTGGATAGTACCAATATTTCTGTAATGCGTATACCCTAGCCAATCCTTTGCGTTTAGTGGTAGAGTAGTTTCATTCTGTGCCCAAGAGATTTCGACTCACAAAGGCAACCGGGTGATCAATATCTTTGTCTCCAGGCTGAGTGAGGATAGTGCCCAAGGCGATGCCTGATGCATCCACATGTACATGAAATTCCTTTGACCAATCAGGAAATATTAGTATGGGTGCAGAGATCATCTTCTCCTTGAGCAGTTCAAATCTCTTCTGAGATTCATCATTCCAAAAAAAGGAAACATCTTTTTTTAGGAAGATTTTCCATGGGTGTTGTGATCATGGCGTACCCCTGAATGAATTTCCTGTAATAGCCCATGTGTCCAAGAATAGAACGCAGCTATTTTTCCGTTGTTGGAACTGCAAGGTTTATAATTACAGCTACCTTCACAGGATCAACCATCAACCCTTGCCGACAGACTATGTGTCCGAGCAAGATTACAAATGGTACACAGATGATGCACTTCTGAATATGTGAGGAAATCTGGTGCTTCCGGCATGCATCCAACATTAATCGTAGGTTAGAGACATGCTCCTTTACCAAGTTGAAAACCATCCAGTCATCGAAATAAACCTCTAGGAACTTATGGATAACTCCTTGAATACAACAACTACGACCCTTGAAAAATAGCAGGTGCATTCTTGAGACCAAAGGGCTTGACAGTACACTGAAATGACCCCCATTCAGTTGTGAAGGTAGTGTTACCGCGATCTTTGGGTGCAATTCAGATCTAGTGGTACTTTGAGAACTCATCAGTGAAGGAATAGGCCTCCTGTCTGCCCATGCTATCAAGGATTTCATCAGATAAGGGTCTGTGCAAGGGGTCATGGACGTTGGCGTCATTTAAGTTCTGTAGATCCATGCAGATGCATATTTCCCCCTTTGTCTTCTTCTCTTGGATTACCATTGGACTTACCCAGTCTAATTTTTCAACTGGTTCAATGATACTTGCAGCAAGCATTTTGTTCAGATCTTATTTGACCTTTTGCTTATATTTAGGATTCAGTTGGTAAGGTTGTTGCTTGACGGGGTGCGCCTCCGGTTTTAGAGTGATGTGCATAATGCAGATGTCCCCGGTGATTCCCTTGAGCTCAGAAAACTTTGTCGGAAATAAGTCCTGATACTACGTGAGTAACTCTACAATTTTACCTACAGTTCCTTCATCCCAATAGTCCCCAATTTTAGAAGATTAGGGTGTTATTTCATCCCAATATTAGTGTCGTGTAGCTTGAGAGATTGCGTTACATAAATATTCTGTAGCAATGGTCCAATAATGTGCATTCCCCTTCCAATTCCAGGATAGAAATATTTCGAGGATTATCTTCTTCTTCGTCAATCGCCAAGCTCCGACACTTCGCTATGTCTTGCATTCGCACTTCCCATATCAGGACCGCTGGTGTGGCATGGTGGTAATATTTCTTAAATACAAATGCATCAATGTCCTGCAGAGCTTCGTCGAGCGTCTTTGTCCCCCCAATCAATCTGAACGTTCTTATAAATTCCTCTTTTAGTACCTCCTAGTGGCGGGTGTGCTAGTGTAGCTCTGCATCTAAGTACCAAGCAGCCAGGATAGGGCCCAAGGCATGAAAAAATAGATGGACCCATTATTTTGTAGTTCGATCAGCCCATTTGGTCATCTAGGGATGTAGATGTGCACAGAAATCCCCGGGTCCAAGGAATATATTGGTGCATATGCTAGCTGGACGGGCAAACCATAGAATAATCCTATCCCAAAACATTTCCCAGTCCGAGAATGCTTTCTTGTGGTATCCCACCAGTGCACAGGTGTCCCACGCATAGCCATATTAAGGGCCCAAAGTCATAATTCTCTTGGCACCCTAGCTTCCAGTTTTCTTAGGAACTACTGGACACTACCAGACTCATCAAAGTGGGGTAGATTTCTTACCTCTGAAGAAATGTAGTAGACAACTCTCATGACCCAAGGGTAGCGCAACGCCGAAACCTCGTGTAACTCATTTTACCAAATCTCCAGTTCTTCATCAGTGTCAGAAAAGAATTCACTATCTTTCTCCCCACAGATTATTCCATCAATCCTCTCTTCATCCTGCATAGTCAATCTGTTAATGTGATCTATTTCCTCCTTCTTGTAGGCTGGCTCTGTATACCGCGCATTTTTTTCTGAATCTAGTGGTACTATTACACACGTACCATTGTTCTCAAACCCCATGGTGCGCTTTTTGAGATTGATGACACCCCCGATGTTTATAGCCCAGTCCAGTCTGAGGAGTGCAGGGTACAGATTTGCATCTTCCACGATTTCTATGACCTCAAAATCAGCTAGGACTTTTACTCCTGCGATATCTACCATGAATTTTGGCAACCGTCCAAGTGGGATGATCTTCTGTTGATTTGTCATGCGTAGTTGGATGGTGGACCATTCCAACATAGGCTATCCCATTCATTGTCATGTTTTCTTTTCTAATACGTTCGTATCCAACCCAAGATCGAGAATAACTTGATCCATCTCGTAGTCTCCAATCGGCAGAGTCAATCACATTTCTCTTCCGGTGCGTTTCTTGTAGCTGTATAGCTTGTGTACGTCCCTGGTCTCAGGAGTTGTGTTGGGTTGGGCTGCGCAGTGATGTAGTAATACTTGAAGGTTTTCTACAGCCTTCGGGCTATGTAGAAGCTTAAGACATGCCTTCAAAAAGGGATCCACCCCTCCCTTTATTTGGAGGTGCGTCGGTGGCTCCGCAAGAGCTGCTAGTGTTTCTTGCTCTTTGAAATTTACTCCTTCCTGAGAGGTAATCTCCTCCTTTTCTCCCTCAGTGACCATCCCACTGCGTGTCATGAATTTTACACTCATATCTTCATTCCTTAGCTCGATTTTAACTATTTTCACATTTTGCGTAGGGGTGGGTTGTTTTTCCTGCATTTTGGCTATCAGGATCGGGCAGTCTTCAATCTCATGGTCCAGCTGCCGGAAATATTTGCAAGATTTCCTGGTAGGATTTGGGAAGTCCCTTGCGAAGTGCCCTACCTCTCTGTAGTTATAGTAGATCAGCTACCCCCAACCCCATCCTGTGCTTCCTCCCTGACCTCCCCTGCCCCTTGCTGGGAAGCCACCAAAGCTTGTGGGGGATCTTGGCGATCCAGGGTTTGATTGTACCATATAGAGGTTCCCTCGATCTACAGTCAAGTCATACATGTGACATTTATGCTCATATTTCCCTACCGACTGGTAGAAACTACACCATTGTTGCTTTAGTTCACCCATACTTAGCCGCGGGCATTGGGCCGTATGATGTACTCTTGCTACCCGGCAATCATCACACCTTAGCACAGATCCAGTGGAGCCAGGGCGTAGCGGAATAGGTCCTCCTACCTGCATGTAATCCATCAATATAGGACATTGGTCCTTTGTATGGCCAGATACCCGACATCGTATGCACCAGAGATCTGTGCTAGCTCCTTTTCCCCATTACGTCTGTAAGCTCTAAATTTCCATGTGCATGGCTTCGAGCTACTCTTGAATTCCCTGTACTCCCCCCAACTTGTCGTCATTGGGCGCGGCCTCGAGTTTCATGGTAGCTTCCAAGGATTTTTCTTGCGACTCGAAGGTCTCGTGGCCCATTGGTATATGTAAGTGAGGTAGCAACATAGCGATGAACCATTCCGTGTTATCTGTCATCATACTTGAACCCTCCTTCCCTGATTTCCTTCTTCAATCGTTGATCGGCCTCCCACACCGACTCAGACGTACCTTGGTTGAAGTCCTTTACTTCTGCTACCAACTCAGAGTACGATTTTGGCTTTCCGAACAATTGTTTTAGGGCGTCCTTAATATCTTGAAGAGATGCGCTCCCGCATTGAGATATGTATCACATATACCAGTCCAAAGCTCGTTCTTTGAAGGCAAAGGACAATTGTTCCCTTTCGCAGTATCACTTACCACTCCCTGTGCAATCCATACCAAGTCGGCCACAAATAAAAAACGATCAATGTCCTCATCGCCCACGCCTTTTAGGGTAGGTAATTTCAGGTGTAGTGCGAAGTTTTGGTTAAGGGCTTGTTCTCCCGTGAGTCTGACTTGGGGGTAATTGACGAACCTTGCATAGTTGCTTTTTTCAGCGGACTATGGGTAGAGTGATCATCCTTTTCTTGATTGGTTTGATAGTACTTACCTCTACGTGTTGTATTTTAATCCAGAGTAGCGCTCATTCACTTCTGTGTTATATCTTCAGTATTCACTTGTTAGTAACTTATCATTTCCTCAAAATTCTCCAAGTCCCAGCAACAAAACCATTTGTTGGCTCGAGGGGTCCTGACCCAGGTTCGGTGTGCAAGGTTTTCCAACAAACAGCTATACTACTGGCCCTTTCAGCAATGACCTAATTGTGTAGGTAAAAATCTCACCCGAAGTAGTACGGGTGGGTTCTAGAACTAGGTTTCCACACCCTGAGAAAGGATAGGTAAGGCAAGAAGAGCTTCACTAGGCCTTCTGATACTCAGATTACCTTGTTCTGTGTAGGGTCAATTAGGTCTCTACTCGCATCCACGTTCACTAGATCTATAATTATATGCTTTTATGACAGTATCACAACATGGCATAAATAGAACAGAATAGATCCAGGATAGAAAACACACTTACATAGATCTTCGCAGCTTAAATACATAAAACACATAATGCATTAATCTCCAATGATTCATACAAAGAGTACTCATAGATTTAATTCTCTATCAACCTTTCTTATTCATCAATTCACCAATTACTTCTTGCAATTCCCTTCCCAACCTTCGCACACAGCAGTAGGGTCCGCACACAGTTGGACTTGGATCTCCACACACATAGCCAATAGGAGTCCTTTCCCCAAAAACCCAAACAGATAACTTAAACCGCAATTTGCATCAATAGATCTTCATTTCTCTACGTTACAATACAAAATGTTCCTCTATTTATAATAACCTAACCTAGACTTTCCTATGGTCCGCAAACCATTTTTTTCAGACCCCTAGTTTACCCTTTTACCCATTACAATGCTTTCGGGGCTTTGACCCACCCCAAAACCCGTGCGCTAGTCTAAATTTAATCAAAATTATTCCAAATGGACTAGTTTCGTAGCTTGTAGGAGACCCTATTCCAAAAGTTGTTTAAGAAGAAGATGAATGTAGAAGGAAAGGTGGAGAAATAAAAATCTCGATTGGTAGCAAAAGGTTTTTCCCAGGTGTCAGCAATTGATTTTGGTGATATTTTTTCTCCTGTTGCCAAAGTTACTTCTTTTAGATTACTTTTATCTGTTGTTGTTGCATTTGATTTTGGGGTAGAGTAGATGGATGTGAAGATAAAATTTCTTAACAGGGATCTCAAAGAGGAGATCTACATGAAACAACCTGAAGGCTTTATGGTGAAGGGGAAGAAAGAGCTGGTATGCAGGTTAAAGAAGTCTTTGTATGAGTTAAAAAAGTCACCAAGGTTGTGGAATAAAAAATTTGATACCTATATATGGTGACTTAGCTTCACCGGAAGCAAGGAGGATGACTGTGTTTATTTTAAATTAATTAGTGTCCGTGTTATTTATTTGGTCTTGTATGTGGATGATATGTTTTTGATTGAAAATGACAAAGAAATTATCCAAGATTTGAAGACCCAACTGTTCTCCAAATTTGACATGAAGGATCTTGGTTTTGAAAACTATATTTTGGGCATGGAAATTAAGAGATATGAGGAAAAGAGGAAGCTCTGGTTAAATTAGAGGAAGTATGTCGAGACTATATTGCAGAGGTTCAATATGTAGGATAGTAAACCGGTGAATTTTCTGATTCCTGATTCCTGTACGTACAAAGCTGTCTGTTGAATAATGTCCCAAGACACAAGAAGAAGAGGAGGATATGTCCCGTGTTACATATGCAAGTGCAGTGGATAGCATGATGTACGAAATGGTTTGTACTAGACTAGACATTGCACATGCAGTGGGAGTATTGAGCAAGTTTATGTCAAACACAGGGAAGGAGCATTGGACAACAATGAAGCAGGTTTTCAGATATTTACGTGGCACTAGTGATTATGGCTTCTGCTACCAGGGAATACCATGATTGGAAACTGTGTTTGACATTCGTGGTTTTGTTGATGCAGACTGGGCTAGAGATTTGGACCAAATAAGGTCTACAAGTGTGTATGTATTTAGCCTCTTTGGAGGTGAAGTTAGTTGGATGAGTAAAAAATAGTCTGTAGTGGCTCTTACAACTAGAGAGGCTAAATACATAGTAGCCACTCATGCAAGCAAGGAAGCAGTAACACTGTTACCGATGAAATAGGTAACCCGACCTCAAAATGAGAACTCTAGCCCAAAAAGACTCAAAAAATATGAAAACACACCCCAAAAACAAAAAAAGTGTATTCCAGAATGCACTTGGTTTTTTTTTTAAGGTCAAATTTCAACATTTTATAAAATTATGCTAAAAACAAAATTGTTTCTTGAAAAAAGGATTGAAAAAACACCCTCAAAACAAAACCAGCTGATGCTGGATTAACAAAAAAAAAATTGTGTCATATTTTTGACATTTTTAAAAATATAAATAATTTTTTCTAATTTTAAAATTCAAACATTAAAAAAAAAAACCTAAAATTTAAGGAAAAAATAAATTTAAAAAATAAAAACATTTTAAAGCTTAAAATTTAAAAATATATAGGAATAAAAAAATAAAAATAAAAATAAAATAAAAATTTTAATTCAAACATTTAAAAAAACCTAAAATTTAAGAAAAAAAAATTTAAAAAAAAATATTAAATTAAAAAAAAAACAAGTTAAAACAAGAAAGAAATTATAAAATATAGAAATTAAATTTAAAAAAGAAAAAGAAAATGTTTATTAAAATAAATTTTATATATATATATATATATATATATATATATATATATATATATATATATTTAAAGAAATATATTAAATTTTAATAAATTTAAAACTTTAAAATAAAAATTTAAAAAAAAAAAAACATTATTTAAATTAAAAGTTAAAAAATGAAAAATAAAATACAATAAAAATATTAAATTTAAAAATATATATATATTAAAAAAAAAAATTAAAAAAAATAAATTAAATTTAAATTTAAAAAAATAAAATATATATATATTAGATTTTATTAAATTAAAAAAAAAATGTTAGTATTAAAATAACAAATTAAATTTAGAAGAAAAAAAATATTAAATTTTCATAAATAAATGAATAAACAAATAAATTTTGAAATAAAAGTAAATTTCAAATATAAAGAAAAAAAAGAATAACATTAAAAATCAATTAAAAATTAAAAATTGAAAAAAATAAATTAAATAAAATATATTAAATAAAAAATAAAATAAAAAACAAATTAATTTGAAAATTTTGAGCTTAATTAAAAAAAAAAAAAAAAAAATCTTATTTTAAATACACACTTTTAGTTGAAATAAAAAAATCATAAAAAAATTATGTAATTAAAAAACAATAATAAAGAAATTAAAAATTTAAAAACAAATATTAAATTCAAATAAATTAAAAAAAAAAAAAAAATACAAAATTGTTTAAATTTTAAAAAATTAAATAAAAAAAAGTAAACATAAAATTTAATAATAAAAAAAAATATCAAAAATTAAAAAAAAAATCAATTATAAAAAAAATACTAAATTTAATAAAAATTATTAACAAAATTTAGAAAAAAAAAACAATAAAATTAAAAATAATAATAAAATAAAATAGAAAAAAACAAAACCAATTAAAACAAATTAAATTTCAAGTATAAAAATTAAATTAAAAAAAAAGTGATTTTAAATTTTTTGAATTTCAAAAAAAAAAATTAAAAAAAATCAATTTAAAAAGAAAAAATATTAAAAATTGAAAAAAAAAAAAAAAGAATTTTCTGATCGTGGTGGCGTCGCCAATTGGCCTCCCGCCCAGGTGGCGGCAGAAGCCAGCCGCTAGGCGAGTGGGGAGGCTGGATGTAGCCCTCCGCCTACCCAGCGGCCATCCTCCGCCACCAGCTGGGAAGGACGCTGATTCCAGGAATCGCCCTCCCGCCGTGGGAGTCCAGTTCTGAGAATCGCCCTACCGCAGCAGAAGGGCAATTCCGAGAATTACCCTCTTGCGGTGGGAGGCCGATTTCGGGAACCACCCTCCCGCGCGTGGGAGGCTGATTCAGGGAATCACACTCCTACAGCGGGAGGCCGATTCTGGGAGGGCAATTCCCAGAATCTGCCTCCTGCCGCGGGAGGGCAATTCCTGGGATCGACCTCCCGCCCAGGTGGCGACGAAGGCCACCCACTGAGCGGGTGAGGGGCTGCATGCAGCCTGCCCACCGGCCAAGATGCCGGCCTCTGCCGCCACCTGGGTGGTAAGCCGATTGGCGGAGCCACCACGATTTTTTTTTTAATTCTTTTTAATTTTTAATTTGATTTTTTTTTAATTTTTTTTTTTTAATTCGAAAAATTTAAAATTATTATTTTCTTTTAATTCAAAATTTTTATTTTAAATTTATTTTTTTTAAATTTTTTATTTTTTTTTAAATTTTGTTTTTAAATTTATTATTTTAGATTAATTATCTTTTAAAATTTAAAATTTATTTATTAAATTTATTAAATTTTAATTTAATTTAATTTTTTTTTAATCTTTTTGCTTATTTTTTTAATTTTTAAAATCTATAAATTGTTTCATTTAAAAAAAAAACTAGATATTTGTTTTTTAATTATTTGCAAGTGGTTTTTTTCATTTTTTTTTGTTTTTTAATGATATTTTTTTTATTTTAATTTTCTTTTTCAATTTTAAATTTTTTTATTTTTATTTTTATTTTTTTTGTTAATTTTAAAGTTTGTGTTATTATTATTATTATTATTTTTTAATTTAAATTTCTGAATTTAATTTTTTGTTTTTTGTATTTTATTTTTTTTAATCTAAGTTTTCATTTCGTAATTTAAATTATTTTTAAATTTTCTCTTTAATTTTTTTTTTTTTTTAATTATATGGTTTTTTGATGTTTTTCATGTTTTTTGGTTAATTTTTGTTTTTCTTCTTTAAATTATGTGGTTTTTTTTCAAATTTTTTCATTTCTTTTGATATAATTTTCGAATATTTTTTATTTTGTCTTTTTTTTTTTTTTCTTTTTTTTTGTTTAAATTATTTATTTTTACGAGTTAATTTTGTTTTTTTTTTTACAATTTTATTGGTCTTTTTATTGTTTATATATATATATATATATATATATATATATATATATATATTCTATCTAAGTTTTGTGTTTTATCACCAACATGAAAATCACCACTGTAAGAAAAAAGGCTGATGCTGCATCAATACGTTTCAAAATTACCATGAAAATCACTGCTCTAAAAAAAAAGTTGATGCTGCATCAATACGTTTCAAAATTAGCCTGAAAATCACTAACATTTTAAAACAAATATTCATACTTCATAAATAAAAATATTAGAGTGTCAAAAATTTGCACCAAAAAAAAGGGGTGATTCTGCATCACCACTTTTCAAAATCGGGTGTTTTTTATGCTATCAAAAAAAGTAGGTAACAGTGCGGTTACCTATTTCATCGGTAATAGTGTTCAGTTTGGTTGCAGATATTGTGTTCAAGTAAGGGGTTGGTGCAACAAGCTATAAGGATAGATTGTGATAGCCAAAGTGAAATTTTCTTGGCTAAGAACACTGCTTATCATTCAAAGAAAAAGCACATTGATGTTCAATATCACTTTGTGAGAGATATGGTTGAGGCTAAAAGGGTGTTGCTGGTAAAGCTGCACACTTTGAAAAATGTTGCAGATGCGTTGATGAAGTTTGTAAGCACTCAAAAGTTCTCTTGGTGTAAGGAAAAAATGGGTGTTGCAGAACTGGGCTAATGACTAAGCTCTGCTATGGCCCCTTGCGGAAAGAAAACAACAAGTGGGATAATGTTGGGTATGTGTTATATTCTTTCCATGACTAATCACGCGTAGGGGGGTCTCAGGGTGGGCGATAGGCCCCCCTGTACATTGTACTGGGTGCAACTTTGTGGGGGTCAGAATGGGGTAGTAGCCCCCCATGTCGAGGTCCGGGGTAGCGCCCCAAAAAAAAAAATTGGTCCTTATTTTCCAGTGGGCGGACCCACCCATGGTTTTGGGGTACAATAGTTTTCGGCCCCTGGTATTTTGTAGATCTGGTCAAGGGAACTACGGTTATGTTCTAATTCAGGGTTAATGGATTGGGGTTTATATACGCTTCGACATGTATATATGTTTTGTAACACTAAAAGGAATATAATGAAAAATCAAGTTGGTCGTCCCAATTTGGGATCCATGGGAAAATCTCTGTGTTTATCTATTTTATGTTTTATGCTCTCGGTATTGTTTATTTTCTATTTTAAGATTCATTTGTAGATAATTTATGTCCATGATTAAAACCTACAATGGATAAGGTTGTAAGAGTTTCGAGGTCTTCCAAAAATCCTTCGAAGAAATAAATTAAATACTAAAATTAGATTGGAGATAAAATTCTAAAAAGTTTCCCCAATAAAGAGGAAATTACTGGGAAGAGGTGGAATAGTGCTATAAAGTAGAAAAAATAGCTTTAAAAGTACCTTTGTTGAAGAAACAAAGGGAAAGCCTACGCACACAGGAAAGCAACTTCCTAAATTAACTAGACATAATTAAGCGAAACAGGCTGGGGGGGAGCAAGCTTAAATAAGTTGATTGAGGATAGAAAAAGGGTTGTCTATCACTGGAGGAAAGGATCTCTGCTTGGGGGTGAGCTCTGTATAAAGAGCGCTAAGGTTGGGAGGTACCTAGTCTACCTTAAGTGGTATGCACATCTAATTTGAATTTTTTCAAATTATATGTTAATGTTGTGATGAGATTCTGAAAAAGGTAAAGTAGTTGAATCTATATGAAATTATGGGTTTGAATATGTGTCTATGTTGTGGAAGTTATACGAATTAGAAAAATATTTTGGTGGTATTTACATTAAACATAAATAAGTATAGATCAAATAGTTTATTCTCTATTGTTTTACATACATACTCTATAGAATACCAACACTCAGAATGTCTAAAACCCAATATTAGGTTTAGATCTAATGTTAGGTACCTCACATGAAACTGACATCTCTTTAATGTAATGGTTCTAGAAATCAATTATCAAACTATGTCTTGCCTTATGAAACAAATTCTAAACATAAATGGATGATAAATGTAGATACTATCTAGAAAAATATATGATGTACTATATCGTTAAAATAACTTCTATATTATTTACAGAAATATAATCTTAAATAGACAAATATTATATACAAGCATATATCTGAACTAATGTTGAAATTGAAATTATAACTAACTTTGTTAGGAAAATTAATTCTGTAGAGATACATTGAGTATAGGATAAATGAGAATGAGACAAATTTCCATGATGAAATTCGAACACACAAATATTTAAATGAGAAGAGAGTTAAATAAGAAACTTCATTTTTGTATATTAAACTACAGGGAAAGAGTACACTCTATTCTTAAAATATCTCTATTTTGTTGTTCAAAAGAAATTCTAGTTACGAAAAAAATGTTCCCACAAAACAAAAAGAGGATCCATTTATATATATGCTACTGCCATATAGGAATAATTGTTTAGTATACCAAACTATCCATGAATAATTACATCATAAAAATGTCTAAATTACACCGTCAGGGAATATAGTCCCTTTCTACAAAACTGTACGACTCTTGAAAATTTTATGCTTAAAATCATGTAAAGAACATAACGAATAGTTGGACCAACCTGGAAAAAGTTAAGTTACCATTTAAAACCCTATAGGATCTACTAGTGCACCTGTCCTTGCCTCTGTTACTTATACTGGTAGATATGGATCTTATACTGGTGGATATGCTGCTACTGGATCTACTTCTGCCGGATATACTGGTACTAGATAAGCTACTTGCTCTGGATCAACTGCTCCTACCGAAGCTACATATGCTTATTCCTATGCCATTGTACTAGTTCTAAAACGGGTGCTACTTCTGTAAATTCGGGCGGCTAAAACTTGAACGGAGAAAACTGGGATGTAGATCAAACTTGAATAATAGGTGACGTATCGTCTTACCTGTACACAATGAGATCAGAATTAGATATACAATATTTATATTGAAATAAAGTATATGTGGAAGAGAGATCAAAATTACTAGCAAGGACCATAAATTCAATGCCTTAAGGAAATTACATTCCAGGCTATATCTGTGTTCAAAGAAAAAGAAAGGAGATAAAGTTAATATGAATTCAGGATACAAAATATCAAAAAAAAACTACAGGATATGGCATAATTGAAATACAATGTATCCCTAATTAATTATTAAGTCTATATATGGTAATTCCGGAATACGGTAACTCTGGAGAAGCATCATTCCGTAAAATAAAATTAGTGAACTTTTCCACCACGCAACCAGAGAAGGGATTGCGTTGGCTTCAAAAATTGTAAGATATAATAATGAAAAACAGCGGATAAATCTAAATTTCTAGTTATATAGAAAATCCTAGAAGGTTGGCCCTCTATGTGATGAAAAAAATGCAAAAATAAAGTTCTTCATAAGGAAGAGAACAAGGGGCTGAACAGAAGAAAAATTGGGAAAATGACACT
The DNA here is from genome assembly GCA_034641835.2 of Pinus albicaulis. Lineage (NCBI taxonomy): Eukaryota > Viridiplantae > Streptophyta > Pinopsida > Pinales > Pinaceae > Pinus > Pinus albicaulis. The sequence goes on along the minus strand of CM076574.1, from coordinate 515,505,247 downwards.
AACGGTAAACCGAAATGAAAGGTAAATTCCACTTAAGGATCTTGTTATGAAATCTAAGTGCCACGGCTAGAGGGTAAGGTTCGGTTTTGCCAATCACCTACACCTCAATTGATGAACGATGTTAGAGATAATTTTATGACAGTTGTTCACTACCAAAACCAAATTGAAAACAAATGCCTAAGACTAGGAAGTACTGAGTTATAAGCTACCAGTGGACTGACATTTCCGTTCCGAAATTGATATGAAGGGAAACGTTTTCCTCCTTCTTATACATTTTCATCAAACTGTATAAGTTCCTGGTGTATTATAGTATATAAGCTAATAATTTTAAAGATGAACATTGAAAATAAACAATAACTCTGTAAAATCAGAGAGTGCAAAAATTTGTACATCTACAACTATCAAATGGAACCCATTTGTGTCATTTAAGTCTTCCCAAAATATCACTACATACCAAATTCTCAGTAAAATGGGAATGGAGTAAGAAACGAAAAGCAATTCTAAAAATCGTAAGAGTGTCGGAAGAGCCGTATCAGTTGACAGACTCTCAAGGAAGGAAGAACACGTCTTTGTGAAGAAAAATAAAAAGAATTAGAAATTTAATCTAACTGATACATGATGAAAAAAAAGAGAAGGCCGAATAGAACGAACAGAACGTCATGATAGATAAACAAATAACGCGTAAGATCTTATGTGTTACCTCTAAAAAACGAGGAAGCCTTATTGGCATGTCGGACATTATTTATCACTTCGGGCTTGTTAAGTCACAAAATTCATGGGGTAGTAGAGGTGTGTTATAGAGACGATAGGCGGAGTCGGGTCATCATCCAAATGAGAAATGTCGCAACGAAAGTTGAAACTACTTATGCCATTGGAACACATCTCTCTGCAGAAAAATAAAAATAATTAGAAATTAAATCTAACTAATACATTATGAGAAAAAAGAGAAGGAGAACGCAAATATAGATAAATGAAGAACACATAAAAACTAACGTGTTACCTGTAACAAATGAGCAAGCCTTCCTGGCGTGCCGAACATTATTTATCTCTTCGGGCTTGTTAAGTCATGAAATTCATGGCATAGTATAGGTGTGTCATAGAGACGGTAGGCAGAGTTGGGTCTTCATCCAAATGAGAAATGCCGCAATGAAAACTGAAACTACTTATGCCATTGCAAACCCTAATTCGAACAATTATCCAAACCTTCCATGTGTCGAGGGATTAGAAGCTATCCATCATAAAAAGGCATTTAAAAAAGGGACGTAGGGGTCCATGTGATTCCGTACCAATACAATTATGCTATGGCATCCCGAGAAGATCACAAGGTAAGATTTAGCGGTTGGAGATACGAACTAGCCACTAGACATGATTGTAGGAAGCTATGACCTTACCACAGGAATAAATTACGAATAACAGTAAATATGAAAATTTATAACCCTGTTATTGTAGTAAATGTATATTTAAAAATAGAATTCCGTAGCGTATGACAGCAAAGGGTTAAAGTGCTGGTTATAAGGAATTCGACTTAAATGTCAAACGTATATCTATATAAAATGTCAAATTGATAAACCATATCGTATGTAAATGGTGATAGGTTGACATTAAATAAAGACTTCTCAACAAAGTTGTCAAGTTTAAATTTGGGGGTAGAGATTGTAATAAGTGGCATTGCTATGCAACACGTTAAACCTAGGTATCGTTGTAAACACTACAATCATATGATACATCATGTTAGTGATGGTAAATAGTTAGGTTAAGTAATGAAAATTTAATACTAACCAAACCTTTAGTTTCATAAGCCAAATTGATATAGGAGGAAGATTGTAATATTCATTTATAATATCTAATATCATGACAGTTAGCCTAAAGTGGATTAAATTTTATCTTGATTCCATACATTGATGTCATGGTTATAAGGTAAAGCTAAGATAAAATTATCGGTAGTGGGTTAAAGAGAATGATTTGTAGATGTCAAACAAATAATCAATACCACCTGCGAAGGTGATTATAAACTTATATGTGTTAAGTAAATTCGGTAGTGTATTTAAGTACATATGTGAAAAGGATATGTTAAAACCATTATCAATGGGAGGGAATAAATCTAAGAAATGAAGTGGTTAAAAGTTACAGAGGAACATTATCTTCATAGGTGGAAAAAGGTGAAATTTGTTAATACGCCAACTCCCTATTAACTAAGGAGAAAAATTTGTTCTCTTAGAGGAAAATTGTAACTGAACTTGGAAAATTTGATACTGGCATGACAAATAAATAAACATAGTGAAATAAAGAAAGTTGTGAGAGACAGAAATATGTCGGAGTGCGATGAATTATAGTGTAATCATAATCATAAATTACATATATTAATATAGTTATAAAAAAGGAAGAAAATTAAAGTGAGAGGTGTTTGAAATGGTATCATAGCCCATGTTAAAACACTGGGCAAAGATGTGTTCTCACACCCGAAAATTTTTGTTGCTGTAAATTTTTGTTAAATTTAAATTTCACTAATGTTTAATTTTATGTACACTGAAACAATGGTGAAACATAGAACTGCGAACCTGAGTGAGGGGGATGAGTTGTATGTGGATCTGGGTGGAGGAGAAAACCAACCAGATCGAAATGCTCCATTGATGGCTATGATGCATCAAATGAAAAGAGAAATGATGCAACCAAAAAACCACAATGAAAGGCTATCATTAGCTAGTGAGGAGAAATACATGTTAATAAGAGAATTAACCTCCCTGAATAGTCACGAATTTGAAGGTTATGTAAGAAAGAGAAAGCGAACTATAAATCACTCAGAAGATTCTCAGGAAGATGTTGCCTCTAGACAACAATCTAAAAGGAATAAGGAAGTACAGGGTGAATTCCAGAAATTCAAGTCTCCATCCTATGATGGAGAGAGGGAGGAGGATGTTGAAGCTTGGCATATAAATATGATAAATTACTTTTAGGTTTATGAATATGAAAGAAACTTGAGAGCCAGGCTTGCTATTTATCAATTGCAAGGAAATGATACCTTATGGTGGGAAGAAAGTAAGATGGTTCATGTCATAGATGAGAAAAATGTTACTTGGGAGGATTTCCAAATCAAATTCAAAAATACATATCTGAATGAACGTTATTATGATGATAAAGAAAAAGAGTTTCATGAACTTAGGTTGGGACAACTTACTATTGATGAATTTGTAACCAAATTCACAAACCTTCTTCGCTATGTACGTTATATAAAGGAGGAGAAGGAAAATGTACAATATTTCTTAAACTGTCTACCTACTATATACAAGAATAAGATATAATTTTATAATCCAAAGACCATGGATGAAGTAGTGCACACAACAAGACTATGTTACCAGCAGTTCAAAGGAAAAAATGAACAAGCAAAGAATTGGCAGAAAAAAGAGAAGGGTGACTCCAGTGGGAAAAGAAAAAAACCAACATACTTAAAGAATTTTTGGAGAAATCACCAAATAAATAAATTCAACAAAACTAGAGAAAATCAACTTGCTCAATAAAAAATAGGGTCCAGACATATTAATGGAAACAATAAAAGAGAAGGAACTGTTAAAATAAGGGAACCTCCAAAGTGTTGGAGTTGTAGAGAACCACATTTACTGAGAGACTACATACAGAGAGACATTCATACAATACAAGTGCTGAGAGAAGATACTATTGTAAATGATGTGGCAAGAAACATCCCCTAAATTTGTGCTTCCGTAGAGCATCATCAAGTTAAACACCAGTCTATAATGGTCGAAGTATAAGGTAGGATTGTTGAACAACCTATTTCTGTTTTAATAGTTCTGGGTGAATCTTTAAGCTATATAAGTCCTCAAATGGTAGAAAAATGCAAATGAAAGTCAGAGAAATTTTAGCAGACATGGTTGGTTCAGTTATCCACTAGGAGAAAAAGGAAAGTGACTCATAAATTACCCCAGAAAGCCATAAATCTGAATGAATACCAAAGTGAATTGAATCTGAATATTCTACCTTTAGGGTCCTTTGATGTACTGGTAGGAATGGACTGGCTAGAGAAACAAAAATCCATGTTAAACTTCTTAGACAAAAAAATACACTACGTAAATGGGGAGAGAAAACCTGTGATAGTGAAAGGAAAACCTAAACAGATATATGTGAGACAAATTTCGGCACTTAAACTAAAAATAATTACAAGAAAAGGTTGCGAAGTTAATTTTGTGCATGTATAAGAATTGAAAAAACAGCTTGAAGTGAATCCTTTAGAAACATTACCAGTTATCAGAGAGTTTAAGGATGTGTTTGCAGATGAAATTCCTCATCTTCCCCCTAAGAAAGAAATTTATTTCTCAATTGACATAGTGCCGGGAGAAACACCAGTTTCTAGAGCCCCATACAGAGTGAGTACCCCAAAGCGGATGGAGTTGAAGATGCAGTTACAAGATTTATATGGATAGGGGTTACATCAGACCAAGTGTATCCCCATGGGGAGCACCTGTACTATTTTTGAAAAAGAAAGATGGTACTTTCAGAATGTGTATAGACTATTGTAAATTGAATAAAATGAGAATCGAGAACATATATCCTTTACCTAGGATAGATGATCTCTTTCACCAAGTTAGAGGAGCAACAATATTTTCGAAAATCGATGAAAGGACAGGCTACCATCAAGTGAGAATTAAAGATGAAGACATAAGTAAAACTGCATTTCGAACCAGATATGTACATTATGAGTTTGTGGTCCTACCTTTTGGGTTGAATAATGCACCTGCTACTTTTATGTTCTTGATGAACAACGTTTTAAATAAGTACTTGGAAAAACTTGCACTAGTATTTATTTGATGACATTTTGATTTATTCTAAAAATGAAGTTGAGCAAAAAGAACATTTTGGAATTGTTTTACAAGCTCTCAGAGAAAACAAGTTGGATAGTAATTTTAGCAAATGCGAATTTATCAAATATAAAATTCAGTACTTGGGTCATATAATTTCAGAGAAAGGATTAGCAGTAGACCCAGAAAAGATAAAGGAATAAGAAAGTGGCCTGCACCTATTGATGTGTTTTCTGTGAGATCCTTCATGGGAATTGTAGGATAATATAAGAGATTTGTAGGGAGATTTACAGCCTTAGCCTACCCTATTACATCTCTACAGAGAAAAGGAGTTATGTTTGAAGTGACTGAAAAATGTCAAAATAGCTTTGATCAATAAAAACTGAAACTTACAACAACACCTATTTTAAAGATTGCTGATCCAAATCAGGAATTTTTAGTATGCATAGTGCTTGTGGAGAGGGATTAGGAGGAGTGCTACTATAAGAAAACTCTCTTATAGCCTATGAATCAAGAAAAATAAAGAAACATGAACATAATTATAGTGTTTATGATATAGAATTGGATGTTGTAATACATGCTTTCAAGATGTGGAGACATTACCTTTTAGGAAAAAAGTTTATATTAATGACAGATCAGATCACTTTAAAGTATTTCTTCACACATTTTGATTCGAATACTAGGAAATCTAGATGGTTGTCCTTCATTAGTGAGTTTGACATGGAGATAAAACATATTAAGCAGGAGGAAAACAAGATTGCCAATGCATTAAGTAGAATTTCTCGGAAAAGTGTGAGTAATGTTGGAAGTAGTGCCAAATTTGATATTGAAGGACTGACACAAGAAGTGGTGAGACAAGATCAAAGCTAAGCAAAAATGCAGACACAAGTTATAAAAAAGGAGACGAAAGGGTATACACAAAATCAAAGGGGATTGATTTTTTATAAGGACATATTATATATTCTTAATGTGGACTCATTAAAAAGATAAATTATAGATGAGTACCATAAGATATCCTATGCGAGACATCCTAGATACCAGAAATTAATTTCAGCCTTAAGAAAGAACCTATTATGGCCTGGTATGAAAAAGGATGTGGCAGATTACTTATCTAGATGCATAGAATGTCAACAAGTGAAGGTAGAACATCAACATCCAGCTAGATTTACGAACCCCCTACCCATTCCAAAATGGAAATGGGAGACTGTTTCCATTGATTTTATTACTGGTTTACCAAGGACTAAATATCAACACGACTCTATTATGCTGGCAGTGGATACTTTGAATCAAACTGTTCACTTTACACCTATACAATCTAATTTTGGCACAACTCAAGTAGCCAATGCATTTATTAAAGGGATTGTAAAATTCCATGCTATTCCAAAGATGATCATATTGGAGAGAGATATAAAGTTTAATGCAACTTTTTGGAGGAGATTGTTTGGTGGCACAAGTACAAAATTAAATTTTAGTACTGCTTACCATCCCCAAAATAATGGCCAAAATGAAATAAAAAACCAGATTTTAGAGGACATGTTAAGGATGTATGTTATGGACAGACCAAGAAAATGGGATGACTTTCTACAGTTAGCATAATTTTCCTATAAAAATAGCTACCAAGCTTCAATTAAGATGAGCCCCTTTGAAGAAATTTCTGGAAGAAAGTGGCATAACCTCTGAGTTGGAGTGAATCAGAGGATAAGTTACTACTGGGATGGGATGATTTGCTGGAAATGGAAAGAATTGTGAGAAAATTACAGTAAAATGTCAAAACAGCACAAGACAGGCAGAAAATGTATGCAGACAAAAACAGAATTCATAGAGAATTCAGTGTGGGTTATCATGTTTAGCTAAGGATTAAGCCTAAAAGGAGAAATTTTCACACTCGCAGCTGTGCGAAACTAGCTCCACGTTACTGTGGACCTTTTGAATTACTACAAAGGGTTGGACGAGTTGCTTATAAGCTGGATTTACCTAGTCACATTAAGGTTCACGACATGTATTTCATGTTTCATTATTAAGAATGTATGTGCATGACCCTACTCATGTTATCGATTGGAATGTGATACAAGTGGAACCACAAAGAGAATTCCTTCGAGGGCCACTTCAAATATTGGCGCGAGAAGAAATTGAGCTCTGTAACAGAATAGTGGGCGGGGTGAAAGTGCAGTGGAGCCAATTTCACCCGAAGAGGCTACCTGGGAGCGAGAGGAAGATATGATGGAAAAGTACCCATCAATGTTTGAACAATGTTTTTTTTCTCTTTTCTGTAATTACAACACCGATAACGATGTTTTATTTTAAAGGGGGAATATGTATTATCCCCAGCTTTCTATGCTTTTATTAGAAATTTGAGCAAGTCCAAAAGGGTGTAGTGGACCCCAATGGGAAACAATTATGTGGATTTATTTTATTATTTCAAGTTAAAAAAAGAAAATGGAAATTAATGTGCAATGACTAGTTTATGATTAGAGATCTAGAAACCAAATCCGTGAGGATGGATAAGGTTGTAAGAGTTTCCCAGTCTTCCAAAAATCACTAGAAGAAATAAATTAAATCATAAATTAGATTCGAGAAAAAATCTAAAAATTTTCCCCAGTAAAGAGGAAATTACTAGGAAGAGGTGGAATAAAGCTAGAAAGCAGAAAAACTAGTTTTAAAATTATCTTTGTGGAAGGAAAAAAGGGAAATCCTAGGCACACAAGAAAATAACATCCTAAATTAATTGGATGCAGTTAAGGGAAACAAGTTGGGAGAAAGAAAGCTTAAAGAAGTTGATTCAGGATAGACAAAGGGTTTTATATCACCGGAGGAAAGGATCTCTACTCGGGGGTGAGCTATGGAGAAAGAGCTCGAAGGTTGAGAGGCACCTAGTGTACCTTAAGTGGTGTGCACATCTAATTTCAATTATTTTTTAATTATATGTTAATGTTGTGATGAGATTCTGAAAAATCTAAAGTAATTGGATCTATATGAAATTTTAGGTTTGGATATGTGTCTATGTTGTGAAAGTTATATAAGTTAGAAATATATTTTGGTGGTCTCTACATTGAACATAATTAACTATAGAGAAAATAGTTTATTGTGTATTCTTGTACAGACATACTCTATAGAAGACCAACATTCACAATGTCTAAAACCTTTTATTGGGTCTAGATCTGAGGTTAGGTACCTCATAGGAAACTGGCATCTCTTTAATGTAATGGTTCTAGAAATCAGTTATCAAAATGAACGTTGCCATTTGAAACAAATTCTAAACATAAATTGATGATAAATGTAAATACCGTCTAGAAAAATATATGTTGTACTATATCGTTAAAAGAAATTATATATTATTTAGAGAAAGATAATCATAAATAGACAGATATTATATACATGCATATATCTGAACTAAAGTTTATATTAGAAGTATAACTAACTCTATTAAGAAAATTAATTCTACAGAGATACATTGAGTATAATATAAACGAGAATGAGACAAATTTCCATGATGAAATTCCAGCACACAACTCTTTACATGGAGAGACAGTTAAATAAGAAACTTCATTTTTTTATATTAAGCTACAAAAAAAGAATACACTCTATTCTTCAAATATGTCTATTATGTTGTTCAACAGAAATTCTAATTAGGAAAAAAAATTTCCCATACAACGAAAACATGATTCATGTATATATATGGTACTGGCATATAGGAATAAATGTTTAGTAGACTCAAGTGTGCATGAATAGTTACATGATACAAATGTCCAAATTACACTGTAAGGGAATCCAACCCCTTTTTATAAAACTGTAAGACTCTGGAAAATTTTATGCTTAAAAGCATGTAAAAAACCCAACAAATAGTTGAACAAACCTGGACAGAATTAAGTCACTAGTTAAAACTTGAACCGAGAAAACTGGGATGTAGATCAAACTTCAATAATAGGTGATGTATCGTCTTACCTGTACACAACGAGATCAAAATTAGATATACAATATTTATATTGAAATAAAGTATATGTGAAAGAGAAATCAAAATTACCACCAAGAACCATAAAGTCAATACCTTAAGAAAATTATATTCTAGGCTATATTTGTATTCAAAGAAAAATAAAGGAGTTATAGTTAATACGAATCCAGGATATAAGATCTACAAAAAACTATGGGATATCTCATGATTGAAATAAAGTGTATCCCTAGTTAATTACTAAGTCTATATACAGTAATTCCAGAATACTATAACTTTGGAGAAGCATCATTCTGTAAAATAAAATTATTGAAATTTCCACCACGCAACCGGAGAAGGGATTGCGTTGGCTTTAGAAATTGTAAGATACAATAATAAATAACAGAGGATAAATCTAAATTTCTAGTTATATAGAAAATCCTAGAAGGTTGAACCCTCTGTGTGATGAAAAAAAATGCAGAAATAAAGTTTTTCATAAGGAAGAGAACTAGGGCCGAGTAGAAGAAAAATTGGTAAAAAGACACAATAGTAAACCGAAACGAAAGGTAAATGCCACTTACGGATCTTGCTATGACATCTAAGTGCCATGACTGGAGGGTAAGGTTCGATTTCGCCAATCACCTGGATGACAATAGTTGAACGTTGTTAGAGAAAATTTTATGACAGTCGTTCACTACCAATACCAAATTGAAAATAAATATCTAAGAGTAGGAAATACTGAGTTATAAACTACCAATGGACGGAAATTTCGATTCCAAAATTGATATGAAGGGAAAAATCTACCTCCTTCTTATACATTCTCATTAAACTTTGTAATTTCCTGGTGTATTATATTATCTAAGCTAATACCAATAAGGATAAACATTAGAAATAAATAATAACTCTGTAAAACTAGAAACTGCGAAAATTTATACCTCAATGAGTATCAAATGGAACCCATTTGGGTCATTTAAGTCTTCCTGAAATATTCCTACACACATACCAAATTCTCTGCAAAATGGGATTTGAGTAAGCAACGAAAAGAAATTATGAAAATTGTAAGAGCGTTGGAAGAGCCGTATCCGTTGACAAACTCTGTGCAGAAAAATAAAAAGAATTAGAAATTAAATCTAACTCATACATGATTAAAAAAAAGAGAAGGGTGAATAGAACGAATAGAATGCAGAGATAGATAAATGAATAACGCAAAAAAATCAACGTGTTACCTGTAACAAACAAGGAAGCCTTCTTGGTGTGCCGAACGTTATTTATCTCTTCAGGCTTGTTAAGCCATGAAATTCATGGTGTAGTAGAGGTGTGTCATAGAGACAGTGGACGGAGTTGGGTCTTCATCCAAATGAGAAATGTCGCAACGAAAACAAAAACTACTTATGCCGTTGGAAACCCTAATTCAAAAAATTATCCATACTGTCCATGTGTCGAGGGATTAGAAGCTATCCCTCTAATGAATGAATTTAAAAAAGGGACGTAGAGGTCCATGTGATCTCGTACCAATAAATTAATGCTATGGCATCCACAGAGGATTACAAGGAAAGATTTGGCAGATGGAGATGCGAAATAGTTGCTCAACATGATGGTAGGCAGCTATGACCTTCTTGGTGGAATAATTACGAAGAGCAGTAGATATGAAAATTTATAACCCTGTAAGTGTAGGACATGTATATTTAAAAATAGAATTTCTTAGCGTATGAAAAAAAAGGGTTAAAGTGCTAGTTATAAGGAATTCGACTTAATTGTCAAACATATATCTATATAAAATTTCAAATTGATAAACTATATCCTAGGTAAATTGTGATAGGTTGACATGAAATAAATACTTCTCAACAAAGTTGTAAAGTTTAAATTTTGGGGTAGAGATTATAATAAGTGGCATTGTTATGAAAAACGTTAAACCTAGGCATCGTTGCAAACCTTACAATCGTATGATACATCATGTTAGTGATGGTAAATAGTTGGGTTAAGTAATGAAAAATTTAATACTAACCAAACCTTTAGCTTCATAAGTCAAATTGATATAGGATGAAGAGTGGAAAATTCATTCGTAATATCTAATATCATGATAGTTAGCATAAAGTGGATTAAATTTTATCTTGATTCCATACATTGATGTCATAGTTATAAGGTCTAGCTAAGATAAAATTATGGGAAGTGGGTTAAAGAGAATTATTTGTAGATGTCAAACAAATAATTAATACCACCTATGAAGGTGATTATAAGCTTATATGTGTTAAGTAGACTCAGTATTGTGTTCAAGTACATATGTGAAAAGGATATGTTAAAACCATTATCAATGGGAGAAAATAAATGTAAGAAATGTAGTGGTTGAAAGTTACATAGGAACGCTATATTCATAAGTATAAAAAGTTGAGATTTGTTAATACACCATCTCCCTATTAACTAAGGAGGAAAAAAATGTTATCTTAGAGGAAATTGTAACTCAATGTGGAAATTTTGATACTGCTATGACAAGTAAATAAACATAGTGAAATAAAGAAAGTTGCGAGCGACAGAAATATGTCGGAATGTGACGAATTATAGTATAATCACAATAATAAGTTAGAGATATTACTATAATTAAAAAAAAAATCGAAGTGAGAAGTGTTAAACAAGATGTCGAGTTCTATAATTAATCTTTGCAAATAATATGAGGCCCTTATTTAAGGTTGATATATATTATTTTGGCATAATTTCATTAGATATTTTAGTAAGAAAGAGTAAAATTGATATAATATCAATAATAATATCCCATATGGTTTAGGATACTACATTTCCACATATAGTTTTAGGAAACTGATGAAACCAATGATACAAACAAATTATGGACTCCATATTACTGCGTAAGAGAAACCTTGAAATGAAGAAAACATTACTAATGTATAACATATGTAAGGAAATCTACTTTAAAAAAAATAAAATTGAGCAACCAAGAAAACACAACTCCTTGGTGCTAACTTAAATTTATTCAACAACACTCGCACTATCCCATCATATAGTAGCATAAGAAAAATCTATAACTTTATGAGGCAATATTAAAAATCAACAACACTCGCACTATCACATCATATAGTAGCATAAGAAAAATCTATAACTTTATGAGGCAATATTAAAAATCTATAACTTTATGAGGCAATATTAAAAGCATAAACTTTCACAGGGAAAAAGAATCACAAGCTATGATTGGTAAGAATAAAAACTATTTGAATGGTATAAATTAATTAAAAGTCGAAATATTAGAGCTAGTATAATATGTACTAAAGAGCAAGAAATAATTTTAAAAACTACAGATGTCCATGATAACTTCCATTAAGATGTATTCCCACCATCATGTTTTTTTCTACAATGAGCCAACCAAGGAACCATTGTCTTCCAAGAGTATGGAATATTCTTAAAGTACTTATGAGCATTTTTAGTTTTCAATCCAGGTTAGTTCATGGTCTCACGATGAACTATTTTGTTTTTAAACCTATTAATGGTTGTTTCAATGCTCTTTTCAAGGAAAAAAAAAATCCTTGTAAAAGAATCATCACATTAAAATAAGGGTTAGCTAACAAATTAACATAAATTATCAAAGAAAAATCATATAAAAATAAACACCAAGAAAAAAACAAGATAGAAAGGTTTTGTATCATCACAGTGATCACAAATACAAATATAAGCATAGGGAACAATTAAATTACTCACATTTATTTTACTCAATGGAAAATTCTATTTCATTACCAAAATTTCAAAACTCCAAATATTTCATTACCAAAATTTCAAAACTCCAAATCAATATGTTTCAAAGGGATTCCAGAAGTCACAATGGAACAAGTTTGAAGTCACATTGGAACAAGTCTGAAGCACATATCTCATCATACATATTATGTTTTCAAATTAGAACATTTTATCATTATGTAATTTCAATGATAGGTAATTTTTAACAATATTTTCAATGCATCTTATGTTATCATCATTCTCCAACCTAGGAGAAATTAAAATTGTATTTTTTTATAAGGAAGGTATCAAGTGAAAATAATTTTATATATTATGATATACACATTAAAATTATGATATCTATCTCTAAATTCATACCATTTCACCATTGTGTAAAAACATAAAATTATCAATATCTTCTTATAGCTCCATTTTTTATTGGACGTCAAATACAGTCCAATTATCCCCATTGATTATTTTCCAAAAGATTCTTCATTTTTCATAATAGAGAATGAAATTACTAGAGAATGTCTTCCATCCCTTCATCTTGTTCCCTTGAAATCCAAATCCATTTCCCATTTATCAAACATGTCTCCACCTACGAAATTTAAATAAGTTATATAACATTTGTCTTGATATGCAATAACTAAAAGAATAAAATGAAAATAATGTGTACTATCATATATTTATTACAATCATAAGAAACTCCTTCTTTGCCTCTTTTAACCCCTAAAAATGAAGAATCATAGTACAATTAAAAATAAATAATATTGACGCAACTAACTTGAAAGAGAAAGGGTCATGATTTAATATGCACTCTATTTCTTTTTCACTTTGGTCATGTACTATTCTATCCCACCGACTGAAAAGGGAAAATGTAAATAACTCATTAGAAGCATTTGAAGTAGTATACATTTTACCTATTTTCCTTATCAATTCATGTGAATTGATAAGATGAACAAACATAGAGAATTGAATCAAAATTCCACTAAACACATGAATTCGAATATTTTATTCCATTCCAATATGCATTTATAAAAATAACTGGTAACGAAAAGAGCTTACATAAAATTCATTTACACTTGGTCATTACAATAAGCTAAGTGAAAGTAAAGATATATCTTTGAGATATCCATCTGATTATTTTTTATTTATTTTCTTAAGAATGTATTCATATTTGTAAAAAGAATGTACCTTCTTTGAATCTGTAGGATCTTTACCAAAAATGAGTAGTTCTCGTTTTTTTGTATGAACAATGTGGAAAACAGTTGTTATGCATTAAACGTATAAAACTAGGATACGTGTAATATTAATGCTTTAATAGAATAAAACTAAACATATGTTGAAATCCAAAAACATTTACATAAAAATTGACTTCAACAAACTAGGATATGGAAATCGGTTATGAAACCCCACAATTACTATGAAATTTTTGGAAAATTTGGTTGAACAGAAAATTTCTCTTCTAGCATATTTATATAGTCATATAGACATGTGCCACTTTAACATTATCCGCCTTTTTTCCGACATTACTCATCTTAAATCCTTTATACAAACCTGTCTAACAAATTTTAATGTGTTTCTAAACATAAATTTTTTATTGTATGGCTTTTAGTTGTTGATGGTTTCATTGTTACCCATGACCTAATAGATAATGGCATCAATAGCCACTTCATGATCAATTTAGTTGTATTTATATTACACAATTGTTTTCAGCTCACTCTTGGGACATCGTTGAGTGTGCTCACTTTCATTATATATATATATATATATATATATATATATATATATATTAGAAAATGTTTTTAGGGAAAAGAATTACTGTATGTGCTTTTACTTTTATATTTTCAAAAAAATACAAAATAAAATTAGAATAAGACATTTTAGTTTTCACGAACTTTATTGCATGCCTTTTTGTTTCATCTATCGATACATTAAATTTCAGCACGATTTGTTGAAGTTTAGTGGGATAAAAAGAGAGATGGAACATAATCTATTGGTATATGTGTGGAAAAGTAACAATATACTTGGCTGGTTGAAATATGATAAAAAAAATGAAGCATTAAGAGAAAAACCAACCACACACATTCAAGTTACAACCAAACAACCATCCAAATAATGCTAAGAACATGTAGATTAAATTCACAAATAATAAAAAATTGACCAATTTTAGCAAAAGAATATCAGAATATCCCCTATAATTTTGTTGAAGCCATTAAATACTATTACTACAAGCTAAATAAACAGTTTGCTTTAACGATCAATTTCTCAAATTAACAAATATAAAACCTTACTACAGGATGATTAAGATCTTGATCCTTACCTTTTACTAGTTGTCTATGATTTAATAGAATTGTATATTAATCTTTTGCTTATCTTTTGGCCACAAAATTATTCAATTCACAATACAATTTGCATCTGGGTGGAAAAAATGTTTATAGTGCATACAATTAACGATTTAATAGAATTTCATATTAATATTTTGCTTATGTTTTGGCTACAAAATTATTCAATTCACAATACAATTTGCATCTGGGTGGAAAAAAATGTCTATAATCCACACAATTAACTGGAATGGTAGAATATAACGCAAAGAATGAAATAAACAAAATGAGGAGTAATACTGGAATACAAATACTCGACCAAAAAAATATATAAAGGCCAACTCCCGAGTAAAGATGTTCTCCATATACCGTTTACAATATAGGAAAAGATATGGATAAGGGACACAAACATAGAACTCCATCTCTTATGTTGGTTTATGGTTCCTGATAAAGATCTCAAAGAATAAATTCTAGAAAAAATAGATATTTATCTGCCCTCTATTTTTCTCGATTGTGTAAACAAAATGTGAAAACTTTCATCGATATTTCCTGGTCTTGTGGAGTTAAAAAATATATTTAGATAATCATGAAGCTCCCCCATTATAATAATTTAGATTCAACATGAAAATATTAGCACAAGTAGTGAAGGAGCATAATGTGAGTATCATGACAACAAAGAAGAAAAACACGAAAATGAAGGCACAGTAATCACGTGCTCAACACTATATATCTAAGCCATGATTCTAGAATTGGTGTGCCTAGAGAGATTAAAAGGGTTTCTATGAAAAAGGTTTATTCCTAAAAGAGAAATTAGATAATATCTTTGATACATTTCCCAATTATTATATGTTTTCTTTCTTTCAATACCAATATATCTTAGACGCAAAATCCCACTTGCAAAATAAGCAATCCTTACAATACTTTTAGTAATTCTGATTCATACATCCAATAATAGAACTCTTTTTTCGACGGATTTATTTGAAGAAAACTATGAAAACCAATAAAATTAACTAATTGATTGAGGCTTTGTATTTAGGCATGTTTTTACTTGAGATGATTGTTTTTCCAAATAAACATGTCAATTTGTAGATTATGATATAACTAACATAGTCTTGATGACAATAGTAACCATATATATAGTGGTAACAACACCCATTTTCAAATATTATATCCATCAGGTTTATCTTAGTAAACAAAGCGACATGTCACATTTAAGAATTTATTCAACCATAAATGACCTCAATGAGATATTCGAACACCCTAAAATGGCCTTCGCGATTTAAAATTTAAAATTATTGAGTTCACTATAAAGCTATGCCTGTTTGAACAAATGATTGTCTATATTTATGACCTTAACAACTTCTAGATGCTACCGACATTGAAGTTAATGACATATAACATCAGATAAAATCTGAACAAATGATTGTCTATATTTATGACCTTAACAACTTCTAGATGCTATCGACATTGAAGTTAATGGCATATAACATCTGATAAAATCTCACCTATAGTAATAGGCATGAATCATTAATTCTAAAAATTTTATCAATACCAAAATGGAAATGATATGAAGACGATTTAAACAAGATTGGAAAAGGATAATAATTTTGTTAAAATACATAAGGAAGACCATATTATAGATAGAATAGATGACATATTTTTATATTCGTTAGGGGATATAGCTACAATGAAACAAATGGTGATGGAATTAAGGGATGTGTTTAATTAATAACTATGTATGGTTCTTGTTTTGGCCATTATCTACAATTTCTAAATTTGAGAATTTGATTGTGCATTTTCATGAATTTTTGGTTATGTAAAATTTCACGGAGAAAAATTTAAATGAAAGCACTCGGGGATTATTAATGTTGCATGTTGGTTGCAATGTCAAAATATGTACATGCTCATGCATGAGTGGAGGGTTAGAGTCAATCCAATGATTAAATTAGTGAAATAAATCAAAAGAGATGGATTATGAATTTTTTTCTTCAAAGTGATGCACAGTAGATGGAAAATACCAAGAATGCGTTGCGGGTTAAGTTTTTAAGATTCTTCATGAAGCCCTTTTCCTTTGCAACAGAGTTCAATCTCGGGAGTTAGCAACATACTTATTTGCGCGAAACAACAATACAGTTTTATAACATTCGTAGACCAAACAATAATCCAAACCAACACAGAAACCCAAAGAGAATGCGAACATGAGGGAGTTCTTTATGGAGGGACCCACATAGCTCCGACCAATTGTCGGTAATCACACTTCGTACAATATACAAGTTAAATCAAAACGTTAAAGTCTATTCCCTGTGATTTTTGGTTTAGCGTCGCACTGACACGTGTCTTCCACTTCGCATCACAAATTTCTTAACTTACCTCGCAATGGTACTTAATTCTAAACGCTAAACTTTGTGATGTGCGATCAATGCTTTCAATCTACACCATTGGTTTTTGCTCGATCTAATGATCCGCGCAACTCCCTCTTCATACCACTTCACATCAAAAATATCTTAGCTTACCATGTGACGATCCTTCATGATAACTCCAATATTTTTTGACTTGCGATCACCTCTTTCAATATCCATCGTTGGCTTTTCCAGAATCCGATGGTCCGCGCAACTTCTCCTCTGTGCCAATTCACATCGCAAGTTAAAATATTTAACTTGTGAAATGTTAACTTTTTTTCTATTCTTTGTGATGTGTGATAATGTTACAGTTGTGACATGCTTTTATCACTCTTGATCCATTTCGTATCAACAGTCCTCATCAAACCTACAATTTTGATTGGGGTTCGTATTGTGGTCAACAAAATATTCAATTTAACAAAGGGATGTGTAAAAATTAAGGTATTACCTGCAAATTCGATTAAAATTCTGCTTCTGTGACTTAAACACAGATGTTCGATTTAAAAATAGATTCAAATAATGAATTTAAAACAAGGAACCTGATCAAAGCACAAAACACTTAGAATTCGTTTTGAAATGAAATATTGTTTTAAAATAGAGATCCCGATCAGGCCCAAAACACTTGGAAATAATTTGTAAATAAAAAACACAGAGAAAATCCCTCATATGGCTAATTTTTACATTTACTTATGCTTCTCTATTCTCTCCTTTCTCACTACAGATGACACAAACCCACCATGATGGATTTGGTTTGGTTTTATGCCTTTCCCAAAATCCCCATATGGTTGAGAAATTATCATTCAGTTTGCAAAATATTTTATTCAACTAAATAATTAATTAATTCTAATTTAATAATTCTCTTTATTCTCCAAATTACAATGGATGAGTTGCCCACATTAAATTAAACAAAATACATTTTAAGAAAAATAAAGTCTTCAAATTCTTAGGATTTCTAGTTCTCTTCACAAGCCACAACATGTGACCAGATTGTCACATTATTGTCTCTACTTTAATGCTCCTGCATTAGGCTCCGAGGGTAAATTAAATTATGACTCTTGCCCATGAGCTCTTCAATAGAGTACCCTGCAATTTGAATTTTGGCGGCGTCCAACCAAGAACATTCCTCCAAAGGATGGTCCTTCCATTTCACCAGATACTCTAAATATTCTTTGTTTCACGTCGTGCTGGCCACTTGTGTGTCCAAAATCTATTCAATTTTCAAAGGCTGTGATAGAGGCATCTATTTAATCCATGATCTCTCTTCATCCCAGTTGTCTCGTGTTCATCTCTCCGAACAATCATTTTCATCAAGAATAGTGTATGGGTACAGATCTGCAGCATTAAATATGGGCAAAATTTCTACACTCGGAGGTAACTACAACTCATAAGAATTTGCATAAAACTTCTGAAGAATTATACAAGGCCCAATCTTTTTAATACTAAATTTGTTGTATTCGCCTTTGGGAAACCTTTCGTTGCACAAATATGCCAGTACTAGGTCTCCTACTTCGAATTGTACCTCTCGCCTTTTAAAATCTTCTCGCTGTTTATATTTTTTGGTTGTTGTCCTCTAGCTTAAACTTGACCTGTTCATGTAGATCGTTGATTTCCTTTGCGAAATATTCGCCATTAGCACTCCTACATTCTAACTGAACCAAATCCTACAATTCGAATAATCCACGTGGGTGCATTCCATATAATATTTGGAAAGGTTTTCTACTCGTACTTCTATTGGGCGAGTCATTGTAAGAAAACTCTTCTTGTGGAAGCACACAATCCCACTGTCTAGAATTTTCACCAACCAGACTCCATGACAGATTTCCTAGACGCTGGTTCACAACTTCAGTTTTCCCATCTGACTGTGAATGATAATAAGAACTGAAATTTAGTTCGGTGTCTAACTTTGTCCATAATGTTTTCTAGAAATGGCCTGTGAACATTACATCCCCATCTGAGATGATGGACTTAGGAAAGCCATGTAATCTTACTATCTCTGCAAACAACAAGTGTGCTACATGTGTGCCATCACTTGTCTTTCTGCATGGAATGAAATGTGCCATTTTGGTGAAACAATCCACCACCACCATGATGGAATCGAATCCCCATTGTTTCTTTGGAAGACTTAGGACAAATTCCAAGATGACTGAGTCCCATGGCCAGTTCAGAATGGGTAAGGGTGTATACAACACCGTATTTTGGCTATGTCTCTTTACACATTGACACACTTTGTACCTAATCACGAATATATATACATCCCTTCGCATTTTAGGCCAATAGTAAAAGTGGCTCTGTTGATCCAACATCTTATCTATGTCGAAATGTCCAGCCAAACCTCCATTGTGACTTTCCTTAATTAAGTTCTCTTACATAGAGCATTTCGGAATACACAACAATCCTCCTTTAAACAACAACCCATCATGCATGTTATAGTCCAACCATGGAGTATTTTCTCTCAATAGTGGATTCTTACAAGCTTCGTAAGCTTCCTTAAAATATACATCTACTTAATAAAAGACTTTGAGATCCTTAAATCCCAACACTTGCACTATGGTTTCTTGAAATGTAAAACTCCTCCCACTTAACGCATCTGCCACCTTCTTGGCCCGACTGCTAATGTATTTAAAAAAAAAATCTAAAACTCTCTAGGTACTCCACCTACTTCATGTGTTTATGATTTAGCTTGTGCTCCTGCATAATATATTGTAACGTGGAATTGTATAAAAACAAGGAAAATTCATTAGCCAACAAATAATGTCTCCAATGCTTCAACACTTGGATGACTGCATCAAACTTTTTTTCATAAGATGTATACTTGTTGCAACCTTCTCTATGTCCATATTCAAATCATTCTAGGAAATTACAAAGCTTGAATAAATCAATTATTTCTTCAAAAAAGAATTTTTTTTTAAAATTTATTAACAATTTGTTTTGTTGCAATTTTTCTAGCACATACCTCGCATACCGAAAATGTTCTTCCTTTGTTTTTATGAAAATAAGTATATCATCTAGATATACAATCACAAACTTACCAATAAATTCTTTTAAAATCTCATTCATTAAACACATGAATGTGTTGGGTGCATTTCTGAGCCCAAAAGGCATGACCAACCACTCTTACAAGCCTTCACTGGTCTTGAAAGTTGTCTTCCATTTGTCACCTTTTCTAATCCTAATCTGGTGATAGCCTCTTTTTAGATCTATCTTTGAAATGTATGCTGCTCCACTTAGACAATCCATCATATCATTCATCCAAGGTAAATGAAACCTGTACCTCATAGTGATATTTTTTATCACTCAAGAATCAGTGCACATCTACCATTCACCTGCTTTCTTGGGAGATAAAATAGTCGGAACAACACAAGGGCTCAAAATATTTCGAATGATTCGTTTTTCCTAAAATTCCAGTACTTTCTTTGTAATATCCTCATTGTCTTTTAGACTCATCCAGTAAGAAGCTTTATTTTTCAAACTGGCTCTTGGAATAAAATCAATATGGTGACTAATGATTCTCTTTGGTGGTAATTTATTTGGTAGATCATCCACCGCAATATCACTAAACCCTTGCAGCATCTCTTATATTTCCACTGGAAAATTATTGATTTTTGTATGCATCAATACTACTCTTGGCCTCCACAAAACTGCATAATTCACTTGATTCTCTTTAATCTATCATAGAAACTCCTTCCCACCTATTACCAATGTTTTGTACCACTATTTTCTGCAGTCTCTTCCTCTTTCATGGGAACTATCGTATGCTTTATCCCATCCTTCACAAATCTGTAACAATTATTTTCCCCATCATGGATGAACTTTTTGTCATATTGCCATGGTATACCCAATAGAATATGGCATACGTCCATAGGCATACTATCACAAGTTATCTTATTCTTGTACTTGCCAATGTCAAACTCCAATTTCCATTTCTCATCAACTAGTAGTTGGTGGCCCTTCTGCAACCAAGACACCTTATCGGGAGTCGGGTGCTTTGACTTATTCTAACCCAAATTTTCCACCATATCAATTCCTACGAGGTTATTAGTACTCCCACTATCTATAATCAATTCGCAGCATTTTCGATGTGACTTAGACACAGTCCGGAACAATGCTTTCCATTGTGTTAGGTGAGGCACCTATTTAGCTGTTTTTAGTAAAACCTTGTTCAACACCAAGGCCTCACTTATTTTAGGCACATTCTCCACCTCTTGTGGCACTCCCTCTACTTCATCATGTTGAGCAACATATTCTCCCCTCTATCAAGCTCGATCATTTTCAATACATTCAAAAGACATTTGTCCCCATTTCTGACACTTGTAACACTAGTAGGCATTTCCTCTGCCTCTGCCATTAAATCTTCCTTGCTGGTATGGACTTTGACCTCTGGTGTTAACTTCTCTCTTAGTTTTTCCCGAAGTCTTCGAACTAGTGCCTTCTTCATTACTGTTGGAAGTGATACCTCTGCCAAAGGATTTTCCTCTTCCTCTATCAGATCCATGTCCTCTTCTTGCATTCTATTTCCTGACAATATTTTCTTCCACCTTCAAAGCACACTGGTATGCCTCCTTTATAGTTTTTGGAGAAATAATATTGATTTCATCCAAGATTTCCATCCGTATACCATTCACAAATCTGGTTGTCTTATTAGGGGTATCTTCAACATACCCAACCCTCAAATTGAATTTATAGAACTCTTCTGTGTATTCATTTACAATCATTATTCTTTGTCTCGGGTTTTGTAATTATCTCTAAAGGTAAATTTGGTAATCTTTAGGCAGTAATTTTCTTTTCATATTTTCAATCGTCCTATCCCAACTCTTGATCAAAGGCTTGTTCATTATTCTCCTTTCTTCCTGCACACTGTCCCACCATAGTGTGGCGTGTCCTTTCAATTTAGTGATAGAAAACCTAATTTTTTTGTCCTCACTAATTTCTTCATACTCGAAGTATTTATCTAACTCACTTTTCCAATTCAAAAATACTTCTGTGGATAAACCACCATCATAATTGGAGACCTCTGATATTAGTTTGCTTCTAGCCATAAAAAACAATTTCTGTAGTCTAATTTCTAGTGGCTCATTCTCTAGCTTATCTTTTTTTGCCTCTAGCCCCTCATCTTCAATGTCATCTCCACATTTAGGGTCCTTAAGCCTTCTTGCTTCTACTGCTACCAAACATGCTAACAATAATAATTTATTTGTGTAGTTCTTCATCTGCTACTCCCCATGGAGCTCTTCCTTGGCCTCTTCTCCTTACTTCAGATCATCCCGGACCTCTTTTTCCTACTTCCATCTTCACTTAGGAAGAAAAAATTGCTCTGATACCAATTGATGCATACTAGTTGCAAAATATCAAGAATGCACTGTGGACTAAGTTTTCTTAAGACTCCTCACAAAATACTTTTCCTTCACAACAGAGTTCAATCTCGGGAGTTAGCAACATACATACTTTTGCAAAACAAAAACGAAGTTTTATAACATTCGCAGATCAAAAAATAAGCCAAACCAACACAGAAACCCAAAAAAAAATCAAACATGCGAAAGTTATTTACAGAGGGACCCACACAAGTTCGACCAATCATCTATAGTCGTACGTCGCATAATATACATGTTAGCTCAAAATGTTAAAGTCTATTCACTGTGATTTGCGATTTAGTGCCACGATGACAGGTGTCTTCCACTTTGCATCAGAGATATATTAACATACCCTGCAACTGTCCTTAACCCTAACCCCTAAAATTTGCGATGTGCAATCATCACTTTCAATCTACACCATTGGCTTCTTCTGGATCTGACAATCTGCGGAACTCCCTCTACGTACCACTTCATATCGCAAACCTTTTAACTTAACATGCGATGGTCCTTAATTCTAACTCCAATATTTTGTGACTTTCGATCACCGCTTTAAATCTCCACCGTTGGCTTCTGCAAGATTCGATGGTCCGCGCAACTTCTACTTCATTCCAATTAACATCGCAAGCTAAAATCTTTAACTTGCAAAATGTTAAATTTGTTTTTTACTCTTTGTGATGTGCAACAATGTTACGGTTGCGAATTTCTTTTATAGTCATTGACGAGTTTCGTATCGACAGTCCTCATCAAGCCTAAAAATTCGATTGGGGTTCGTACTATGGTCAACAAAATGTTCAATTTAAAAAAGGGATGTGTAGAAACTAAGGTCTCCCTAGACTTGAAAATACGATTAAACTTCTGGTTGTGCGAATTAATCATAGATGGTCGATTTCAACAGAGATTCAGATAATGAATTTGAAACAGGGAACCTGATCAAAGAACAAAACACTTAGAATTTATTTGGAAATGAAATAATGTTTTAAAAAATAGAGATCCCGATCAATCCCAAAATACTTTGAAATAATTTGGAAATGGAAAACATAGATCCAAGCCATCAGATGGCTAATTTTTACATTTACTTCTTCTTCTCTGTTCTCTTCTTTCTCACTACGGATGGCAGAACCCCACCATGGTGTAGTTGGTTCGGTTTTATGCCTTTCCCAAAATCCCCATATGGTTGAGAAACTGTCATTCATTTTCCAAAATAGTTTATTCAACTAAATACTTAATTAATCCTAATGTAACCATTATTTCTATTCTCAAAATTACAATGGCTGAGTTAGCCCACATTAAATTAAACAAAATACTTAAAAAAAAAATGAAGTCATCAAATTCTTAGAACTGCTATATCTCTTCCCAAGCCATAACATGTGACCAGCTTGTCATATCGCTGACTATACTTTAATGCTTCTACATCACAAATAATATTGTATATTAGTTTGAATGATATGAAAAGGAAAGTGAAGCATGATGTAGTATTGTGTTAATCCTTAAATAAAATTTGAATATATTTTTACATTAATATTACATCCATGCAAGATAAAACTCCATGGATAATGCATTTATAAATTTCTTCGTTAATGAAGTTGAAAATATATTTATGGAACATTGCTCATTAAGCGGAAAGATTGGTATAAAACCCTAATGATTCCCTACATTTTATTAACAACCATAGTCTCCTCCTTTCTCTTACGTTCAATATTCCAATTCATTTTACAGTCCCCATTGACTCCATGAATCTCTATTTAGGGATTGCGGGGGATTTACTCTAGTATTATCAAGAGCTAAGGAGCCAGATTAATGGAGTATGGTAGTGGAAAATAAGTGTAGAAAAGTGAAAATTATTTCACAATTACTTCGGTGGTCAAAGGAACTATAAATATCAACTTATTATAACACATTTGAATTTTGTATTCATCACTAACAACATCTTCCTCACTAGGAGTGGTTGTTGATGTATATGAAGTGAATGTTGGATATGTGATGATGGAGTATATGGTTGTTTCTTTGTTTTATGAAGAAAAAGTCTATCTTGTTTATTTTCGATCAGTATTCGACCAAGTAATAAAGGAATACAAATTGAATTTTGAACATACATACATACATACTTACATGCCCCCCCCCCCTCTGTCTGTCCCCACACACACACACAAGAATATATATATATATATATATATATATATATATATATATATATATATATATATATATATTGAGAGAGAGAGAGGAAGAGAGAGAAACTCTTATATCAAATCCTAAAAATAAAAAATGGAAAATCCTAATGCTACCATAGTCATGATGGTCAAAACTATGCATCGAATTCTAACAAGGAAAGCCCTAGACCTCAAAAATATATAAACAACATTAGTGGTACAATTATATTTTGCACATTATGGGTGGTATTTTGTTACGAGGCTGATGATATTTACCTAATATTAAAAACATTGAGTGAACATATTTTGGAAAGAGAGAGGGAAAAGGATAATATAAGTTTTTTAGGAGGAATTCCAAAATGCTAGGAGTTTCTCTTCTTAAAAATGAGTTATTATCCTCAACATTGACAAATTTTCTCCATTAAGACCTTCTACTTGTTGACTAATAACTACATACACCCTACTATAGTATGTATTTCAACCTTCTGCACTTGTTATCCATTGGCTGGTGGGGACAATTAACCAACCATTAAGCTCACTCAATGAAAACTACATTGCATAGCACGTAGAGAAATGGATCAAAAATACCACAACATTATTTTCCTTCTTGTTCACATAGGGAAAAAACAACCAATTCTGATGCGAATTAACTAGACAATTGTAATACATGAGAAACGACACGTATATTTCAATTCAATATATGCATTTTATATTCTCATATCTATCCTAAATACATTTCCTACGTGTATATATTTTTTAAACAACAATAGGATCTAAAATAACTCACACTGGTGTGAGCTATATCTAGGATCCATAATAGCTCACATTGCGTCAAGTACAACCATCCTTTTTCCAAAGCGTGAGAGAAGGCTATATATATATATATATTATAAAATTATATTCCTTTCTTTCTACAAAAATGATGAGAGGTTAATATTATTTTATTAGAAAAGTGAGAAAAAAGAAAGTACTAATATTGACACTGTTAACTACAACTTTCCATCTACTATTTATAAATCGACAACTCATTTTCTTTAACGCAAAAAACATCAATTCATCTTGAGTGGAAGATATCATCTATGAATTCTACTTGGTTTGTATAAATTTGATTTTGATCGTAAATTTGTTTTGAGGCCCATTTTAGCCCTAAAAATTCCCCTAATGTATATATTTTTTCTGTAGTGTATGCTGAATCATTCTATAAAGATACCTTTTCATGATGTCCCAAAATTACAAATAAAAGTGAGCTAAGCCCATGAAGACATGGGGATTTATTTAAGTAGAAAGAGAAAAAAACTTGTCTAATTTCATCTTTGACGTTGGGGAGTTTATCCCTCAATTCATATCTTTAGATATCATTTCTAGGACTAGATCTAATATTTTGGACTACACCTCCTCCAAAGGGGGATAAACATGGTCATTCAAGATTCTAAAATTGGTAGTGGATTCTATATTTATCTAGTTGAAGTCAACAACTTTGTTACCTTACGCTTGAGTTTCCTAAGAATTTTTCTTCCTTTCACGATTATGGGCTTTCTAATGGAAGAATTTAGTATTTGTGTCTTTGGATTCGATCCAAATAATATTTGATTTCATCCTACATAATTATTCTTCTTATTTCAGCAGGGAATGGTAGTTAATAAAGCTGACTAATTCATTGTGTAGAAGATTATCTATGACCAAATTAGATTCCATGGAATCATGTATCTTCCCAAAAAAAAATTATATATCTTGAATAGATAACTATATGAAAAAATACTTGGAAATGTCCTAAGACTTCATTCTGTCTTATAAAAGTTTGATCTTATGTTTCCATATTTGGACAAGAATTGCATTTACCCAACCGCACCATGATGAGGTTATGATTTCCTAAAAAACGCATAGCCATAAGAGGTCAAATTTAAAAGGGATTGGTTCATAGTTGATCATAGAGGATAATTTTAGATTTACGGGGCGATGATTAGAACCACTCTAAAGGATGATACAGGAGTAAAAAATGAGGATATGTGAGATAAAGTAATATAAATCAAGAATCAGTTAAGATGACAAACAATATGGCGCATCCTAGATCTTTCTTTGTTATTGGTATAACAAAGCCTTGTGTACTTGATATCAAATAAGCTTAGGTGTTTCATGAAAAGTTCCATAGATTCCTAAAAGGGTCCATATCTGATGAGGGATACCTAGTTTCTCTCCCATTTTTGTAAGGTGGTGTTAAAATTTCCTGAAAATATACCCAAAGAACCAAATTTAGATTCCTTGTGACCCTGAAATATGGTCCAACAATCATGATTTTTCCAAATATGAGAAAACATATAGACATTAATAATAGAAACTACCTTATTTGAGAAAAAATATGGGAATGCGTTTGGAAACCAATGAGGTGAAGAGAGAGAGAGAGACAGTTGAGTATTTGGAGTTTCTAAGTATCCCAAAAGGTTAAAAGACCTCCTTAAGCACCTCCAAAATTGACTGAGATGATCCCACATTTATTCCAAGTATTGTGATGTTGAAGGAGGAACTATTGATCCTCCATTTTAGTCTCCTAAAGAATGTATACTAAGGGCCTTTATTTACTTATTAGATATTTTACTTCTGCCATCATTTTTTAGGCCCAAGGTCCCTATAGCTCCAACACATGGCTATCATTACATCCTTCTAGTTTGAGGCATCCTCTTAGAGGTGTAATTATAGGTAATTTCTTGTAACCTTTGTCTTTCATTTATGTTAGTCATAGGACCAAATTATATTGATGACAATATTTTTTTTTTTTTTTTTATCTGTATGTTCCTGACCTCTTAGTTATATTCCTTCCTGTATTTCCATATTTACACATAATATTTTACACTTTTGGCTTTAGATTTTTTTTTTTTTTTTTTGTAGAGATTGTAAAATTTGACCTTTTCCTTGCTTCTATGTATGAGATATATACCCGCTCGGTTTCAAATAGAGAATCTTCATTCATGACTTATCTAATGAAAGGTATTGTTGCCTAAATTTCTCCATTGGTGGCTCTTGTGGTGGAGATTGACCGGGTCGGTTTGAGACTAAGGGATAATGCCAATGGATTTCCTCTTCCTCCTATTCCACTATGTTGAGGGTTTCATATAAATTTTTTACATGACCTTTAATTTTTCATCTCCTCGTCCCTTCCTATTTTTTTATTTTAGGATATCTTGCTTAGGTTGTCTGTTATTTATGAGATGTTTTTTTTTGGGTTGTCTTAGTCTTCTAGCTGGTTTCTATTTTTCTACTGAGATTCGTTATATGTGGCTTATTTATATATATTTTTTGAATAGTTCCTATAAAATTTTACATACTCATGGAACACTTTGCATTTAAAGTGGACCTCATCATAGTCAACTTCCTAGATATGTGACAAGCCACCAAGACTGAGATTGATTTCTACAGGGAGACCCTTATACAATTCAACCTCCACATATATCTGGGAACAATAAAATAACTGCTCATTTGGCTCTACCTGATATATATATACATATTCCAAGGGAGTTGTCAATACTCCTAAAGGTTGCATCATTCTGGTAGTGAAGAGGGAGAAAATGGATTTTTACCCAAAAAATAGCTTTATAAGGAACACCATAGTTGGTATTGAAGTTATTGATTCAGTGTTCCGAGTATATTCCCTACATCCCTTTAAAATATGGGCTTCTTCTCAATATCGAATCCCTATTAAGATACATTTCAAAAAATAAGGTTAATAATGCTTTCTCGCAGAAGGAGGAAGATATATCCCTCTAGATTAAGGGTTTGTATTTCTTGACACATAAGCAGCTAGAAAAAGGGTAGGGCCACAAACCCATGAATTAAAAAAAAAAATCCCATTGAACTAGTTGAATAACTATTTTTCTATATTGAGGGGAAGAAATGAAAAACTTCATAATTTCATATAGCTTTATAAGGAAGTGAGAGAGTTGGGAATTTTGAAATTTAGGGCCACTAGTCTCCAAAGAATTGAAATATTTAATCTCCTTGGAATGAGGGGGGGGCGATTTTCCATCTCTAACCAACCAACCAATCATATCTGGACAAGTTAGAAGAGAATAAGGAACCATTGGTAAAATAAAAGGTGATGGCTTAAGAATATTCAATGGGGAGTAAGAAAAATTGTATTGGGGGTAGAGATAATAGGATGGATGATCGTAATGATGATAGTAGAAACAATTCAAGAAATTAATGGTTGAATCCCAAAGGAAAAGACCATAGGCCATTGAATATTAAGGGCCACTGACCCTGAGTAGCGAAAAACAAGTGTAGCACATCCATGGTCATAAATTCAATCACCATTAAACTCAATCATTATAAGGGAATAATTTTTACTCAACCATGGAAAATTAGCTCTTATCTACGTGTTGATATAATAAATTCTTCTAACAACACACATAACAAGTAGTGACAATGGACATAATTATTTAGCTTGGAAATACAAATAGTAAAATCATGTTCCAAAGAAATAAATATTTATATTTAGGAAATTCATGTTTAATGACTACATGGCTATTTTTTCATCCTTTATCCACTTGTCTAGAAAAATTCCTCTTTTTCCAAGAATGATAGCCTTTTACTTCTCATTCCTCATCCTTATAACCAAAATTCACTTTTTTCTTTCCATGGATGTATCTTTTTTTCTCACAGATTTTTCTAATTCAACATTACGTTCACATTGTATTTCATATAGTTTCCATACAATCATCAATTTAATAATTTCATTCTAGGTAGTAGTTCTTAAATCTATTATGTTAGTATAATATAGAACCAAGAGGCCATTAGGATAACCTAAAATGGAAATTTATTCCCTTGTAATAGGCTACATTAATGATAAATACCCTGAGAAAAACTAATGGGTCTCATAAATATGGAGCTTGAAAACCACTGTAACTCGACTGAGTCAATTTTAGTTGAACCATGTTAATAGTCTCCCCGTTAAACCTACCACAGGGATATTGACCTGGTTCCAATCATTCGTTAGCCATCTCACACCTAATATCTAGCATCACCCTCTAAAGAAATATACCAATACACCTACCACCCTAGTACCTCTCCAATTCATCCATTACACAACTTAATGA
Source organism: Pinus albicaulis (assembly GCA_034641835.2). Taxonomy (NCBI): domain Eukaryota; kingdom Viridiplantae; phylum Streptophyta; class Pinopsida; order Pinales; family Pinaceae; genus Pinus; species Pinus albicaulis. Next base: position 515,475,492 of record CM076574.1, on the reverse strand, counting down.
TTCCATGTGTCACTGCAATGAATATAGGCATGAACAAGCCCTTACAAAAATGTTGACCCCTACAAAACATGGATGCTTGAACATCAGGTCTTATAACTTACTTGAGGAATACAGCTTCCTATGATAGCATTTCACAACTTTGATCAAAGCCCTTAGGATTTTAACATATCTCCAAATCACTCCTTTAATGTATGACACTTCATATTAATTATTTTATTTATATTTTCCATACCACCACTCTATCTTGCTATATCTTTCTTGATCCATACCTTCAGTCATGATTTTATCACTAGTAGCCTCCCTCCATGGAGATCTATCAATTTCATCATGTGTATTGTCTTTTTTAGCACCAAGTCCATATTATATATTATCATCACAACTTATATCAATTTAGTGGGATTAATTCTTTTATTTCCCATGTAATCCTTTCCTAGTAGCACACATTCATAAAATGCACTACAAAATGCTGACTCCATCAAAAATAGGTTTAGGCATACTCTCATTCTAGATCTATCTCTAATATTAGGTTCACTTTCCGCTATGGATACTTGCTCCAATATATTTTATTCTTTTATTCATACACAAACACAAGTCCTCTGCCCAATAGAATTCCTCGAGTTTCCTTGACCAAAACCTACAAATTTTATCACCTGTGTACACCTATTTTGGTAACTGCACTATCTTAATATATTTCTAAATGCACATGGAATCCCAACTGAGATTTATCATGGGAAAATTTGTCTTTCAAAATGGGCATAATATTTATTCCTAAGGATTTTAATATCTTAAAGGTTTTTAAAATGTAGTCAATATTGATCATGATGTTGTTTCTTCTCTATTGCTATCATGGATTGATACATGTGAATATGATCATGTAATAATTTTAATGTAGGGTTTGTAAATTATCTTCTTCATTTTCATAAGCTCATGATCAATATTATCATAAAATTAAATTCACTTCCTCTTTTATTCCTCGATTTTTCTAATCTACACAGTGAGAATTTTATCATTGATCAAATCTATCACCATCGTCAACTGATATTCTCTCTGCATCGAAACATTTCTCAACTAACGTTGTCAAAAACAACTTACTATGTTCACACCTCCTTTTTTGGGAAGCTCCATATCACCTTACTACAAGATTTTTCCCTACAACAAGCTTCTTGTATAGATGATTTTCACTACATGCAACCTACTTGGATACATCCCTTATGTTTCTTGAACCTTGCATATCCCACATGTTATCCATTCCTCTACACATTTTTTCTGAAATGAAGACATCTGAGGGTGGATTTAGATTCAATCCAGGAACTGATGCCCTTTTCCCCCATGCACTTCATCACACTCTCTTGAATTTCCATGACATCAACATAGATCCTCCTCGCATCATATTTAGCATAGATTTACAATGAATAACTTTTGAATAGTGATGGCATATTTGGAAGAAAACTCACTGAATTTTTTGAATGGAGGTATAGATTTGCTTGACGTAGTAAATATTTTTCTCATATTCCCCCTATAATCGAACCTAGTTTCACCCCTCCCTAATCATTGAATTCTACTTTAGAAAAATAAACTAATTCATATTTTTTGTTGGAGGATATCAAAGTTGTAGCATGACTAAGAACATTGGTTTGTTACTCCATATTTACCAAGAATAATCATTGTGAATAATTATCATTTTTTGACTATATATATGGTGAAAATTATGTCACCAACTATCACCTTTCATAGGATATTTCCTCCTGAATTTCCTTCATTTTACATTACTCACCAAATTCAACAACTACTAAAATAGCATGCATTCATAGTTTGGACTTCATAGTGACTATATATCACAAGCTTGTGAATCTTCTCTCCCTTATATTTGCTCATTTTATATATTTATGTAGATATTACGTTTAACTTAATATAAACCTTTTGAAAATTAGTTTACCAAGTCATTTACGCTTCATGCTTAGCCTCAACTTTGATAGTCACCAAACATTGTTTTTTACCACTTTGGCTCAAATAAAATATGTTAGGATCACGTAGAACTAAGAGAAGTTGTGGTCTCTAAAGAAACAATCAATGTGTTCCCAATAACCACAAAAAAAAAAATTAACATGGAGCTTTCATGCCTTTAAATATTCATCATTAAATATAAATACCATTGGAAAAACAAATTGTGCTAAAAAACCTGGAGCCTAAAAACAATCGTAGCTTGGCCAAGTCAGTTTTACTTTAACCACCCTAACATAATCATTATATTTTATCCACATTCGATCAAACATATCTCGTTAAAAATTGTGTTATACTTCAAAATGTCAAAGATACCAAACTAGATCAAGTTGTTTCTATGATTTTTTAACACATGCCTCTCACTTTTAGTTATGGATATAGATTTGACTCTGGCACTAAATCTGTTTCATGTAGCTATTGGTGTTGGTCCCTTACTATGACTATAGATATTCATATTGGATTAATTTTTCTCTTGATATAATTCTCCTCACTATGATTGAGCTTTAAAAAATCACTATATCATTAAAACCCATTTCCATCTTCCTCTCTACCTTGAAGATGAGCCATCTAGATAGTCACAAGACTAATTTTAATGTTTATATTCTTATTCAATGTGGCCATTTAATGAAATTATTACTCAAAAAATCCTCAAGAGAAGTGTCTTTCATTATGGAAACTTCCACAACTAAAATGGTTCTACTAAAAAAATAATAAAATTATAGCTCTAATAATAATAAAAAGTGTTATTATTTTTTAAAGGAAGAGAAAAAGAACTACCTTTTTTTATCGTATTTTCATCTAGGTTCGCTGAAATTCCAAGTGTACGATCCCACTATATTGGTATATAAATATCATATCCAATGAGAAAATACTCTTCATAATTTTGAGTGGAACTACACGTACGAACAAATTTAAATACATGAAAATTGTGTCGAAAACATGTTTAAGATGTTTTTTCATGCATTTTTTTTTCATGCTTGGATTTAGTAAATAGTATGTGGAGTGAGTAATTTCTAGAAATTATATATTCAATAAATACCTACACTTCACATTTGATTAATATGTTAATGAATAAGAATGAAATATAATTAAAGCTCATAGTTTTTCTTTCTATTCGAAAAATATTTACCCTTGTGAATAAAATGGTCATCTTTAATATTATTCATTCTTAAAGGTTACTTTTGTTAATTCATTTTTTATTCCAAAGTTTCGCTAATGATTCTTTTTCTCAGATAAATTACTAATATGCATGGAAAAAACTCCTATACTTACACATGCTTGGAAACACATTATGGAGTTCTCAAGGAATCCTCGAAGGTCATTTATCTATGTGCATCAATATTTGACACATTACTTGTTGGAACACCTAATTCTACATGGGTAGGTGTGGAATGAGAAAAGTCAAAATGGAGTCCAAGTGACTTTGGAATGTGAAACCAAGAGTCACACCATTATACTATAAATGTACATCATGTATAATGGAAAAATTAGAAAGCCTCACGCTTATCCTTCATTGTGTGTTGAGTCTCTTGTGAGTGTGTGTTTATTCTCCTCATACACCATGTGTGTGCTCAACATGGTGTTTAACATGGTATCAGAGCGGGCGATTGTTGGCCCTGCTCCACCTTGTGTGAGCCATTTGTGTTTATGGCCTGTGCATATCTGCTAAAATGGTTGGCATTTTTGTAGCATTTGGAGAGTTTTTGTAGCAGTGATTTTGCAGCATTCAGAAATTTTATCTTAGAGAAGAGCAGCATTCAAAATCTGTGGCAGCATTCAGAAATTGGTTTGAAGAAGAGCAGCAGTGGTTTTGAAGAAAAGCAGCATTGCGCATCTGAAGGTTTTCTCACTGCACATTATTCTGCAATTTTTTACTTTTAAATTCTGCATTTTTAAAGTCCATTTTTTGTTGCTGGGCTACTGGAAAGATTTCTAAGTTTTCACTGAAAGATTTATGAGATTTATGAGTTCTCTAACTCTACAAATTCTCCAATTTTCTGCTGCTATATCGCCCTATGTAATATTCTGAAAAATTCTGGGGTTTTTGGTGAAAATTTATGAGCTTATGGACTACATTTCTCTACTGCTGTTTTAAATTCAGTCTCCCCTGTGCTGTAATTTAAAATAAAATAAAATTAAATTAAATTAAAATAAAATAAAATTTTGGTTCAGGCCTTTTCGCCCCCTCCTCTGCAAAATGCATTTTTTTTACTGCAACCCACCCCCCTTACCTCTCAAACCTTCCCCCGCTCCCTCTGTAAACTCCACTCAATGCAATACTGCACACCCTCAATGCCCTTCCCACTATTCCAACCCACCCCAGGCCTTTCAGCCTCCCTCAAACCTACACCTTGGACTCCTCTTCTTTGCGCAGACTCCCCACAGCTTATGCTCGCCCCTCACCAGCGCCCTCAACCCATCTCCTCCGCACGCCATATCCACTCGAACCCTCCTCATCGCTCACACGCCCCCTCTCCCCTTAACTTCCTCACCATCCCATGGGACCCTCCTCTCGGCCGACCCGCCCTCCGCTACCCTACTACTCCCTCTCCAGTGCTCTCCCCCTTCTCGACTACCCTGAAAATGCTGCAGTGCTCCCTCACCTTCACACCTAACCCTACCCACCTCACCACTCGCTCCACGGCACAGCCGTCTCCCCTTTCCCTCTTCTCCCTACGCTCACAACACTCCACTCAACCGCACGCTCAACCCACCTGCGTTCTCCCCTCCCTGCGCTCATCCCAACAACCCCTCCTCCCCACGCCATATCTGCCCAGCCGGTTTGCATCCTCACGGCTTTTCGGCCTTCCCACTACACCTTCCCCCTAGTTGCTATCGCTCCCCAACTTTTAATTTCGTTTTTTAATTTCAAAATTTAAAATTCCCTCCCTTTTTAAATTTTTAAATCTCAGTTTTTTTAATTTATTAAAAAAAAAAAGAAGACAAAATTTCCCTTAGTTTTTAAACTCCCTACTCTCCCACCTCTTTTAAATTCCCCCTCCCTTTTAATTCCCCTCTCCTCACATTTTTTAAATTTCTCATAGTTTGCCCCCCCCCCCTAATAAGTTTCCCAATTTCATTTTTTTTCATTTAATTATTTTAAATTAAAAAAAAACAACAACAGAGAGAGAGGAAGGAAAGAAAACGAACAACAGAAGACGAGAAAATGACATATGAGTAGATGGATTGAATACATAGAGAAAAGTGAGATTTACATCATATTATTTGTGGCATTGATATAATGGTGATTTTCTGAAAGAGATTTACATGTGAAGACAAGTTTGCCATCATTTGAACAACTCTTTGAAAAAAAAATTGAGCTTCCTTAAAGGCCTCTTGCATAGTGTTTTGCTGCATATTTTGCAGAAATATTGTATTGAACTGACATTGTATTGCTTCTTCATAGTTGCAATCAATATTTGAGTTGTTGGAAATTGTTGATATAAGTCATTGTTGACTGTCCTCCATCGTTTGAGGAGCAGATTTTGTACTTTGAGATTTCCATAGTTGGAAATTCTTTGGAGTCATTTATCTTTCTTGTTGAATCACATTGTAAACGGGTGCATTTTCGGTTGACGCCAACACCCTTTCATTTTTGAGCCTAAGTTGTTAAAATGGCTAAAATCAATGAGGCATTAGAGTTGTTGAATAACCTCATTCATTCAAATGTTGATGATATGATAAAAAAGAGCAAGGATGCTCTTTGTAACATTCAAAGTTTTTTGCTAGATGCACATTAAAAGATTGAGTTTTTGCAGTTGGAATCTCAGCTCCAACAAGATGAACTTCAGCAAAAGAGTCACCATTCTGAACCTGTTTCTATTCAGAAGATTGAGAAGGTCTCCCATCAGCAGTAAGTCAGTAAAGTTGAAGTCAATTCCTATTCAGTTCATTGCACTAGAGCAGATGTACATGCAGATGCAGCAGTTCAACCTGCACTTCTCAAGCCCATCATCAGACCTTGGGAAGAGCTTGTCCACAACAAACACCGAAATGGTCTTGGATATGACAAGGATGTGTGCTTTCATATTCCAGACTACACCAAGCCCATCATATTTCAGAGTGTCGGATTCTTGTATGACAGTTCACCTGCAGCTGTTCTAGATCCTTCTCCACAAAAAAAACAAGAGATTGTGAAATGCCAACACTGTGATCGAGTTGGCCATATGAAAGATCATTGTTTTGATCTTCATCCATGCAAGCACTGTGGTCGGCACACTCATTCTTCACACAGATGCTTCAGAAACAAGCCTTCTGCAAGAACCAAGATTCATCTTGGATGGATCGCTTCTTGGCAATGGGCATCAGCAACCAAGAAGATGTTTATGACACATGTTATAACTTGTTCACGGATATTGAGCAAACTTGTAGTTGAGTTTTCGCCATCATCTCACCTTGTCCCTGACATGGGGGAAAATGGTGGTGATGTACAAGCTTCGATGACAGATCAAGCGAGCCTGAGCCACAATCTCTCATTCCATGTTCAGAGTTGTGGCCATAGACACAACCGTTCAAGTGAGCCTGAGCCACAATTCATCATTCCGGATTCAGAGATGTATCCAGAGACACGGATGCCCATGAGCATGCCTTCGGTTGGTGGACAACCTTAAACCATCATCTTTGGTTGGTGGACAACCTTAAACCACCACAGGTAGTAGACCTCCCTTCTTTTAGGTCGAAGGTCTCCCTTTCATATATGCGGAACACTTCCTCTAGCAGAAGCCTTCAGCTTGTTTCCAGCATTGGTTGAGTTCCAGGAAAAGCTTCAAGCATTCTAGAGTTTTTGGTAATCCTAAAACCATCAAAGGTAGTAGACCTCCCTTCTTTTAGGTTGAAGGTCTCCCTTTTTTATGAAGGACAATTCCTCTAGAAGAAGCCTTCAGCCTCTTGCCAATTTTGGAAGAGTTCTGAGAACTGCAACAAGTATTTCGTTCCAGTGTTGGTGGTCATCCTTAAACCACCTCTTTTTTTCCAACATTTCAGAGAGTTGATTTAGCCCAAGTGCTGCCATGTATACTTTGTAGATTTGTATTACAACTCTCTTCTTGGACTCACACATACCCCTTCGGATTAAGGGGGGATGTTGGAACACCTAATCCTACATGGGTAGGTGTGGAATGAGAAAAGTCACAATGGAGTCCAAGTGACCTTGGAATGTGAAACCAACAGTCACACCATTGTACTATAAATGTACATCATGTATAATGGAAAAATAAGAAAACCTCACGCTTATCCTTCATTGTGTGTTGAGTCTCTTGTGTGTGTGTGTTTATTCTCCTCATACACCATGTGTGTGCTCAACATGGTGTTTAACATTACTCTTAAAAAACCATGTGAATGTGGCTGCCCTTAGGATCAATGTGCTATCAATATGATTTTTCATGCAAACCTCTTATTTTGTTATCCCTCCTTGGAAACGTTTTACACCTTGGTCTATAGTTTTAGGTTGGTCTTCATCTCATAAAATCTTCACTCTCCACACCATTCTCCTAAGTATATGGTTATTTGGCTTTATCTCAATATTTTTATTTCCAATGTCCACTCAACTTACACTATTGAATCACAAAATCTAAAATTTGAATTACGAAAACAAGAATTGTGATGTTGTTCATTTCAATTATAACGTTACCAAGTGTTCACTCTCACTTTCTTGTTCTATAAAATGATCTTACTCTTTTACTGATTCCATACATCTTTATCTATCATACTTTTTCAATTTGTTCTTTTTATTTAAGAAAGAATCGTCTAAAAATTTCCTCGGCTAACTCATTCTAATTGCAATTGCAAGACCGAGGAAATATATTGTGCGTAGCCTTAATCCTTAAAGCAACATTTTTGAAGTCGGGAGGGGTTCGTGAGAAAACTAAGAAAAAGGAAATATATTTTCTAAATAATGCATTTGGTGGTCAGCATGAGTGAATTAATTTATTTTGACGTTTCCATGGATCCTAGTAATGTCAAAGTTATAAAAATTGTAACTTGAATAATAAGAAATTAATGCACTGTAAGGTCTCTTTAATGATTTTATAGTATTTTCATAAATTTATGATTTTTTAACAAATTTCTTAATAATGATTGTAATTTTTTATTCTCTGATAAAACGTATTATGAATATGACTTCCATTTTTACATCTCTTATATTATTATGAAAAAAATGATTTTATAATTGTCTCTAAAACTTTATATTTCTCTTTATAACACTTAAATAATCCCCCAAATAGAATAGGGATAATGGTTATAGATTTATGATGTTATTAACGTATACATATATATCAAAATGTTACATTAAGAATTAGTTTCTATTATTATGGTTTATTGAATTTTTTTAAAATTTTGATAATATATATAGATTGTTTGTTTAATGAATTTAGAAATAATTATATTTTAAATTTTAATAATAAATTAATAATTGTATTTCATTCAAATATTTTATTTGAAATGGATTATTATTACTAAATATTATTTGAAAATTGTTAAGTAAAAGAAAGATTTATAAACTACTCAATTTAAGAAACGTAAGTATCAATGCAAAATTAAAATTAATGTCTTCAGTTATATTCTCATCTTGTATATAGAAAAATGACTTCATAAAGATTATTATACTTTCATTTTATTACCATGTTTAAATATTTAACCCAAAATATGTCATATACAGTTTTCTAGTGTAAATTATACTAGATATTTATTAGAGAATATAATAAAAATCATTAACTAGTTTCTAGCAATCATGTGTCATTTAGAACTCTCCCTCTATTCAATGAAATAATTCCAAGAACTCTGTTCTAAAAGATTTATTAGATATATACCAATTTCACTCTATGTCAAATCATATATTGGTATAAATTTAACAAATAATTACAAATAGCAATGTGCTTAACTTCAAACCTTGTTTCTAAAAATATAAAATCTCCATTAATATGAATTCTATATTTAATTGAATTACATAAATTAGAGAAAAAACAACTTATTATTATTCAAAGTTATTCTAATATAATTTCATAATTACTATTTCTTAATCATGTTGTATACATGTGGAACTAGCCATCGTCATGTTTTCGTCAAAAATAACTTTCCAACCAACCGTGAATAGTGCCTATAGATTATGGAAGCCAGAATTAAGATCAAAGAAGATGATATGTTTCACAACACAAATATTTCACTTATATGAGATGTGTTACCCAACAAAAAAATATATTTATTCATAAATTTCACATAAGAACTCATGCTATTATTAGTGATAAATATCTTATATCTCGTAATATTCGTTGGAACAAATTCGATTTTCTTGAACAGGTTATCAAGTTCATGCATTCGCTAATATATTAGCGATATTTTATAATGCTTATGTTGTAGACTTTTCACATGCTCTCTTATATTGACTAATCTAGAAAAATGAGTACATTTATGGAATTATGATAGAATTGAAAAAAATCCAGGAATATAGGATTTCGAAACTAGAAAGTAATAAGTAGGACAATCAGTTGTATTAATATTTTAATAACACATAACTAACACAAATAATAGTAAATTCTTGATTTTTTCATTATTTTGGAACTTTTCATTAATGGAGAATTTTTTTCTCTACCATGCCTAATTGATTAAAACATTTCAATTTTTTTTCTTTTTAAGAGGTTTTTTTAAGATGCTTTTTTAAATAATGCTAGTCACATGTTCATTGGTATTCCATTAAATTAAATCAAATTCATTAAACTATCTTTCTTCACCTAAAAAATTATAATGGGTTTCAATGTGTTTTTTTCTTGCATGGTATATAGGATTACCTTCTAGTTTGGTAGAGCTTTGATTATCACATTGGATTATTTTTTCTGTTTTTGTTCTTCAGCCACATCTTTAAGAAATAACTTCAACCAAATTTTTTCATAAGTAGCACTACAAAAATATTTATACTCAAATTCATACTCAAATTTAGTTTATGAAACCAAAATAGTTGGAAAATTCTTGTTGCTTCATGCCATGTTATTCGATGTAAGGTGGAATGAATATCATGGGGCTGATTTTTTGTCATTATGATTTTCGGCCCAATCTAAATCAAAATAAACTATGAATTCAATATCGAAATCATCATCATATTTAATACCAAAATAGAAATCCCTTTCAGATATCATAGGAATATGTTCACTAATTTCCAAGGTATCTCTAAAGGTTTGGCCATTAACTGACATAGGATGTTGACTGAATATTCTGTGTCTGGCCTGATTATAGTGAGATGGTTTAGATTTCCCACCGGCTGACAATAAAATATACCATCAACCTCTCTTGTCCCATAATTCCTATAGAGTTCGACATTTTTCTATAATAGTATTTGTACTTCCATACAATGATCCACTTTGAACATTTTGAGTATCTATAAAATACACTGTCTCTATGTAACCAATGTGTGACCAACCTCTCTGGATAGTCTATAACCTAAGAAACAATACAATCCACCAAGGTATTTCATTTTAAAAAAGATTGACATCTATATTTTATTGTCATCAATCAACTCCAAAGCATTTCCTATTGTAATAAGGTAATCAACATAACGGCAAATCATAGCAACATGTCCCTATTGATATAACATGATATATAGTTTAGGGTCACTCTTTCTTTTCCTAAAATATTTCTCAACAAAGAAAGAGTCAATCTTCACATACCAATATCTTTGTGCCTATTCTAATCCACATAAATATTTCTTTTATTTACAAACAATATGCTCTTGACCATTCATTATGAATCATTCTCATAAAAAAGTTGTAATTCTTCTTTTAGTTATCTAATCATAAAATATCATTTAATATATAGTTGATGATGTTCCCCTTTATATTTTGTATCTAATGCAATCATTACTATAATTTTGTCTAATTTAGCTACATATGAAAAATTTTCTTCATAATAAACTTTCTCATTTTGTATGTAACCTTTTGCAACCAACATAGCTTTATATTTATCTATATTTATAGAAACATTAAATTTAGGTTTGAGAAACTATTTGGATCCTATTATTACTTTATTTTTAAAAAATTATTGTAATTTCCAAATACAATTTTCATTATGGAATCATATTATTCCTTTATTACATCTCTCTATTCATTACACATATGGTATAATAAGTTCAATAACATCCCTTTTTCTTACATTAGTATGAGTAAGGAACTCTTACATATGCATATTCCTTAATGGACACCCTTCACCTCCATAATATTTATTCTTAAGCATTGAAGTCCTTGTACAATTCTTTGTTTTTTAAGCAGGAACAAGTCATGAAAATCAATGTCCATACCTTTGGTATTTGTTGTCATGGTTGTGGATCTTAATGCTTACTGGTTTTTTATTTTTACATCAAGCTTCTGTAAACCTTCAACTATGACGCCAACTGCAATAGTGTTAGATTGGTTCTCCATATCATTTACAAAACAATCTGAAGTTACAAATTCTACCTTCAATCCCTGATCTCTTATGGTAAAAACAAATATTATATTCTTCCTAATGCGAAGAATATAGAGCAAATTGTGAATCTATCTAAAATAGAAATTTGGTAATGTCACAGACACATCACCACATATCATCCTGAAGATATATATTTTCACCATTATTACTTTCGTCAAAATTTTCAAAGCAATGCTTATTGCAAGGCACGCAAATGGATTCTCCAGATTACAAAAACGATGTATTTGGATTATTTATTTCATTAGATAGTGTAACATGTGAAATAAAAAAAATGTAATATCTTTGATGCCACAGTTCAATGATTTTCCTCTATAAACGAAATGACTAGTGTGCATTTTGTTACTATGATTCGACTAATGATACATTCTTTTCGTGAAATTTATCAAATAACGTCGAAATTTTCCGTAGTAATGGCATTTTAATTTAACATAAACCTTTGGAGGAATCATATGTTGATGTCGCTTTGAAAATTGTGGCTTTCCATGTAGTGGTTTCCCTCCTTTACCTCCTTCCCATGGATTTCCTTTTGGAAATTGTTTCTCTTTTCCCATCGGTGCCAAATAAAAACTATGAAAACTATGAAGTATTTGGATCTTTCACATTTATTTCTCCCACATGAGTATACCAGCCAAATCATCAAAATGGTCGCCTTTCTCTTTTGTTGCATGACCTATGATGAACATCTAGTGCTCATCTAGCATTCCATTCAGGGTCATCATAGTGCTCATCTAGCATTCCATTCAAGATTATGTTGACTACATCAGTGCTAAATTCTATTTCACCTATATCTGCAAATTCATCCTTAATGTCCTTAACGGTTAAAATGAAATTAATGTTTCTTTCATTTTTCTCCATTTTAATACAAAGGAACTTACTCTTCAGGGAGAGGAGTTTATTTATGTTTTTTGATTCATACAAAATTTTCAGTGTTGTCCATGTCTCATTAGATTTCTTATAGCTATAAGCTATTGCTATAAGGTACAACAATATCTTTTATAAAAGAATTCAGCAAAAGTTTCACCTTAATCTCTCATCTTTTCCAATATTGAATTGACACAAATGTAGCTCCTACAGTGGCCTATAGCTTCACTTCGTCCCCACTTGGTATCCACCAAACATTTTATCCAGCCATCAATGACCTCAGATCAAGCTTCCAATTGACATAATAGGTGTTGTGCAATTTGTTTATTTCATTCAGATATGATTATGCCACATTTTCATCACTTTGAAACAAATATTTCTCCAACTTGAAATCAATTAACAGCTTTTAACCTCACAACCATTCACACCTAGGAAAAAATGATCGGATATTTCTTAGAAAAATATATTCAAGAACATGGCGCAAAATAAAACAAGTTAAAATACTTCTGCAAGTTTCTATAGTAGTTGTTATTCCAATCCTGTAGCAACAAATTCTGCAGCATGTCCATTCTATGGGAGGTTTCGCACTAGATGTATATAGTAGCCGGACAATGCAAGACTCTAATTTCTTATCGATTGCAACAGTGTACGACGATTCAGTTTCAGGCAGGATATTGATCGATTCCATAGGCTTTTGTCGACGAGTTCTATTTTGCGAGGACAATCTCTCAAAAACGTGCACGATTTTTGCGCTTAGTAAACAAAGCAACTATTACTCTTTTACCATAATGATAACAAAATTATAACACAGAGCAGATTCTAATTCTCAATTATCTCGACATATCAAAGCTTCAACCATTACAAAATTTCTATATTTTGGCTCGTCAGCCTTCGTCATTCCAAAACATTTGTAGTGCAATTTTTCGTAGTGATTAAACTTGAGGGAGAATTTAATGCGGATACTAAAAATATGGAAAATAAGAAATTCTAGCAAGCGAAGGACAGAATCTGACCACACCAGGATTTCAATAACAAGGATCTATATAGCGATCGTATGGTGTGGGAAGCAACAAAACGTTTTAGCGAAGGAACTCACTAGGGGAGCCATCGAAATATTAAGCGGATCGACTAGCTGACAAGAAATTGCATCTAAATGTTGGCCCTATATGAATAGATTTCTCCAATATTGCACAAAGTCGTTTAAAATTTTTGAATGACCTAAGTGACTGATAAATATCTATCTAGGTTAACAATATAATGATAAAAAGTCTCAATATTATCAATAGCTAAATAGATTACATGTCAAATATCAACAATAAACGATTGGATTGAGACTGAACTATATCTCAATCTAACTGAGCTCTAAATCACTGTGATACTTGGATGGGCAATTACAACATCTAAGAGTACTTAGAAACTGAGCATACAAGCTCTCTTGCATTAATCAAATCAAGTTACATATATACACATGAGGTACAGTCTCAATAGAGAATTTATCTTAGACGCACAATTATTTAGTTGAGAGAATATCTTAACCTCACACCAAACTAGGAACTAATCTAACAAATAGGAATATACTCTAACTGAAGACAAGTAGGAATTAGGTATTCCAACACTGCCCCTTAATGACTACTTGTCTCAGTATCCATCCGCAAAATCTAAAATGACTACTTGTTGATGTCCATATAAAGGAACAACCATCTACCGAAATGCATGGGTTCCAACCGCTACAACCACGACTCTACTAGGAAGTCCTTCACATACATGGTTCATCCAACCTCTCGATTAAATCCCCCTTGATATAAAATTTCACCTTATGGAGTCTAAACCAATATGGCCCACCCAAGTGTATCCATCCCACAGGAAACACTCTGCGAGGGTGGTAAAACTCTTTGACAGAGGGAACATATAACAAAGGGGTATGCATGCCTCTCTAGGTCTTACAACATGAAAAAACAATAAATGACATGTTGATTTGCAAACTGTGACTCATACTCATGGTCATGAGTCTATTCCAAGAAACTCACACAAAACTTGATTGTCCATCCTCCTTTTTCATTCACCATACCATTCACCTCTACAAACACTGCACTATTCATATGCTAGAACACACCATTATTTTGGGTTTGTACTTTTGAGTCTTTAGAATTTTACTTTGGCAAGCTGGTCTTGGTCTCCTATCATCAATTAGAGTTGCGAATTCTAACAGAATGACATCATATTGAGGTCACAAATCTCAATATTTATACAAATTTCCAAGACTTATCCATATTTACCCATACCAAAAAAAAAAAAAAAAACAATACCAAATGACAATATAAGCACAAGCGTTAACAATGACAATAATACAATAACCATGAAGAAAAGAAAAAAAAACTGCCATGAAAATGTTCAACACATGGCCATGCCATTCACTGCTTCTAACAAACTACCCTGAATTTTAGTTCACCAGAACACTTCCCACACTATTGTTGTGAGCAGATCCAAGATCATACACTGCATGTTGTCTTTGATTTGATTCCTATCAGATCAGTAAAAACTGATCGCTCCACGTTGCTTCATGAACATGCACGAGCAACACCCTTTCACCTGTTTGCTAGTTCACATTTCGACAAGCAGTAATTCACCTCCACCACTCGGACGCTTAGCCTTGAGGAGATACAATGTAGCCACCAAGGCTCAACTCAGCCACCAAGGCTTATCACAACCACGAAGGCTCAACTCAGCCATGAAGGCTCACTATATCCACAAAGGCTCAACACAGTCGTGAAGGCTTATCACAGCCACGAAGGCTCAACTCAGCCATGAAGAATCACCACAATCAAGAAGGCTCAACACAGCTGTGAAGGGTTATCATAGCCACAAAGGCTCAACACAACCATGAATGCTCACCACAACCACGAAGGCTCAACACAGCCACGAAGGCTTGTCACAGCAATGAAGGCTCAACACAACCGCAAAGGCTTATCATAGCCACGAAGGCTTACAATACTCAAGGAATCCATGGTCCAATCCTCTGTCATCCAAAAATTCAGTGTCAACATGCATAAAATTCGAAAATTTTATACAAAAAAATTCTCGTTTCAGTATCCAATTCCCCTGGAATTGTAGCGTAATGCCACTTCCCCTGTTCATAGTATCAAGGCAGGTTAACTAAATCCAAGCATGCCTCCTCATGCTTGTTTACAGGCTGTAACAATGCAAACCCATTATCAGGCTAATATCCTCACAATTGAACATGCAGATATGTTTCCATCACACTGGGCACACACAAACTCGATCATCCTCCAATCTCTGATGTAGCTCCAACCACTATCCTTAGATGCCATTTCATTGTCATGTCTTCATCATATCTAGTAGTAAATCATTCCTGCAAAAAAATTTCTCTATTGTTGGAATGGAAAGTTCTAACATATATTCACACTCGTGACAATAGTTTTCCAAGCTAAATGTCACAACAATACAACATCTTAATTATTTTAACCAGATTTACATGAATGCATTTACATGTTAAGTTGATCAGGCTCAACATAAAAGCAAAATAATTCATGAAGACAATTTGTTTCATCAATTTACCTTTCTTGACTTCCCATCATTCAACTGAGTCATACCATGTACTTCAAATATATTCGTTCTCTTCAAATATCGAGTAGCTCATCATCTACAACTACTCGCATCTTCTCATTCAAAAAAAAGATTGCAAGTCGCTTTTAGAAAGAATATTAGTGATCTCCTTCTGAAGAGTTGAACAAATTGTGAGCTTGGTGAAGAGTTCGTTATGATGTACTAGTCCTCTGCAAACAGTTCTGAGAGATATCTCCATTTGACACCCTATAACCCTGTAAAGTGACAGAAGATATATCTGTATCCAGCTGATCTTAGAGCCAATAAAAAAATATTGACCATTCAACCTGGTTCCCTAGGAGTAGCAAACGAGTATCTGGGGATCGGGCAACCAGCTTGACAACAAACTTGAGCAAAGTGTAATTCTTATATGAACTCATTTGTTCCCTAGAAACAAGTAAATCCATAATTCTTAGAGGAAAATTCTCGAAGCCAAGAAGTGCTACCTCCTGCCTTGTCATCTGTAGGGAATCATTCAAAATCAGTAATCGCATCAGCAAAATCAGAAGATTATTTAATTCATTATTTATAGCCCTTTTCACAAGTTCCATTATATCCTGCAGCAAACACAAACTGAATGACTTGTTCTGCCTTGGGTCCTCCTTTATCAATCATCGCACCAGGGAATTTTGGGTGATGGAAATCAGCATGATGAACAGAATCCAAAGTCATGTTGTGGCATCTTCCAATAGGAAACCAAATTATGGAGGCTATACCAATCATTCCTCTATTCAATTTCAATAACACAAGTAAATCTACATATCGAATAAGGGTGGGTTCCTTGTCCGAGGACATACTGTCGTTTCCTGCGAGATACATCACTGTACAAAACCTGAATTCATATTTCTGAAACCAAACTATGAAAATAAATTTATTCATTCCACTACAGTCAACACCATTGAAGCAATAATATTACAACTGTGGCGATAGAAAATCTCCTTAACAAGATATTGCACTTACTGTTGAAATGACTATTTGCACCAAGCCACCAATAGAATCATTCTTGTTCATTTTAGGAAGATTCATTGACTCCCTCGCACAAAAGAATTTAAAAACAATAATAATTCCATTTCTCATATTTAGTTTCCTAATAAATATAGAGGAATACCATCATCAAGATTGGAAACTGCACGTTTCACCTATCAGTCCTGACTGCATAAAAAAAAAGGAAACAACACTATGTGAGAGCCTTCACGTAAACTACTGCAGTTATGGTGCTCCACTGACTCCACACAAGCTCTCTAGGCTCAGCCTCCAATATTATTTTCCCTCCGATGCAATGCATTTAGTGCTAAAATTCCTACATGGAGACTATCTCTCTCCTTCAGTGCTTGTCCGAATCTCAATGGTGGGGCTAAGAAATTTGTATCTTCATAAACGTGCTCCTCTTCAAATTTCAACATCTCCCTTTTTTCTCTTGCGAGGCTTATGAGCCATTTTCTGCACAAATTTTGCATGAGAATGATCACAGATTACAACTAAACCACCTTAATGTTGTTTAATATTTTGGCATCTAATATACATCCTTCGTCATGACTATTAAACAAATTTAAAGAATTATGAAAGCAGTATGACCAGTGTGATCAGTGGCATCCACAGCCACCCAATGCTCGATCAAATACTTATCAACCATCATGTGTTTATTCAAGTAAGTCCCTTGCGACTTCTTCCACACCACGTCATGCTTCTACTACGCCAAATAAATTCGCTACGAGAAGACCACGATGCATGTAGCGATGTCATAACACACAGATCTCCTCACATCCACCTTACGGTTATAGATCCATCTCACGGTTAACACCCAAAAAACCTTCAGATGCAATGGTGGGGCTGAGACATTTATATCTTCATAAACGTGCTCCTCTTCAAATTTCAACATCTCCCTTTTCTCTCTTGCGAGGCTTACGAGCCATTTTCTGCAAAAATTTTGCATGAGAATGATCACAGATTACAACTAAACCACCTTAATGGTGTTTAATATTTGGGCATCTAATATACATCCTTCGTCGCGGCTATTAAACAAATTTAAAGAATTCTGAAAGCAGTATGACGAGTGTGATCAGTGGCATCCATAGCCACCCAATGCTCGATCAAATATTGATCAACCATCGTGTGGTTATTCAAGTAAGTCCCTTGCAACTTCTTCCACACCATGTCATGCTTCTACTGCACCAAATAAATTCGCTACGAGAAGACCATGATGCATGTAGCGATGTCATAACACACAGATCTCCTCACATCCACCTTACGATTATAGATCCATCTCACGGTTAACACCCAAAAAACCTTCAGATGCTGCTCCACGACTTGCAGCGATCAATCTAAACCATCTCTCTGCCATCGATTGGCCTTCAAGCTGCAAGAAGATGCATGATATCTACTTGATAAAATACTCCACAATTTCTAAATATGATAGTCACTTCAAATCTTCGACACCTCTCTACCACCACTAAGATGCACTCCAGATCTAAAATGAATGCTGCCAGTAGCTCCTCACACAGTGCTCCTAAGGTAGGCAGTGCTCTTGAATAGATAACTATATGAAAAAACACTTGGAAATGTCCTAAGACTTCATTCTGTCTTATAAAAGTTTGATCTTATGTTTCCATATTTGGACAAGAATTCCATTTACCCAACCACACCATGATGAGGTTATGTTTTCCTAAAAAACTCATAGCCATAAGAGGTCAAATTTAAAAGGGATTGGTTCATAGTTGATCATAGAGGATAATTTTAGATTTACGGGGCGATGATTAGAACTACTCTAAAGGAGGATACGGGAGTAAAAAATGAGGATATTTGAGATAAAGTAATATAAAATCAGGAATCAGTTAAGATGAGAAACAATATGGCCCATCCTAGATCTTTCTTTGTTATTGGTATAACAAAGCTTTGTGTGCTTGATATCAACTAAGCTTATGTGCTTCATGAAAAGTTCCATAGATTCCTAAAAGGGGCCATATCTGATGAGGGATACCTAGTTTCTCTCCCATTTTTGTAACGTGGTGTTAAAATTTCCCCAAAATATACCCAAAGAACCAAATTTAGATTCCTTGTGACCCTGAAATATGGTCCAACAATCATGATTTTTCCAAATATGAGAAAACATATAGACATTAGTAATAGGAAGTACCTTATTTGAGAAAAAATATGGGAATGCAGTTGGAAGCCAATGAGGTGAAGAGAGAGAGAGAGACAGTTGAGTATTTGGAGTTTCTAAGTATCCCGAAAGGTTAAAAGACCTCCTTAAGCACCTCAAAAATTGACAGAGATGATCCCACATTTATTCCAAGTATTGTGATGTTGAAGGAGGAACTATTGATCCTCCATTTTAGTCTCCTAAAGAATGTATACTAAGGGCCTTTATTTACTTATTAGATATTTTACTTCCGCCATCATTTTTCAGGCCCAAGGCCCCTATATCTCCAACACATGGCTATCATTACATCCTTCTAGTTTGAGGCATCCCCTTAGAGGTGTAATTCTAGGTCATTTCTTGTAACCTTTGTCTTTCATTTATGTTAGTCATAGGACCAAATTATATTGATGACAATATGTTTTTTTTTTTATATCAGTATGTTCCTGACCTCTTAGTTATATTCCTTCCTGTATTTCCATATTTACACATAATATTTTACACTTTTGGCTTTAGACTTTTTTTTTTTTTTTGTAGAGATTGTAAAATTTTACCTTTTCCCTGCTTCTATGTGTGAGATAAATACACGCTCGGTTTCAAATAGAGAATCTTCATTCATGACTTGTCTAATGAAAGGTATTGTTTCCTCAATTTCTCCATTGGTGGCTCTTGTGGTGGAGATTGACCAGGCTGGTTTGAGACTAAGGGATAATGCCAATGGATTTCCTCTTCCTCCTATTCCACTATATTGAGGGTTTCATATAAATTTTTGATATGACCTTTAATTTTTCATCTCCTCGTCCCTTCCCAATTTTTTATTTTAGGATATCTTGCTTACACTGTCTATTATTTATGAGATGTTGTTTTTTGGGTTGTCTTAGTCTTCTAGTTGGTTTCTATTTTTCTACTGAGATTCATTATATGTGTCTTATTTATATTGTTTTTTTGAATAGTTCCTATAAAATTTTACATACTCATGGAACACTTTGCATTTAAAGTGGACCTCATCATAGTCAACTTCCTAGATATGTGACAAGCCATCAAGACTGAGATTGATTGCTATAGGGAGACCCTTATACAATTCAACATCCACATATATCTCAGAACAATAAAATAACTGCTCATTTCACTCTAGCTAGTCTATATGTATTCCAAGGGAGTTGCCAATACTCCTAAAGGTTGCATCATTCTGGTAGTGAAGAGGAAGAAAATGAATTTTTACCCAAAAAATAGCTTTATAAGGAACGCCATAGTTGGGATTAAAGTTATTGATTCAGTGTTCAAAGTATATTCCCTACATCCCTTTAAAATATGGGCTTCTTCTCAATATCGAATCCCTATTAGGATACATATCAAAAAATAAGGTTAATAAGGCTTTCTTGCAGAAGGAGGAAAATATATCCCCCTAGATTAAGGGTTTGTATTTCTTGATGCATAAGCAGATAGAAAAAGGGCAGGGCCACAAACCCATGAATTAAAAAAAAAATATCCCATTGAACTAGTTGAATAACTATTTTTCTATATTGAGGGGAAGAAATGAAAAACTTCAGAATTTCATATAGCTTTATAAGGAAGTGAGAGAGTTGGGACTTTTGAAATTTAGGGCCACTAGTCTCCAAGGAATTGAAATATTTAATCTCCGTGGAATGAGGGGGGGGGGGCGATTTTCCATCTCTAACCAACCAACCAATCATATCTGGACAAGTCAAAAGAGAATAAAGAACCATTGGTAAAATAAAAGGTGATGGCTTAAGCATATGCAATGGGGAGTAAGAAAAATTGTATTGGGGGTAGAGATATTAGGATGGATGATCATAATGATGATAGTAGAAACAGGTCAAGAAATAAATGGTTGAATCCCAAAGGAAAAGACTATAGGCCATTGAAATATTAAGGGCCACTGACCCTGAGTAGCGAAAAACAAGTGTAGCACATCCATGGTAATAAATTCAATCACCATTAAAGTAAATCATTATAAGGGAATAATTGTTACTCAACCATGGAAAATTAGCACTTATCTACGTGTTGATATAATAAATTTTTCTAACAACACACATAACAAGTAGTGACCATGGACATAATTATTTAGCTTGGAAATACAAATCGTAAAACCATGTTCCAAAGAAATAAATATTTATATTTAGGAAATTCATGTTTAATGACTACATTGGCTATTTTTTCATCATTTATCCACTTGTCTAGAAGAATTCCTCTATTTCCAAGAATGATAGCCTTTTACTTCTCATTCCTCATCCTTATAACCACAATTCACTTTTTTCTTTCCATGGATATATCTTTTTTTCTCACACATTTTTCTAATTCAACATTATGTTCACATTGTATTTCATATAGTTGCCATACTTTCATCAATTTAATAATTTCATTGTAGGTAGTAGTTCTTACATCTATTATGTTAGGATAATATAGAACTAAGAGGCCATTAGGATAACCTAAAATAGAGATTTATTCCCTTGGAATAGGCTACATTAATGATAAATACCACGAGAAAAACTAATGGGTCTCATAAATCTGGAGCTTGAAAACCACTGTAACTCGACTGAGTCAATTTTAGTTGAACCATGTTAATAGTCTCCCCGTTAAACCTACCACGGGGATATTGACCTGGTTCCAATCATTCGTTAGCCATCTCACACCTGATATCTAGCATCACCCTCTAAATAAATATACCAATACACCTACCACCCTAGTACCTCTCCAATTCATCCATTACACAACTTAATGATTCCATGTGTCACTGCAATGCATATAGGCATGAAAAAGCCCTTAAAAAAATGTTTACCCCTACACAACATGGATGCCTGAACATCAGGTGTTATAACTTACTTGAAGAATACAACTTCCTATGATAGGTTTTCACAACTTGGATCAAAGCCCTTAGGATTTTAACATATCTCCAAATAACTCCTTTAATGTATGACACTTCATATTAATTATTTTATTTATATTTTACATACGACCACTCTATCTTGCTATATCTTTCTTGATCCATACCTTCAGTCATGATTTTATCACTAGTAACCTCCTTCCATGGAGATCTATCACTTTCATCATGTGTATTGTCTTTTTTGGCACCAAATCCATATGATATATTATCATCACAACTTATATCAATTTAGTGGGGTTAATTCTTTTATTTCCCATGTAATCCTTTCCTAGTAGCACACATTCATAAAATGCACTACAAAATGTTGACTCCATCAAAAATAGGTTTAGGCATACTCTGATTCTAGATCTAGCTCTAATATTAGGTTCACTTTCCACTATGGATACTTGCTCCAATATATTTTATTCTTTTCTTCATAGACAAGCACAAGTCCTCTACCCAATAGAATTCCTCCAGTTTCCTTGACCAAAACCTACAAATTTTATCACTTGTGTACACCTATTTTGGTAAGTGCACTATCTTAATATATTTCTCAATGCACATGGAATCCCAACTGAGATTTATCATGGGACAATTTGTCTTTCAAAATGGGCATAATATTTATTCCTAAGGAGCTTAATATCTTAAAGGTTTTTAAAATGTAGTCAATATTGATCATGATGTTGTTTCTTCTCTATTGCTATCATGGATTGATACAGGCCAAGATGATCATGTAATAATTTTAAGGTAAGGTTTGTAAATTATCTTCTTCATTTTCACAAGCTCGTGATCAATATTATCATAAAATTGAATTCACTTCCTCTTTTATTCCTCGATTTTTCTAATCTACACAGTGAGAATTTTATCATTGATCAAATATATCACCATCATCAACTGATATTCTCTCTGCATCGAAACATTTCTCAACTAACATTGTCAAAAAAAACTTACTATGTTCACACCTCCTTTGTTGGGAAGCTCCATATTACCTTACTACAAGATCTTTCCCTACAACAAGATTCTTGTACAGATGATTTTCACTACATGCAACCTACTTGGATACATCCCTTTTGTTTATTGAACCTTGCATATCCCACATGTTATCCATTCCTCTACACATTTTTTCTGAAATGAAGAAATTCTGAGAGTGGATTTAGATTCAATCCAGGAACTGATGCCCTTTCCCCCCATGCACTTCATCACACTCTCTTCAATTTCCATGACATCAACATAGATCCTCCTCGCATCATATTTAGCATAGACTTACAATGACTAACTTTTGAATAGTGATGGCATATTTGGAAGACAACTCTGAATTTTTTGAATGGAGGTATAGATTTGCTTGACGTAGTAAATCGTTTTCTCATATTCCCCCTATAATCGAACCTAGTTTCACCCCTCCCTAATCATTGAATTCTACTTTCAAAAAATCAACTAATTCATATTTTTTGTTGGAGGATATCAAAGTTGTAGCATGACTAAGAAAATTAGTTTGTTACTCCATATTTACCAGGAATAATCATCGTGAATAATTATGATTTTTTGACCTTATATATGGTGACAATCATGTCACAAACTATCACCTTTACTAGGATATTTCCTCCTGAATTTCCTTCATTTTACATTACTCACCAAATTCGACAACTACTAAAATACCATGCATTCATAGTTTGGACTTCATAGTGACTATATATCACAAGCTTGTGAATATTATCTCCCTTATATTTGCTCATTTTATATATTTATGTAATTATTACCTTTAACTTAATATAAACCTTTTCAAAATTAGTTTACCAAGTCATTTATGCTTCATGCTTAGCCTCAACTTTGATAGTCACCAAACGTTGTTTTTTACCACTTTGGCTTGAATACCATATGTTAGGATCACATAGGACTAAGAGAAGTTGTGGTCTCTAAAGACACAATCAATGTGTTCCCAATAACCACAAAAAAAAATTAACATGGAGCTTTCACGCTTTAAATATTCATCATTAAATATAAATACCATTGGAAAAACAAACTGTGCTAAAAAAAACCTGGAGCCTAAAAACAATCGTAGCTTGGCCAAGTCAGTTTTACTTTAACCACCCTAAGATAATCATTATATTTTATCCACATTCGATCAAACATATCTCGTTAAAAAAAAAATTATACTTCAAAATCTCAAAGATACCAAACTAGATCAAGTTGTTTCTATGATTTTTTAACACATGCCTCTCACTTTTAGTTATGGATATAGATTTGACTCTGGCACTAAATTTGTTTCATGTAGCTATTGGTGTTGGTCCCTTGCTATGATTGTAGATATTCATATTGGATTAATTTTTCTCTTGATATAATTCTCCTCACTATGATTGAGCTTTAAAAAGTCACTATATCATTAAAACCCATTCCCATCTTCCTCTCTACCTTGAAGTTGAGCCATCTAGATAGTCACGAGACTAATTTTAATGTTTATATTCTTATTCAATGTGGCCATTTAATGAAATTATTACTCAAAAACTCCTCAAGAGAACTGCCTTTCATTATGGAAACTTTCACAACTAAAATGGTTCTACTAAAAAAATAATAAAATTGTAGCTCTAATAATAATAAAAAGTGTTATTATTTTTTAAAGGAAGAGAAAAGGAACTACCTTCTTTTATCGTATTTTCATCTAGGTTTATTGAAATTCCAAGTGTACGATCCCATTATATTGGTATATAAATATCATATCCAATGAGAAAATACTCTTCATAATTTTGAGTGGAACTACAGGTACGAAAAAATTTAAATACATGAAAATTGTGTCGAAAACATGTTTAAGATGTTTTTTCATGCATTTTTTTTTCATGCTTAGATTTAGTAAATAGTATGTGGAGTCGGTAATTTCTAGAAATTATATATTCATTAAATACCTACACTTCACATTTCATTAATATGTTAACGAATAAGAATGAATTATAATTAAAGCTCGTAGTTTTTGTTTCTATTCGAAAAATATTTACCCTTGTGAATAAAATGGTCATCTTTAATATTATTCATTTTTAAAGGTTACTTTTGTTACTTCATCTTTTATTTCAAAATTTCGCTAATGATTCTTTTTCTAGGATAAATTAGTAATATGCATGGAAACAACTCATATACTTACACATGCTTGGAAACACATTATGGAGTTCTCAAGGGATCCTCTAAGGTCATTTATCTATGTGCACCAATATTTCACACATTACTCTTAAAAAACGATGTGAATGTGGCTACCCTTAGAATCAATGTGCTATCAATATTATTTTTCATGCAAACCTCTTATTTTGTTATCCCTCCTTCGAAACTTTTTACACCTTTGTCTATAGTTTTAGGTTGGTCTTCATCTTATAAAATCTTCACTCTCCACACCATTCTCCTAAGTATGTGGTTATTTGGCTATATCTCAATATTTTTCTTTCCAATGTCCACTCAACTTACACTAGTCTCGTAATTTGTTGCAAATATTGTATGGGTTCCCTTAGATAGCCTCTTCACTACTAGGAAAAGACCCTCCAATGGAGGTTATAAAGGAGCATTTTAGCGTTATAAAATTGGCCAAAATTTTCAAAAGAACATTTTCTACAACATTCGTTTATGGTTACGGTGGTTTTGGTGGATATTTTAATGGAATTTGAACAGAACTAAAAAGAATGGGCAGCTGAAGGTTGTTACGGATGTTTTTTTCATCAGTGCGCTACAAAGGTGTCAACACACCAGTGTGTGTCGTCTAGAAGGTGGCCCATGGCAGTTGAAGGTGCATGCACCGGGCCGTCAAGGTATAAAACTGCACGAGGGCGCAGTGTTGGTGATACAATGCATGGGGCCATTCTATTTGGTCTTGGGATTTGTGCAGTGCCCATAGTTTGTATAAACGCACTGATACGTCGAGTTATAGAAACGTACTGGTGTGTAGTATCCGACAAATGCTCCATTTGTTGTAATTAGTATTGGTATTTGTGTCGTGCACATAGGTCGTACAAATTCCCTGGTGCATAGGCTCAGATAAACGTCCTGGTGCACAATATCTCACAAATGCTTCGAGATTAAAAATTGGTATTGGTATTTTTGTGGTGCATATAGGTCGTAGAAATGCATCAGTGTGATGTATCATACAAAAGTACCAGTGTACAGTAACTGACACAAACCGATGTTCGTTTTGTATTTTTTAGAAACATCGACCTGTGACACTGTAATTATTGTGATTTTTTAAAATTCATTATTCATCAAAAGATGACACATATTTTTTAACAGTATTCATATGAATTAAATTTTTATTAGTGCATTTGAATGTGATGTTTAGATTAATTTGTTGTATCATATCATCAAATTTTACATCTCTTCATTATAATATTTAATCATCCATAAATTTAATAAGTGGTGTTACATTTCACAACGACAATGGAGAACACAATAAAATAAATTAAAACATATATATATATATATATATATATATATATATATATATATATATATATATATATATATATATATATATATATATATATATATATATATATATATATAAGACAGTCTTTATCATACAAAATGGGATAGTTATTCGTATCCCTTTGTCTTTCAATTGGGACACTATGTCCATTACATTAAACAAAATTTCTGATTTCACAGACATATTTCAAAAAATAAAATGCCTTTCTTTGATATCCAAACATAGTGATCATCATTCTTTGCTTGAACTGTTGTCACTACTAGAGCTACTTCCATGACTTGGGTTATTTTCAGGGATATTTTTTTCATGGCGTTGATTGTTTTCTTATTCTTCACCTTCCATCTACAAACATAAAAATAAACTGAAATGAGTGTATATACATTGGTGAGAATAATGAAAATTGCAATATTAAATAATATACATCAATGTAAATCGAAAAGAAAAATGACGTACCATAGCAGCAATTGACTCATAAACTATACACATTCTTTCAAAACCATGTACCATGCCATCTTTCAAAATTTCATCTGTTGGCATAGTTCCATACTTTGTTTCCTGCAAGTTTTATACCCCATAACAAATCATATATTTAATATAAAAGATGTTTTTGTTCTATTAATTATAGACGGAGCTAAATAAAACAAGATCGATAGATGCTTACAAATTCCACAATTAATTTCTGATATGCCAACATATACTCACAACCCATATTTAACCCAATTTCAATCAATTCGTCTGATGGTTCTTCTTTGTATGTTAGCACCTGTTTGAAGACATTCAATGATGATTTTTGTAAAACAACTTAAAAAATACAAAAAATGAAATCTAGTTAAGTTGTTATAAGGAAGTAACAATTACTCACAAACTTAGATATCAATCATTTTCTTCCTTGTCGTCCTGTTTTATGTGCTGAATGGGTTCCATTTTCTTTTCTTTTCTACAAGAAAATACTTGAAAATTAATATTTAATGCTAAATTGTTTATTTATTGTACCTAATGATCGAAAAATTCAATGATTACATATTACATTTGAATCACGTTGTTGTTGAGATGACTCTTCCTGCGATGCAATTTTGTCCATTTCTTTGACCATCTCCTTGTACACCTTTTTGGACATTCCTACTAGCATATTTATGATATCGACTCGTTCATATTATGAAATTTTCATAATTTTCCTGAAAATGTAAGATGACAATAAACTATTTAATTTTTGTATTAATATATCGAAATTAAATATAACAAAAGTGATATTTATAAATAATTCTAGACAAACATTCAAAGGAATATTACTTTTTCACTCCTTTTTTTTGTAAGTTTTTTCTATTAAAAGTTTGACATGTCTCATTGACCAATTCTATGGAAACTCTTCCTATACTTTAGATAAAATCTGATTCTTGGAATCATTGGATTGATTTTTTATTGTAAGTGGAAAGAACGTCTATACATTCGTTCCACTAGATCCCTCAAAATTCTGTAAATTTTTTTCCCCCTTTTTGTTAACCTCCAACACCACTCTAGATGAGATAAGGAGCAATTAATTCTGATTTGCATGTTCTATTTTTTTTTCTTTTCTTAGAACAACATTCCTTTTATGAGTTGTTGGTCCCTGTAGAACATTAGACAGACGTGAATTAATAAATTTTTTGGCATATGTTATCTAATAATTTTATGTATATTATTAATGAAAATTAAAAAAATAAACTGATTCTCGATCAACAGTATTTTTTCATTCACTTGATTCATCCTTTTGCAATTTTTCCATCAAGCTTTTACACTCTTCTGGTCCTAAATCAAAAATAATCTTATATGTCTTCATCATTTTGTGGCTTTTCTTGATACAGAGTAAACAATACATATTAGTTAAACCTACATATAGTTCAAAAATAAATTTTTTTGTAAAGAATTTATAAAGAACTTTCCTTTTTTGCTTTTCTTGATGTGTTATCAGTATTTTTATTACTTTATCTCTTGTCATCCATTACTTTATCAATATGAAACTTGTACCATATCATTCATTAATATATTTTTATAAATAAACTGTCAAATTTTCAAGTAAAAGCAAAAAAAATCTCAAGAAATTGGTGCGCCATTCATGGTGTACGGACCGACGTCGGTGCGTGGGTGTCTTATAAATGCAGCACAAAAATAGTATAATAGACTGTATGGTGCTCTATGTAAAGAAGCAACACTGGTGCATTACATGTTAACCACTGCACCGATTAACACAAAGAAAATAATAAAAATCGTCCAATGTTAGTTTTTGTAACATAAACGTCGCGCGCAAACAATGGACCACCATACGGTGCTCTCTGTCAACCAAGAGACCCGATGCGGTGCGTTATATGTTACATGGTGCACTGATTAACATAATAAAACACTTTTTTTTTGTGAAAAAACACATTCACGGTGCACCATAATGAAATAGCGCACCGGTACCCTATTTTACATATGGCGCACCGATTAAAAAAAATTATTTTTAAATTTTTTATCATAGTACTTTCGCTGTGCTCTCGGATCGTACAGCGCATCGGTGTGCTAGGTTACGCGGGGTGCACCGATAAAAAAAATATTCAAAAGTGCATGCAAGGGCCGCCATGGATTAGGATCCGACTATGTAAGTCATTCCGTGGGTTGGATGTCTTAGGCCTATAGATAGAAATACAAAAACCCTATAAATCTAAAAAAAATCCCGAATTCTGAATTCACAGAAACAGGGAGAAGAAAGGCCAAAAACAAAAATAATGTAGTGTTTAGGGTAAAAATGGATTTTTATTTTTTTTTTGTTTCTGAAAATTAAAAAGAAATTGAAATTTTTTTCTTACTGCACAAAAAAACTGCAGAAAAAATAAAAAACAATAAAATTTAATCACGAGATCGTTTGAAATTCTATGCTACAGGGTTTGAATAACCAAAGATTTGGAATTTTGATTGTCTGAATACTTTTGCTCGAACATATTTTGCTACTCCATAGTTTTGTTTTGCTTTGTTGCTCCAGGTATGTTTCTTGCAAATATCTGGCTGAATTTTTTTGCAAAAATGGTGAAATAATGAAAAATGTTTAGTATTTAAAGAATTATTTTATCAAATTAGATTTTCGAAAATATTTTTCTGCCCATTTTTTAATCTACCACCCTTTTCACTTAAAGAAAATAGAGTTGCACCTTTTTTTTTTTTTCGGTTATTCGTCGTCGATGCGTCACTTAATATGACAACATCGGTGCGTCCATTTATATCATGGCTTAGGATAGCATTAATGAAAAAGCAACGGTCTTAGTGATATGTATATTAACCAACCCGATGAGAAGAAGTACATTTTAATTCCATAGAATTACTTTTAGGTGTATGCACCAAAATTTATTGTTGATTTTGCTCAAATGCAGGGAGAAAATATCATAATTATATTGAATGGACAATTCTTTAAAATCTAGCTCGTTCCATAATATTTCTCAAAGTTCATCGCGAAGTTCTCCTTATCCATCTCGAGACGTAATATTTACTTCAGATTTTATTTATATTTTCATTATCTAATTGAATTTATGTTTTTTATCCATGTCAATCATGCACAACTTAATTAAATTTATAATATATACCAATTTACAAGTTCACGTAGATTCAGAATCGATTTTAGATGCACAAAATATTCAAATGTCAGCTCCAAAACATCGGAAGCTCTTATTAGGAGCAACATACTACAAGGCGCATTTTGTAGATGAAATTAGACGGTCGATTCACCCTGCTAATTGTAACAATATTGCATCTTCTAGCCACAATCCTGGGGAATTAATGATGGTAATAATTATAATTGTTTGGTGTATTGATTAATGTAATTATTTCAATGTCAAACCAATTACTTATGCAATATTTTCAATGTGGTTACTAATTGATATCATATATTTTATACTAATCATGTTCAAATATTTTTTTTTAAATTATTATGATTCTAGTGATGATGAGTGACCTACCTACCATCTTTTGTTGCACCTTCTTAAAATTTCAAATTGATAGAAGACTGAATTAAGAGAAAAAATCAGAGAGGAACGATGCTAGGAATGGTTGAAGCAACTACTGATTCAATTCCCACTACATCCATATTTACCAATTAGGAATGAATACAACAATAATAGTTCTTCAGAAGATAACAGTGGAGGCAATAAAATAGAAGTTGGTATCGCTTATTACTTGAGGGATACGACTACCATGGAGACAATGTTATTAGATGCAGTCCAAAACGATGATCAGCTACGGGATGATGCTCATATCG
The DNA here is from genome assembly GCA_034641835.2 of Pinus albicaulis. NCBI lineage: Eukaryota > Viridiplantae > Streptophyta > Pinopsida > Pinales > Pinaceae > Pinus > Pinus albicaulis. The sequence goes on along the minus strand of CM076574.1, from coordinate 515,444,825 downwards.
TTGACACCTTTTTCGAAAGCCTTAAATTTGCTTCCACCACCCCTCCCTTTAGACCCGGCGGTCAATCAATGTCTACCCAGTTGAGGACAACAATGTTACTGTACAACTTGAAAGAAAATTTTGGCTTGTCGAATGCATGTTTCTAGAAAATTTTGAGGTAAGTTACCATAAAGTACTCCCTTATATAAATTTGAAATATAATCAGTACACTACAATGAACATTACAAATGGTAAATTTTATGAACGTTAATAATTATATCAACATTAATGTACATTTATTAATATATTTTTCCATGATCACCAACTACAAGTTATTCAAAGATAAGGTTCTTCCTAGTGATAATGTCTTGCCCAGTAGCTGCGAAGAGGCAAAGAAATTGTTGAAAATGTTGGGTGTTGAGTACATATCATATCATGCATGTCCAAATGATTTTATTCTATATAGAGGAGAATATGCAGACAAAGAGATGTGTCTGAAATGTGGGCATGAAAGGTATGATAAATAAAAAAAGAAGGGTAAATCACGTACTAGTCCTCCTTTTAAGATATTGAAGCACATGCCTATAATCCCAAGGATTCAAAGGCTCTTTCATTGCAAAGAATTAGCTATGTTGCAAGGATGGCATGCCTTACACAGAAGTGAGTTGCGAGCTATGTGAATACCAACTGAGTCAATATCCATGAAGCATATAGAGGATACATGGCCCAAAAAATTAAAGGTTGAAGTATGAAGTCTACGACTCAGCATAGCCATGGATGGCATCAACCCATATTCCCTCCAGAACACCAACTATTATGTTTGGCCTATAGTAGTGATCAATAAAAATATCCCACCATGGTTTTCCATGAAGAATGAACATCTTATGTTGGCTCGCATAGTCCCTGGTAGAAGGCAAGTGAAGAATATGGATGTATGCTTACAACCACTAGTAGATGAATTGAAAGAATTATGGGATGGGATAAATGTATGCGATGTATCAAGACCCATCACAACAGAGAGGAGTTTTATGTTATATGGCATATGTGCTTACACGACACATGATTATCCAGGCTTAGGAGTTTTCTCTGGTAAATTACACGTTTAATTTATTGATTTTTTTATATACATAACAATATTCTTTCACATATTAGTTATTTAATTCGTTGTAATATTTGTTCTGATCTTCAGGATATTTTTT